>JAJHZJ010000464.1:2104727-2624727 GCA_023548195.1 Bettongia penicillata ogilbyi
CAGATTCCTAGCAAGATAATTCCATTATAGTAAAACAGACTGGGCAAAAAAAATCAAAACCCAAATCCCTTCTTTCCCCTGTCCTTCTCCCTCTTCCCCTGGCCTCTAAAGCTAAGAACCAGGACTTGGTTTTTAACTCCTGTCACTTTTTAGTTTGTCATTAATCCATCCTGTTCTTTGATATGTTCTAGTGTTTTTTTTCCTTCTGTTCACTGGCCCTATTCTTGGATGTTGTCTGTTATGTTTTTCTAAGTTAAGAGAGCAGAGACCCTGAAACAAGAAGGGCTCTATAAAGCACTGTGTGTGACTCCAAGAGATGACTGGCTTCTCAGGAGCATGGACAGCTTTAATACATGTTATCTGAAAAAATCCACGGGATTCAGATCTCAAATTTCAAGAACGCTCATAGATATCATTAAATAAAAAGCTGTTACAGTAAATGGATTGCAAGGTGTACCAGTTCCAGGTGTGTGTGTGTATGTATGTACATGTGCATTAGTGCACACATGAATAGGTGCCCAGATGTCCAGTCTGTGGTCCAAAGAGCCCTTGCTGACAGCTCCTCCCCTCATGTGTCCGATGCTCTTGCTTCAAGGCCACGTCTATATTTTTCATCTACTTACATGGATTTTGTTGCCATGTGATTTTGTCGCAAGTACTCTATAAAAGGCAAAAGGTATTTCACAAGTTTGGCACGTGAAGACTGCACACATCTAAAGAAAGGCCTTTTTCAAGGTGAATGCAGACTGAAAATTTGCAACATGGAACAAACGAGACCCAACTTTAAGTCATACGAGCAACTACAGAGGGTGAGAACAGTCATACAACGCAATGGTAGCCGAGCTGAAGGCAGCTGTGTAACCACAGCCTGTTTCCCTGTCGATTGTTTATTACTGGGTTGTTTTTAAAGTCCGTCTTCACCTGCTCCAGTGTTTCTTGAGAAGTCTTTTTAGAACTCAGAGGTGTATCCTGGTTCTCCACGGCAGCAGTACGTTTTTATGTTTGCTTTACCTTTTTCATTCCAATAATCTCATTTCTTTAATTAACATCCCACCCCAGCACTGATGCCCCCTGGCACTGAGGAGGTCACTCAGCTGCTACCTATTGCTACAACATTGTGCCATTGTTGGAGGACCAAGGTTGGTGGAGACAGCAGGCACAAAGATGAGGTAAGGAGCTAGGATGGGGAAACAGAGGACAGACTAACCCCCTTTTTGGGCTCTTCAACATCAAGCTACATAGTTACTGCCTAAAACACAGTACCCATCTGGGCACTTAGACCACTGGAAGATCTAATTTTGCCCCAGGACAAAGACATACATAACACAAGGTGTCAACTAGGACAGAAAAAACTCCAGCTTGATCCTTCTCTGAGCTTGACCAAGTTAAGAGTCAAAGGTTGTCAGTAGTTAGGCATCTGTGGAACTGTGTGGAAATGGGGTCAGTAGGTTAATTACTTGCTGTTACTACAAAGGGGCATCACAGCTGAGTCCCCCCAAAGTTCCTTTTTAGTGGGCTAAAGTAGGATATAAGATTTTAGTGTCTAACCTCAACATTGTTTGGGAAACATCTCATAAGACTACCACATCCATTCCTGCTCTGGGGACGGCTTCTAATGATAGAAGGCTAGGTGAATCTGTGGATAAATTTTGGGAAGGAGCAAAATAGCCTCCAAATGCGTACAATAGTTAAAATTACCCATGAGATTTTTTTTTTGGCAGAATTAAAATCCAGCATTAATTTTATTTAAAAGTATTTTGTTTTTATCATTTTGTAGGATTTCCTTTTTCTGTCCTCTCTCTTTTTTAGAAGGGTTTGGATGGAAAACAGACTGATTTGAGGTTAATCTCTCTTTTCTGCCCTGCTTGTGCCCTGATAAACACTGAAGTGGACAAAAAAGACTGGGAGAAGCAGAGGGCCTAGAGGAAAACACACGTGTCAGAAAATCGTCAATAAATATTTAGGGTTGAGAGTAAAATATAAGCAAGTGCTTAACTGGAGGGTGTGTGCTCTAGACATGTATACCTGGTAAGGTTTTGTACCATCTCCCTTTATTCATTTACTATCATTGTCAATGTCACTTCAGTATTGTTTGCTGATCAGAAAGTAGCCACTCTTCTTTCAAGTAGAGTCTGCAGCTGATGCTGCTAAAGGATTAGGGATATTTAGCTGAAAGGCATCTGGGTAGGGGTATGAGTCCCAGGTTCTTGGTGCTGTGTTTTGCCTCGGTGTACCTATCATTGATTTATCCATTTCATTAGGCAGCCCTGGCATCAGAAAACTGGTTCCACAGCCATTGATTGTGTGGGTTTTCTTCATTTTGAATGAAATGCTTAGGATTTTTCCCAAAGGAGCTTCAGACATCATTATTCAACACAAAAGAACCATCCTGAAAGAAGACCCACATACCTGCTTTATTGGGATTTGTGAACTGCTTAAATCTAATTGTGAAATGGGAAAGTCTTACCTTACATGTAGAAAATGACACTTCTTTTGTTTTAAACCACATACAGACACACCATCAAAACCTAATGAATTTTACTTCCCCCCCTTGTCTAAAACTCAGTCACAGTTTAATTCACTATAGCTTGATTTGCTTATACCCATGGGTGGCTATAGGGTTTGGAGACAGGAAGAAATCACTTTTTGCTCTTCTGGGTGGTAGTGTGTTCATCTTCTATAGAAAAGATGTCTCTTTCAGGTTTGGATTTTTTTTTTTTGCTTTGTTTCTAAAGGTCTCTTCCTTGGAATGGCTGTGCCTCTCCTTAAGAGAAGGTTCATTTTACTTTGTGATTAATGAGAGGAAAAGGGAATAAAGTGCTTCTTGTAAAAATGACCAAAATAAATATAAACATTTAATGGCAGAAAAAGAAGGTCTTTGAAGGTATGTCTCCAGCCAGTTTCTTCCCTCAAATACACCAACAAGATACTTTCCAGTCAGCAGAAATTTCCTCACACCAGTTGAAAGTCTCCTGTGATTAAGTGGCTTTAGCAGCAGATTTGACCTTTCCTTTCCAAGCTGGCCATAACTGCTATCATTACAGGTCTGGAAACCTGTGCCAGACAAAAAGAAAATCTGACCCCAAAAGGGCTCCTCTCCTGAAGTGACAAAACCAGCCCAGTTACATGGACTTCATCCCATTTGCTGTGGCATTTTCCGGCAGCCCGTCCCCCATGGCAACCACGTCATGGAGGCCAGAGTAATCCTTGAGTTCTGAGTTTGTGAGCAGGAGGGGTTGCTCTCCCTTCTTGTGGGGCAGGAGGGGCTGCCGGGTGTAATGTTCGCCATTGAGGATGTTCTCTGGCAGGTTCTGGTTCTTGCTCTCTGGCAGGAGAAGGATGCAGATGATGCAGATGAGGGTGCAGCAGGCAAAGATGATGTGGTGAAGGAAGTAGCCTTTCTGGTTGTGCAGCTCTATGATCGGGGCGGTCAGCATTCCGAAGCCAGCGCTGGCCAGGACCAGGCCCAGGCCTCCGCACCTGCTCAAGGGACAGGAGACAAGAGAAGGAGCTTCAGAAGGAGGGCGGTCTTTGGCTTATACGAGGAGCCTGTGTGGCAGACCTGTAGCTTTTTTGGACGTATAGGTCCCCCTATGTCTACCCTCACCCCTTCCAACACAAGTGGCTCCCTAGCATCCCCAGGATCCAACACAGAATCCTGTCTGGCATTTATAGCCCTAGTCTTCATACAACTTGTACTCCCCTCTACCTCTCTTCAGTTTAGAGACACCGAGCTCCTTGCTGTTCCCCATCTCCAATCTCTGGGCTTTCACTATCAGCTCCTCCAAGCCTAGAATGCTCTCTCCTTATCTCTGCCGCCTGGCTTCCTTCAAATCCCAGCTAAAATCCTGCCTTCTACAGGAAGTCTTTGTCCGTCTCTCTTATCTCTAGTGTCTTCCCTCTGTTGATTATGAACCAAATATCCTGTATATAACTAGTCTATCTTTAGTTTTCCACAGTACATTTCAATTCCTCACCAAACCATCCACTGTGGCCACTGGTGGTGGCTTAGGTATTGGAGCCCAAGGATTGGGCTTCCAAGTAGGGCTACTCTTATGGATGCATGCAATAACCATCCTCTGGCACATTACAGAACAGACCTGTACTTAAAAAAAAAAATTCCCGTGCTATTATTTCTGATGTAGTATAATGAAAAGAGCATTAGACTTGGATTCAGAAGACTTAGGCTCCAATCCCATCTGACACTCAAGTGACATTAGGCAAGGCAAAACCTAAGACCCAGTTTCTTAATCTGTAAAAAGGGCATTAATACACAGGGTGGTAATGAGTAAACTGCTACACAGATATGCCCTCTTATCAGCTAATCTTTATTAGGCAGCTACTGTATATGTAGGACTGTGCTTGGCACTGAGAGAGATCTTATACAGCTTAGATAAGACATGACCTCTGTCCTTTTACAGTTCAGTAAGGGGAAATGATGAAGACACATATAATGAGAATACAGAGTAATACATGATTAGCATATCAGAGATGCATGCAAGGTGCTCTGTGTGGGGATAAGGATGTTGTTCCCAAGAGGAAGGGATCAGGGAAGGCTTACATGGAAGAGATGATATCTGAAGCATTTAAATCCCATGAGGAAAATAAGTGAAAGAGACTTAATGAGGGTTTTCCCACTACTAAATGTCAGAGCAAGAACTTGAACCCCGGTCTTTCTGACAGCACATCTGACACTCTAGTCCCTCCATCACACATGGAGGTATGAGGTTTCTAGACAAGGACAAAGCTACATCAGGGAAAGAAGAAGCGGGGAGAGAAATCCTAGATGCACGAGAAGAGAAAGGGGATTTCTGATGACCCCTTGTAAACACAAGGCCTAATTTTAAATATATCTTTGCAACAGCTTTGTAAATCCAGGGAGGAGGCAAAGGAGAAGAGTGCAAGGCTAGGAATAGATCTGGGGCTGAGAAGAAGGTTTAGTTGTCATTACTAGCCTGGGTGGGTACAGAGGTAGACGGGGCCTGAAGGGCAGTCAGTAATAATTGCAAGTTGGAAGTGAGCCTCCCATATTATTAAAGATTATTTTTAGAAGGTCAAGATGCATTTTTCAAGTGGGTCTGCAAAGTGACGATCTTTAAGGCAGAGTTGGATGATGTTATGCAAAGGGGTGTGTGTAATCATTATTAAAATGGAGGGAGCATTAAAGTGAGTTGTAAGTATAAGACGGAAATTATTGGGAGTAAGAAAACCATTTATTTGTAGAAATTGTCATGAAATCCCTGTTGTTGCAGTACATGCAGACAGAGAGCAATCACATAAGGAAAAGTTGCTCCAGTTTTCACTTACACTTCTCTCTACACCCATGCCCACCACCTCCATTTAGAGTGTAGATCAAAGCCCATGGAATGTGGTAGCCTGCAGTACAGAAAATCCACATGGGATACAGGAGCTGGTATATATATAGGGAGCCTGTGTTTCAGGGATAATTTTTATAAAGCATGGCTTTGTGCAAAAGTTAAAAAAAAAACCCAATGTAAAGGGTACTTTTTATTTTGAGTTATTTTCTTAGTGAGGGATATTTTGGTGCAATAAAAGAGCTGTGCCTAGACATGGCATTAGAAATCTGGGTACAAAATCGCACCTTTGATACTTATTGACTCAACCTTCCTAAAGCTGTTTCCTCATCTGTAAAATGGAGATAAAAATAGCAACCATCTCATGAGGCTGTTAGAGAATCAAGTAAGGATGTAAAATGCTTTGAAAAACTTAAAGTTATAAACTTATAGTTAGCTACCAGTGAAGTGGACATTATTCCTCCCCGGGCCCTAGGTTGAAAGATATGTTAGGTTACTGGGCAGGGTTGGATAACTTGCCTAGTAACAGTTTTTCTGTTATTGGGCCCCTGTCAAAATGTTATTCCCCTTTGGTTTGCTATCTGATGAATTGTTAACAGTCATTTCTTGTTTACTCCATTTGCATGGTAACCACCTATGCCCCACCTAATGTTAGACCCCCACTGCCAGGTAACCACTTTCTGCTGAGCCCCCCCACTTTCCTGATTGGCTACCTCTCCTGGCACCTGTTTTTTGTTAGGGTCCTTTGCCTAGTAGCACCCTGACAATCCCCTCTGTTTTGGGGGCACTTGCCTAGCAGCAAGCCCCCAATTTGCTCTGTCAGAACTCTGTTTGTTGTGGAAACCCAAGGCTGTACCGAGAGCGCTGAAATGCTTAAAATGCACGCACCCACCTCAGTTCAGGGCTGTCTCTTCTGGGTCTCTACATGAGGCAGCCGCCAGCCTGGCTACTAAATGACGCTCTCGAAATTCTCAATTAGTTTTGCCTGTGACTTATTAACTCCGTCCATTTCACCACTATAAAACTAGGTGTCCCTCCAGCCCAAGCCTTCTGAGTAAATTTCACAAGTTATTTCTGCTTGTGCTGTTCTCCTGGGTAAGTAATTTAATCTCTGTTGGGTTTCAATTTCCTTATCTGAAAAACAAGGGGATGGAATGTGATGCACTCTTAAGGTTCTCTTCCAGCTCTAAGATCCTATGTTCCTACTTGGTTAGGTAAGATCATTCAGTTAATTAAAAGAATGGGCAGATTACAGCTGGAAGCTCAAAATTAAGTTCTGAGTAATTCCATGGATCTATTAGATAACAATACTCCCACCTAAAATAGTCACTTAGCCACTTCTGATAGATATGGCTACTTCCATAACCTAAGGATATGATGCCTCTGTGACATACCATATATGTGAGGAAACAGATTCATCATCTCTGAGGTCCTTGATGATAATAAATAAAGGTAGCTAGCACTTATCTAGAGCTTTAAAGCTCTGCAAAAACCTTAATAAATGTTATCTCATTTTATCTCTGTAAAAAAACCCAGGAAAGTAAGTGCCATTATTATTGGCATTTTGCAGAGAAAATTGAGGCAGGCAGAAAAGTCACTATCTTGCCCAGAGTTGCACTGTTGACTAAGTGTCTTGAGAAGATTAAGACTTTCTTTTGGTGTTATTTACAAGTGCCTGTTTTTGTTCTGTAACTACTTAAGTCATAGTTCTTTGTCTTTGAACATAAATTGAGTTCAGCTGGCCTATAATGGATTAAATTTAAAAAAACCAGCTCTTCTTGCCTCAAGGAACTTTGTTATTGTTAACCTTGGGGAATGTGCATGAAAGAAAGGGAATTGGGCCTGATATCTTTACTCCACCAAGCTATCTTTCAAGGATGTCTGCTTCCCTGTCCAAAACTCGAGGCTGCTATCTCGAGTATCTGCACTCAGACAATGAGTCTCATGAGAGAAGAAGGGGGGTCATTGCTAGCTCCCAAGACTTACTTTCAACCAATCTGTTATTCCCTGCATTTCAGTTCTGTAACCAATCAAGTTGTCCTCCATCCCATGATGTCATCTACCCTGTTCACTGTTCTGTCCTTCCCAAAACCTGTAAAAGGGGAACTGTCCTTTTACTTAGGGTTTTTTTGGGCATTAAAGGCGGTAAACTATTTACCCATTTATTGGCAGGCAGCATGCCCCTGTTAATAAATGTTATCTTGTTTGGAGATCTGCCTCAGTTTACCTTTTTTTAAGGATCTCAAACTCAACAATCTGAGGCTGGATTTGAACTTAGGCCTTCCTGAGTCTAGGCCTAGAGCTCTGTCCAGCATGCCAGCTAGCAGCCTCTAATAAAACTTCGACTTAGGCCTTTTCTTGGAGAGGAAGAGAAATAAACTTGGCCTCTCTACAGACAAGCAGAAGCAAGCAGAGTGACTGACTTAATACCCAAATGTGCTTTAATCTGCAGAAATATACAGATAATTCTGAGGCATATGCACAAATGGCAGATTGAGCACTGTCCTGAGTCAAAGGAAATGAAATCTGTTTAATCTGTGTTTGGAGCAGGATTATTCCCAGCAGAAAATTTATCTAAATGGAGCACCCACTCAGCAAGAGGGAGAAGAAACTCAGTTCCTGAGAAGGGACTTTTTTTTTTTTTGCTTAAAGCTATTCCTAACTGGACAGCTAGGTGGCAGAGTGGGTAGAATCAGGAACACTCACCATCATGAGCTCAAATCTGGCCTCAGACACTGACTAGCTGTGTGACCCTGAGCAAGTCACTTAACCCTATTTGCTTCAGTTTCCTTATCTGTACAATGAGCTGAAGAAGGAAATGGCAAACCACTCCAGTATCTTTGCCAAGAAAACCCCAAATGGAGTCAGGAAGAATCAGACACAACTGAACAACATTTTTAACTAGTCTGTTAGTTTAAGACACAAACCCACTTAAATGTTTCAGGCTCTGTGGTTGTTTTTATATTCCAGATGTCATGCTGCCTTTCTTTGTTTCTAGTAGTAAACATAAAACAAAACTTAGAAAAGGACCTGGGGAGATATAATATAAATACAACAAACATTTACTAAGTACAGAGAGGGAGCTTTATTCCCCCAGAGGGGCACAGAAGGAAATGCTGGGCTTAAGTCAGAAGCCATGGTAGCAGAAAAAGAAGGTAGTTGAGTGGATCCTTGGAGTCTTTGGAAGAGTCTGATGAGACCCCAAAATGTGCTAATCTGATCAGGGAGCCTCCTCCTTCCCCACATCCTATCCCCTCTTCTCCTAACCCAGGAGCTGGAGCTAGGGGAATCCATGCTCCCTGGGGTATGTGTGGACAAAGACTCTTCTGGTGTTTCTGAGTGCTCAATGCATTTCTTCAAAGCAACCTGATGACGCATGGAGGGTTGGGCTCTGTTCTACTTCAGCTATCTGAGTAAAGTAAGTTAAATAGATTTTTTTTTTTGGACTGGCTTCTAGCCATCATGGATTAACAAGGTTTCTATGAACACATGCACTTACAGTTGCAAATGACCAACTTAAAACTGAACTTTTCTAACATAATAAACCTTTTGTAAGCTGGGATAGGGCAAGGTCTGTACTTTAATGTAAACTTTCTGCATTTCTCCACATCAACACTAGAAGGCAGGCTTGGCTCACATTTGAGGAGTACCAGTTCCTTTCAATGGGAATCCAACCTTGGACATTTATTTATGCACTGTTTCAGAAAGTGCAGTGGCTACTAAGAAGGTGTTTTCCCTAAATGCTTCTTTATTACTTTTAAAGCCAATTTTGAGTTTTAAAAAAATGTCCTATTATGACGATTGTCCATCGGATACCATTTTGCTGTTTGTAAACATAGGGCTTCTCTAAATGATTCAACTTCAACAGATGTTTGCTGGTTGGGGATTACTTCTGTTGACTGCCTTAGCAGATCAGGAGTCACTGTGGTCCGAACAACTCACCTGCTGGTGGCCAGCCTTCCGTATTGCTCTTACGTGTACCAGGTTCATACTCTAAAGGGGGCCCTGGAGAACCCCAAGGTCACCCTGATTCTATGCCCAGGCAGTTGAGTTTTTGCTTCTTAATACATTATGTCAAGATTATTAGGCTAGGGAAAGTCTTTAGGGGGTTTAAAGAGTTCTGGAAATGATTCCTCTAGGAAGAATGTAAATCACAACTACCACCTCTAGTTCCACTCAACACCTTTTCCTCAGGAACTTATTTCCATTTTTGTGAGTTGAGGGATGATTAGATACCTTCAGTCACACCCACTGTGCTCTTCAGTAATGTCCAACTCTTCATGACCCTGTGGCCTGTGCTGTCCACACACAGGGCTTTCTTAGCAAACATACTGGAGTGGTTTGCCATTTCATTTTCCAGTGGATTAAGATTAACAGAAGTGCAGTGACTTGCTCAGGGTCACACAGTCTAAGGTCAAGTTTGAACTCAGATCTTCCTGAATGCAGGCCCAGAGCTTTATCCGCTGGGCTAACGAGCTGACTCTTAGGCAAACAGGGATTGAATGACTTGCCCAAGGTCACATAGCTCATCAGTGTCCGAGGCTGGATTTGAACTCAAGAAGATGAGTCTTCCCGAGTCCAGGCCCAGAAGTCTGTGAATTCTTGGCAGACAGGGGTTGTGACTTACTTTCTGTTATGTACCGTGCCATATACATAAATAAATACCCAACAGCCTGTTGATGATAGATAAAACTTGTTCCTCACATGAACTGTCTCTCTATCCTTGAGAATTTAACTTAGGAATTACCTACTGCTGGGGGATACATGAACCCCTAGAGAACATAAGAAGCTTGTCAAGAGAATACAGGTAATATCTGGTAAATAACTACATTATCCTAATGAAATAAAGTTAACATTTTTGCTGTGCCCTTGGAAAAGGAAAAAAAAAATCTCTAGGCATCTAGGGGGTGACGTTTATAGAACATATGATATGGAGTCCTGAATCCCTGAGTTTAAATCCATCAGCACACTTACCAGCTGGTGTAACCCTGGGCAAGTCATTTAACCTGTCAGCCTCAGTTTCGTCATCTGTAAAATGAGAATAATAGTAGCACCTATCTCCCAGATCAAATGAGGTAACATATGTAAAGTGACTTGCAAACCTTAAAGTTTATAAAAGACCTTTATATACTTATAAATGATATAAGTGTTAGTAGTTATTATTACTCCTGGGCAGCTAGGTGGCACAGTGGACAGACTGCTGGGCCAGGAGTAAACAAGACTCATGTTCATGAGTTCAAATCCAGCTTCAGACTCTTAATAGGCTGTGTGATCCTGGGCAAGTCAACGAACCCTGTTTGCCTCAGTTTCCTCACTTGTAAAAATGAGCTGATGAAAGAAATGGCAAACCATTCCAGTATCCTTACCAAGAAAACCCCAAATGGGACCCTGAGGAGTTGGGCAAAAGTGAAAAACAGCTAATCAACAACATATGAATGTAAGTAATGATAATTATAATGGTTAGGCAACTGATTACTATCCTTATCTTAGAAAGGATGAGACTGAGGGTCAAAGAAGTTATGTAACTAGACCAAGGATAAATAAGGTAAGTAATGGAAGTAGGACTGGGACCCAGGTCTCCTGACTCCTTTTCCCCAATATTTCTTTAGGTTATTCCACAGCTGTGCTCAGCTGCATAAAAACATGCAGGGGAAAATAAGCAAAGTAGAAAACACTAAGTCTACGTCCTCTATTGAAATGGAAAGAGGATAAATTCTCAAGTTTACTGTGAATGTGCATATAAAATAATAGTGAGTTTACAACTCAGTTGGGTATGCGATACGTGGATACATAGAGAACAATTTTGAGATAATATGGCATAAAATATACAAGTGCTAAAGGGAAGGAAAGATGAGTGGGTGGAGTTATTTGGGGTTATTTGCTGGAGGAGGGGAGTTTTGAGCTAGGTCTAGAAGAGATGGGAGGTATTCAGGGTAAAGGAATAAAATGATGTAGGCCATAGGTGGGAATTAGTAATCCAGATACAAATGATTCAAAATAGACATGCAAGAATTCAACTCTGACTCTGAAAAGGGCCAATGAATTATTCTAACAGCTTCATGCCTTTTCACACTTCCCACCAAAGCAGGGAATCACAGGGCTAGAGGTTAGCTAGGCCATCATTCTACAAATGAAGAACTGAGGTCCAGAGAGGTAAAGTGATTTCCCCAAAGTCAAACAGTTAATTAGTGACAGCCAGAACTAGAACCCAGATTTCATGGTTCCTGATTTAGTGCTTGCTCTATAATACCACATATGGCCTCTTTTTTCTGTCTCTCACCTCCCCCCACCTAGAGGAGAAAAAGACAGAAAAAATTATCTTTGTGGACTATAATAGTAGCTGCTGAAATAGCAGTTGGGGAGGGAGAGTGGACTTCTTTCTAGCAGAAGACATTGAGAAAACTATGGGTCCAGGAGCATTCCTATCCAAATCAAAGGAACAGTATAATGCCAGCCAGATATGGTCCCATACTATTTCCTTACTACCCAGACCCAGGTCAGGCAAACACCCTTGGAAACTGTGAGCTTTACTATTTATTTGCCACCCACTATCGGTAACAACCTTCTGCTTCTTGTTTCTCTCCCTTTCTCTGTACTGACCAAATACCACACACACAGGTCTATCCAGAGCCTCCACTTCCCATTCTTTTGTCCCTCTCCTCAGCTGTGCTGTACCCATGTCCCACTTACCCTTTCAACTGTGCCCGCTGGAATTCCTGTTCTATAGGAACTGGTGAACCTTTGTCCTTGTTCTCTCTTACTGCTTCCATGTATTAGCCCCCACTGAGACCTGACTTCCCTTTCATGACAACTCCAGTCATCGTGTCCAGCACTGGCTCTACTTTCCCTCACACCCTCCGATATAATGGTCCTAGAAGAAGTGCCAGAGAACTCCCCATTGCCACTTCCAGATTTTCCCTTGACCACATCACACACCAACCTCTCCTCTACTCATTTAAAATTTTCCCCATTCTGAATCATGGTGGCAGTTGTATACTGGTGACCCCAAAGGCATTCTTCCTCCTTTTTGATGGAGTTCAGAGCTGGACTCAGTCTTCTTCCTCTTCTTGCCAACTACTGCACTTCCACTGATTTCCTAGGTCTCCAATTCTTCAGCCTCCTTAAATCCCATGACCTGTTCCTTCACCTCAGCCACACACAGGGATAGTCACACACTGGACCTATTACTGACTTCTTTAATTAGGAACTCTAACATTCTTCTATCTTTCCCTGTGACTCACCTCTCCCAAACCTGTTATTTGTACTCATCCAGCCCTCCATTCTACAGTACTTTCTCAGGCTATTAGCTCTGCTTTTACTTCATTTTGTTCCCCTTCCAATCTTGACCCTCTGGTTAGCCATTTCAACTCTGCGTTGTCCTCTGCTCTGAAATCTTTCACCTTCCCCATCCTGTCACTGCTTATCTCTTGTCAAACGTCAGCCTTGGATTATACCTACCATCTGTTTCCTCTGCTTCAACTCATGAGTTGATGAATGGAACTCCCTTTCTTCTGACTCATTCCTTAACCCTTTGCAATCCGGCTTCCAACCTCATCATTCAGCTGAAGTTGTTCTCTCCATCTTTTAATGGCCAATCAGGATCTCCTGCAACTGTGCTGACTGGGGATGTTCTAAATTCATGCTACCTAACTTGAACTGGGTTCTCACTTCAGTAAGGCAATCCTTTTATTTCTCTCTAACTTTACTTCCCACAAAACCTATTCAAAACATTTTCTTCTCTCCTCAAGTTCCCTTCCCTCCCCCTACTCTCCATCCTCTTTCAGCAAATTGATGCTATTTGATGATCCTTCTTCCAGTCCATCTCAAAAGCATCTCCTCCTTTTCTCCACTCTCTGGCAATGAGATGACCCTTCTCCCTTCCACAGTCAAGTCCCTATACCTTGATTTGATTCCATTTGATCCCATTCCCTCTATCTTATCCAATGCAACCTCAACCATCCCCTCCCTCTTGAATGTTTAACCTGGCCCTATGTTATTAGATCCTTCTCCATTGGCTTTAGCCATTCTCAAACGTTTCCTATTCTTAAAAAAAATACCCTAGACCAGACTTTGCCATCCCCTCAAGTTTTAAGCTATTATCCTATTGCTCTATCTCCATCAAATTTCTTGAAATAATGTCTACACTGTCTCTACTTTCTCTCTTCTTACTCACTTCTCAACCCTTTACAACATGGGTTCCGACCTCTTCCCTCAACTGAAACTATTCTCCCCAAAGTTACCAGTGATTTCTTAATTCAAGTCTGATAATCTTTTCTCCGTCCTCATCCTTCTCAAACTATCTGCTGCACTTGACATTTTTGACCATCTTTTACTTCCTGGATATCTTCTCCTCCCTGGGTCTTTGTGATACTTCTCTCTCTTGGTCCTCTTAGGTGTCTGACCACTATTTTGCAGTGTCCTCTCTTGACTTACCTTCATATTATGCCCTTTAATTGTGGGAATTCCTCAAAGTTCTGTTCCAGCCTTTCTCTTCTCTCCTCCCCTCTCTGTTCCTCTCACTTTCTTTATAATCCCACCAACTCCTTTGGATTTAATCCTATCATATAGGCAGATAATACACAGATATGTATCTAGCCCTAGGCTCTCCCCTGAGCGTCAGTCCCACAATTGCCTATTGGACATTCCAAACATTCCTGGAGACATCTCAAACTCAAGATATGAAAAAATGAACTCATTATCTTTCTCCTCAAACTCTCCCCTATTCCAGACTTCTCTATTTCGGTTTAAGGTACCACCATCCTTCCAGTTTCCCAGGTTCATAAGCTTGCATTATCCTCAACTTCTCCCTCTTCATCATTCCAGGTACCTGATCAATTGTCATTTCTACCTTCACCTTTCTCTTACCTGGCCCCTTCTTTCGATTCACCCACTTATTTTAATTCAAGCCCTTGTCACCCCTTGCCTAGATGATTACAATGGTAGCCTAATTGGTCTAATCTCCATAAGTCTCTTTCCACTCCCATTCTCACTTCCCATTGAAACATAGCTGCCAAAGTGACTTTCCTAAATTTCAGACTGATTCATACTCACTTCTTAACTCAGTCAGCTCTGGTGGCTCCACATTGCTCAATATTTACCATCTGGTAAAATATATAAATGCCTCTGTTTCGCTATTAACGACCTTTGTACCTTGGCCTCAACTTTTCTTCGCAGCCTCCCCTCCTGCACTCTTAAGATCCAGACACTGGCCTTCTCTTCTTCTGCTTCCCTGACTTTGACAGGCAGTCTTTCACGCCTGAAATGCCTTCCTTCCTCACACCTTTGCCTCACAGCATCTCTCTCTTCCTTCAAGATGAAGCTCAAGTGGCACCTTCTACAATGGAACTTTTCATGATCTTCTCCCTCCAGGTGCTAGTGCCCTCGCTAGACTACCCTGAGTTAAACTACTTTGGATTATTTTTTTATGCATTTCTGTATGTACTTGTTTCCCTCATCAAAATATAAGATCTTTTAAATTTATTTTTAATTTATGGAATAAAACAAGTATTTACATAACATAGTCTAATAAAAAAGATGATTGCACATGAAACTGCAGGTTTATTATGTACAACTTGCTAAATTCCTTTAAATACATATGTAAATTCCACCCCCACCCCCCACCTTGGAGATAGCTACCATTAGATACAAATATGTATATGTATGTAAAATCAGAATGTAAGACCTTTGCAAGAAGAGACTTTTATCCTTTGTCTTTGTATTTCCAGTAGCTGACATGTAACAAATGATAAATCCTTACTCACTGACTTACAAATAAATTCTGAGGAGCCCAATGGAACCCACTTATTCCAAATGCTAAAGTGAGTCTGGACCAAGTCTAAGAGTCTGAGTAGAGGCTCTCTGTAACAAAATCGGCAAAATTCCAAGAGTTTATTTTACACTTTACACTAATGAGTCTTGACCATTCACTAAGAGGAAATACTACCAGTCTCTTACATTTCCAAACATGAAAATTGCAGCAAAATGTCTAAATGCTTGAAAGGTTTTCAGAGGCAATTACTTATTAGCTATAACATCTTAATTATTGGAACTATTCATTTTTTGGAAGAAAAGATGTGAAGTCATCCCACCCTGCTATCATTATGGCAAAGGGCTGGCCTTAGCTGCAGAATCCCCTCTCTTCCCAGACAATTCACCCTCCCCTGGCCACCTCTGCCTAGAGCTGATTTGTATGAAGGGAAGATAAGGAGTGAAGAGATGGCAAGGCCAGGGAAGAAAGCAGAGTATTTCACTCACGAAGTGTCCCAGTGGAGTCCTAAACAGAAGATCGGAGAGTCCCAAACTATGTCTCTGCCATCATCTCACCCTGAAAATGCCCTCAGTGCCCGGGGCCTCCTCTGCCAGGAGCATCCAACTGTCCCTGCAGGCTCAATATCTCTGGGCAAGGCCTGTCCTCCTAGACATCTCACTGACAAGTTCCTCAGGGGCATCTATTTTGTGGAACGGTTCAAGGTGGCCTTCCAGCTGAGGACCATCCATTCCTTTCCACCTTCCCCTTGGGCTCCTTTTGGTGTGTCCTCTTCCTCATTAGAATTTTAAATCCTCAAGGTCAGGGACTGGTTTTCTTTTTGCTGTGTTTATATTACCGGCACCCAGAGTAAGTGCTCCTTCCTTTTTTCTACCTTCCCTCCTTTCTTTATTTCTTTCCTTCCTTTTTTCCTTCCCTTGAAATTCTTCCTCCATGATAAGGGGAAATCTTTTATTTAACATTCCAGTAGAATGTAAGGTCTGGGGACTACAGACTGTTTTGGATCCTCAGTGCCCAAGCAGAGCAGGCCCTTAATAAATGTTTGGGAAATTTAATTGCTTTGGTCAGTTGCAAAGTGAAGAGAAATGTAGTGGAGGGTTAAACCTCTGAGGTCCTCATTTTGGCAAATCACCTTTTGTGAGTTTATGCACTAATAAAACTGTTCCAGATTTGTGAGGAGGAAGAGGGAAGCTATGCATCCCCTGGCTCAGCTTGCTAAACACAAGATCAACCAGCTCACAGTCCCAGAGTAAGAGAGAATCACGAAAGGAATGTAACGCAACAAGGTAAAAAAGGAGAGGAATTCCTTGTCAGAAACATAGTTCTTGAAACATTCCTCATTAGAACATGCCAAGTGTATTTCATTTGGAGGAGAAAAACCCCAACCGAATTTAATTTGTCATTGCAGGCATGAAATACAGAATCTTTCATTGGTTTAGTCTAGCCTGCTCAGATGGCCCAAGCAAAATGAATTATTTTGCTTTTAATAGCTTTCTCTTTAAGTATATAATTTTAAAATAGTTTTAAAAAACTCCAACAGATACCAAATAGCTTTCAGGCTTGGAATATATAGTAAAAATTCCAAGAGAACGAATCAAAATGAGGTCATCTGAAAACTCTGTTGTCAGCATGATTATCTGAAAACTTGCAGGAAAAAGACACAAAGTTAAAAAAAAAAAATCACTTAGCCCCAAGAGGCTGAATTAATTGTTCCATACATAGCCTGCCTTGGACTGTGGTGATCTGTCTGTATTTCAGTGTGGGAAAATTAGGCAAACTGGGCATTTTAGCCAGAGCTTAATGATAACTTCAGTTCATAATTTATGCCCAAAATATCAGCATGATGTAGAAAAGTGTTATGCTCAAAGTCAAGAAATCTAGGTTTCAATGATACCAGATCCAAAAGCTTATTATATACCTGGGTGACCATTCCCTGCCTAAGAAAACAAAGTGTGGAATAGTGGAGAGTCATGAGATCTGGTCGTATTTGTCACTAGAGTTAGCTGTGTGACTTTGGGAAGGTTACTTAACCTCTCCTAGCCCCAGCTTCTTTATCTGTAAAATATGGGTATTAATAAGGTATGCATTAACTACCTCAGAAGGCTATCATGAGGAAAGTGCTTTATAAACTACAAGGTATATGTTATTTTTATACTAATGAAATTGTTACATGAAGATCAGGGTCACAAAGCCCCTTAAAATAAAAATAACCAAGATTTCTATCATGTTCACTTACATGCCAGGCACAGTGCTAAGTGCTTTATCAATTTTACCTCATTTGATCCTCAACAAAAACCCTGAGAGGTAGATGCTCTTATTACCCCATTTTTCAGATGAGGAAGCTGAGGCAGAGGTAATGTGACTTGTCCACAGTTAGTGTCTGACAATAGATCTGAACTCAAATCTTCCTGATTCCAGGTCTGGTGCTCTACCAACTACGCTCTCTAATTTTAGTCAGAGCTAGGACAGAACTTAAGAGACTGCATTAGTTCAATGCCCTCATTTTATAAGTGAGAAAAGTCCTAGAGAGAGGAAAGGAATTATCTACCCTGTCATAGATCAAGTCAGTGCCTGAGTACCTTGGGGGTCTGTGAACTTTTTTTTATTATATGATGAATCAAGATAAGTGCTTCATAAACTTTAATTACAGAGGTCATTATTACATCCTTTACAATTGTGACTTTGCTGAGTTAGGCATTCAAGGCATAATCTTTTATCACTCTGTGATGAAATATTTCAATACCTTCAAATGTTTGTTGAGCTTACCTACTTAGTCTTGTCACTAGAAACAATTAAATGATCAGCTTGAAAGATACACTCTTAATAAAGGAAAACAAATTAGGGATATAGCCTGGATGTGTGAATTCATTGGTATGAGGAACTCCCACATGAAGAAACCCTGCCTACTAATTCAGAGCATGGCCTTCTCGAAATTTCTTAGGGGAAGGGTTTGACAGCAAGTAATGTGTGATCACACAATTAAGGGAGGCTGCGGGGGAAGGAAGGTCGCATCCCACCCTGCCCAGTTAGCCAACCACCGGCTTGCCTCTAACAAGATCACGCCAATTTTTTACTCATCACAGGTCGATGCTCCCCACTCCATCCCTTTCACATCTTTGCAAGTTCCCAACTTTCTCCATTTTGATTCGAGCATCAGCTTCTCAGGGTAGTTATAACCTAACCCCCTCCCAGGACAACAGCCACTGGGCAAGAACTGGGAAAATCTGCCAGCATGCCGTGTCTCCCCCCATCCCACCCCCTAGCATTCCCATAAAGAATTTTTTTCATTAAGAATGAATGCACGATCAAAAATATTTGGTGGCCACTGGCAAGAGTAATACAGCCAACGTGTGTAGAGATAGAACTTAAACCCAGGTATGTCTTCCTGGTTCTGAAGCCGATTCTCTTCCCATTATTTAATCCCATCCCATTCCTAAACAAACAATTAATAGTCAAACACAACTTAACAGATGGGGAGCTGGATGGCTGCTGTTGAGGCCTTTTGGGAGACTTGGGGAAATCATAGGGTCATAGCTCTTGAGTAGGAAAGAATCTGAGAGGCCATTTAAGCCAACTTTCTCATTTGACAGATAAAGAAACTGAAATTAATACAGTGCCTGGCACACAGCACGCACTTAATAAATGCTTACTGAATTGAACTGAATGTTCAGGTTCATACAAGTAGTAAGCATATGAAATGGAATCTGAATCTAGGTCCTTTGACTTCAGAGCCTTCTTTAAGGCCTCGTTTCATTAGAAGGCTGTCAGTAAATGACCCAATTCCTTCTCTTCCTTTGCCAAGCAAAGCCTTCTCCATCTCCCTTGCCCTATACGACACAACACCCTGTCCTCCTTCAGTTACCACACTGTCTTTCAGGTGTCAGACTTGTCTCGGTTCTTGTTTTCAGGGTCAAAGTCACCATCTCAGACAAGCAAATAATGAAGCAGATGCAGTCATTACAGCATGCCACACCCAGGGAAATGAACTCAGGCTAGAGTCACAGGACCAGTGATGACTCAGGAACAAGCTGTGGCAAACAGGTGAGCAAACTGCTATAAGTCCAGAGACAGGTCTACTACTAGCAGGCAATAAAGCCATGCCAAACTGAATCCAGATTTAGATCATTATCTGGAGTGGGGAGTGGGGAGAGGGCAGTGGGGTGGAGGGGAGCCAGGGTGGCATCTTGATGGATCTTTTGATGGCTTACCTTATTACTGTTGGGGTGATCTCTGCACAGAAGAAAACGCTGAGGCTGCCCACCGCGTGTGAGGCAAACATACCCACAATGGAAAACGTGGTGGAGAATTTCTCTCTGACTTTTTCACTCATTCCTGATGAACAGAGGAAGTAAAATGAAGCAGGGAGGGAAGAGAGAGCAGTAAAGATGGGGCACCAAGGTGGAGCACTGGGGGAGGAGCGGGAAGTGGGACAGGGGAGAAAAGAAAAGAAGAAAAGGCAGGGGTGGTAGTAGAGTAGAGAGAGATCTTTCTGAATGATGACCTTTCCCACTCTATTAAGAAACATAGGGTAGCTTCCTATAAAATCCAATAAAGACCTTAGGGAACTATGAGATTAGATGCCTCTGAGATGTAGGTTTCATCACCCCTTCAGGACAGGTAAATGAGCTTCCTTTCCACTATACAAGAGTGGGAATATTCACAGGGCTGTTGCAAAGGACAGGAGCCTCTCCCAGCACCCCTTACGAAAGACATAATTATACTGGTAGTTGAGGTGTTATGTGATCTTATGATGGCACAGTAACTTTCCTTAAAATTTTTGCACTCAACTGTTTTTTTTCATCCAGAGAGGATGGCCTTTGAGTCCCAGAAATCCTTTTCCTTTTTGGCCCCTGGATTGGATAGTCCAACACAAGGGCACCTCAATCTTTGTAATTAAAGAAAATGAAAATTCAAGTTCTCCCAATATGATTGAGAGATTAACTGATATGAAAAATTCTATTTCTCTAAATGTGATCCAGAAGTACGTATGGTTCTGGGAGAGAAATGCTGAAATCTGATGAGCATCTTAGAAGTTTATGGCAGATATGCTTGGGTATTTTAACCAGAAGCCAATGTCATAATAAATGTAGGATTCAGTCAGATAATACCTCCATGCTTCTGGGGTTCATGTCCTAAGGAACTCTTGGTATTGCTAGGAGGTGAGGTGTAGGATTTGCAGCTTGTATGAAAATGGTAAAGAACTCCCAGAGGCATCCAGTTCGAATGCTGTAAGGTCAAGGATGTCTAACCAGCAGCAGGGGAACTCAATGCAGTTCTACCGCATCACTGATCCCAACAAGCTAGAGCAGGCACTGACAATTTCCCTAGGCAACGTAGCTGGCAAGGCCTCCCAAGCCTTCCGTGGTGTTAGCACTTCCCATGTCCCTCTGCCCATAATACAAACGGCACTCACACTCATTCCAAAGGCTGGGGTTAACAATCATTGCCAAGGGAAGAGGTGAAGGGGCCACATGCTAAGCTGGACAAAAATTAGGAATGATAAATAGCCATTTCTGGTGAAAGGAACGATAGCAGGAAGGTGTAAAAGAATGCAAATAGTATTTCCCAACCTGTGGCAACCTTCATCTGCAATACTTGGGTGGATGAGGGGGAAAATCAAGTGTATAAAAGATCAATGAATTTTATGAGTCCTGAGAAAGGTGCCCAGTTGTACATAGCAGAAAGATGAGAAGTTGAGGTGCATGGCACAAGGAGGTGAATGCTTACCTGAACCTGGATGCTGGCTGTATTTTCCAATCACTGGATTCAAGAAAATAAATGTACCGCAGTAAAAGATGAAGTCAAACAACAAAAAGAAGGAAAGAAAGTAAGCATATTAGTGATGGGGGTCATTGCCTATTTCCATGCGATGTGTTTACAGATACACTTCATTTCCCATCTGAGACACCACTGTGTCTCTTCAGAGTCCGTGTGACACTCAGCGTGAGCATCTTGCCAGCCCAGATTCGAGCCACAGGCCAGAATCATAATGAGATGCTGAGAATGAATGCACAACGATAACGACTTGGGAGGCGCTGAGAATTAGCACTTGGACTACACAAAGATTTCTTTGTTGGGAAAGGGAAGAAAAAAATGCTCAGTGGTTTCCAATCCATGGTTTTAGGAGTTTAGAGAAAAATTAACCCCCCAGAAGCTCTTAGCTTCAAACTAAGAAGTGAGCCTGACAGAGTATAGAATGATTCTAAAACTATCCCTGGCCTGTGTTCAAGAAAAGCATCGAGAACTCTATGGACTGCTATGGACTGAGCTGGTCAGACAGCATTTTTGGTGAGCTCATTACTTACGCAATAGTGTGTCATCTGACACAGCGACCGGGAGAGTCCAAACCAGAGTCCAGAATGGAGAGTCTGGGATACCTCCCAAAGCAATCCCCCATCCCCCCAAGGCTTCTGGCTCACTGCCTTGCTTGGTAGAACTCATTTCCAAATCTCCCAATGAACTAAGAATAATTCCTTCATTCCCTGGCCCAAGTGATAGCCCATTTGGGAAGAGGAGACAAGTTGCTCCATCACAGAGAATTGGTTCCTTATTCCTTTTTGTCTCTTAGGGGATACCTTTAAACGCACCCCCCCCCCCCCCCCCCCCCGGAAAAAAAACCTCCAATCTATCTCTTAACCCAAATGAGCTATTTTGTAAAACTGGCCATGGGCATCAAGTCTCCACTATGCAAGAAACCCCAGGGACAGACTTTGGAGAGAGATTTCAGTCCTTTTTGTTTGTTTTTTTTCATGTAGGTCTTGAGGATGAGAGTAAAACTCAGACCACTGGTGGGTTTCCTTTCTCTTATAATACAATGCTGTGGAAAGGACTCCGTATTTCTACTGAATGGAATGTTGTCACTAGATCGAGTCATGGCCTTGGGCAAGCTGAGCTATCTGCCTAGCCCTCAGTTTCCTTATCTGTGAAATGAGGGGAGTGGCACTCGAGGACCTCTAAAGTCCCTCCCAGCTCTGACCTTCTGTGGTTCTATATCCTACAACTGTAGGATATAGATAGTAAAATCCAAACAGTTCTTTTTGGTTTTCCTTGTGTAAAAGGGGAAAACTCCACAGCAACACCTGTCCCGTAGTGAACTGAGCCTTTATCTCAGGGTATTCAGTTCTTCGGTACAAAGACAGTTCAGCAGCTCCATCCAGTTATCCCTCCCTTTCTCTGGGTCTGCCAAAGGGGCAGCCAACCAATCAAGATATTTCTACACGGGTGAAAGAGATGGGCCTTTTTTATGGTAACAAGACTAGATGCCTTCCCCACCTCTGTGTGCAATTCTTTCTAATTTCCTGAGAAATTACACAGCCCCAACAAAAAGCAGAATTGGGAAGCATTTGCTGGAAATCAAGTCAGACCTTTTACGTAAAGAGTCAACTGAAAAAAATTGAAATGTTCTGACCTCTTTCTCCCCTGTTCCCCTCTCCCCCAATTTCATATACAAGAACATATGATCTGTTCTCCCTCATGAGGCAGTTTTTTTATTTATAATAAAATATTATTAATATAATAAAAATAAAATATTTATTATAAACTGGCCCCACAAGGACACAGAGACTCTCTCATCTCACTTAATAACAATTCAGCCAGAAAGGTCTTGGGAAGGCTTCACTAACTTTTTCCTTTTTGTGAATCCACAGAATAGAAAAAAAGCCCAATAAAATCAGTTACCATAAATGCTCTTAATTAAAACTTTTTTTCCTCCTTGCTCTAACAAATAATTTTTTCTTAAGCTGTTCGGTCTGGGAAAACAGCCTCTGTGCTCTGAGTGTGTTTCTCTTCCTGAAGTCCGGCCACAGTCCTGGGTGAAATGTGTATTAAAAACCCTCTAAATGTGAGTGGATATTTATTTGATGGGGCTCCTCCTCTTGGTGGTACTGCTGTCTGTCTGCTACACCGGCCCCCTACGCCCGAGGTCCTTAAGAACATGGGTAGACAGAAGCTGAGCCAACTCAGTTTGTTGCATTTGAGAAAATGAGATGGGGGGGCCCTGAGCTTGAGCCCAGTCTCCAATCCCCAGACTCTTTCCCCAGCCCCGTGTCCCCCACTTACGGTTGAGGAGGCCAAGCTGTAAAAGGGAGGCCAGGGCTGTGAGAATCATGAACAGCAGCAGCCCGCCCCTGCGGCCTAGGAACCTGACCACCAAACACATGGCCAAGCAGGAAGCTAAGGCTATGCCTGCCGTGGTATAGTAGTCGGCATAGAAGTTCGTGAGTAGTGGTAACTCGTGGCCCATCATACTCCTAGCAAAGCAGTGGTGGATCCCAAACCCGGTCAGCCTAGGCAAGACACACACAAAAAAGAAAGCAGCAGGTCAGGGAGTCAGCAATGTGTGGTGGACCCTTCTAGATCAGGACCCTGACCACTGGGGAGCCAAAACTGCAGAAAAACCACTCATGCCAAGGGGCTAGTCACTCGATTTCAGTTTCTGTTTTCTGCCTGTTTTAAGAGGGGAGACAAAACAAGTGGATTACAAATAACACAAGAGATCTGAACCCCGAAATCTGATTTTGACTCTAAATCTTACTAGTTATGACCTTGAACAAATGACCTTAAATGCCTGAGCCTAGTTTCTTTAACTGTAAAATGAGGGGGTTGGATGAACTTATTTTAAAACTTCCTTTCAGGTTTTAAAATTCTTTGATTCCACTTGCAAGTTGAAGCCTTCTGGTCATCTTCGGAATCAAATCAAATCAAACACAAATAACAATGGATTCTTGCTGTTTCTTGAACAAGAAATGCCATCACCCAGCTGTGAGCATTTTCCACTGGCTGTCTCCCATGCCTGGGATACTTCAGGCTTCTCTGGCTTTCTTCAAGTATCAGCTAAAATTCCACCTTCTATAGAAAGGCTTGCTGGATCTCTGTTAATTCTAGTGACTTCCCTCTGTGGATTATTTCCACTTTATCCTGTATATAATTTGTTTGTACATAGTTGTTACCTCAGAGCCTTTCCATAGATCTCCAGTGCTCAGCACATAGAAGTGCTTAATAAATGTTTAATGAGTAAAATAAAGCCCAACTCACCACTGCTCTATATTATGAGGTGGGGTTCCTTCTAATTACTTTTCAGAAGGACTTGAAATGATCCCACCATATCTTTTAAAGTGATAGGCTTCTGAGGACTAGGTCTAAGGACAAAACCTCTGCTTTATTTCTTCAACTGCTATCATTCATGAACAGTCACTGGACTGTTGAGGTCAATACACTGATATGCTGCACTAAGGAGGACATCTAGTTTCAAGAGAAGTCCAGAGTACTTTACTGATCATTATCCATTAAAAGACTCTCTTCAAAGGCTGAGAATATTTCATTTTTATCCTTGAATCCCTAGCATTTAGCAGTATGCAGCATGTAGACAGTGCTTAATAAATGCTTATTTATTGAGATTATTTGGAACTTCTCTATGAGGGAGGGAACAAAATGGTAGCACTGGAGCTATCACTAAGAATTCAGTTACCTGAGGGAAATTGGGATGGAAGAGATGGGTAGATGGAGATGGCTTATATAGCCCAGGGCCCACACCCACGGCTCTTGCTTTTGACTCCATCATTCCCTTATGTGTTCTAATTGGGTGTAGTTCCATTGGTAGGTGAAGCTACAGGAGAGGAGTGTGATGGAACCCCGACAGGGCAAGGTGGAGGGCAAGCTGCTTACTTCTCATGGCAGCCCTCTGCTGACTCCATGCTGTCTAGTTATGGACAGGAAGCATGCTCTCCCCAAGCTGGTGCTAAGCCTTTCTTGATCTGTGATACCTTGTTAGTATCATAAGGACACTCTAGTTTTAGAAATGAGAAGAGAAAACCCTAGAGAAATGATGCATTTTGCCTATGGTCAGATTGGCTGGAGTCAGGATGGAGTTAACAACCTAACTGAGGGCTATATGTGTGTAAGAGCTAGATGAAATATGGAATGATAAAGTAGCAAAATGGCATCCCTAACCATCAGGACAGAACTACAGAACACCCTCTTCCCCACCCCAAATGGTCAATGACACTTACTGACTGAAATGATGCCATCAACTTCTTAGGGAATAACTTTAATTTAAATTCTAAAATGCCACTGGAGAAGGAAAAAGATACACGGTAGACACTGTTTTCCTGACTACTTCAAACATCAGACCTAAAACTGTTTTAGACAGTCTAGTAAAAATTGTACTGTCATGGATAAAGAGCTGGCTTTGTGTTGGGCAGATTGGCTTAAATGCTGCCTTTCCTGACGCATACTGATTGTGTGATCCTGAGCCCTGGGCCTAAAGTCAAGACCCACTTTCAAATCTCGCTTCAGATACTTACTAGCTGTATGACCCTGAGCAAGTCACTTACCCTCTGAGGGCCTGCCTCAGTTTCCTCAGTCATAAAATCAGGATAATAACAGCACCTACCTTGCAGAGCTGTTGTGAGGATCAACGAAAGAATATTATAATGCACTCAGAATGGTGCCTGTTATATAGTAAGCACTTACTAAGTGCTTATCTTCCTTCCTTCCCTCCTTCTTTTCTTCCTCCATAACCACTAGTGCTTCAGGAAATCCTCTATGTGTGTATTGAGGCAGCTAGATGATGGAGTAGATGACCTGAACTCAAATCCAGCCTCAGACCCTTACAATCTGTGTGATCCCGGACAAGTCACTTAAACCTCTGTTTGCCTTGGTTTCCTCAACTATTAAATGGGCATAAAAATAGCACCTGCCTCCCAGATTGTTATGCGGTTAATATTTGGGAAGCAATTAGTACAGAGGCAGGCACACAATAGGTGCTTAATAAATACTTGTTTTCTTCCTTTCCTTCCCTCATGGATTCTTTTAGCATAAGGTAAAGTCCATGGAGCCTCAGAACAGTGTTTTTAAATGCATAAAATACATAGAATTACATAGGAAACCAATTATACACAGTTGTATCAAAACATTTGTAGAAGAAATTCATGACCCGACTTGCCCGCTAACTGCTCTAGGTTCTTACATTGCAGAGCAGGTGCTGAGCTTCATTGGTAGAGAGTATTTTCTCACCAGGAGTTCGATATACCATGAATCACAATGGGCAGTCCAAAAACGGTCAAAATAACCAAGCAGTCCAACGATCCTTTTAAGAATCTGTGAAATGTCATCTATTTTTGTCTTTGGACACTCTTCTGCTTTGATCCTTCTAACTCGGAGATCACTCTGTACCTACCGTTTGCCCTGTATTTTGACAGCCTCCATGCAGATCTGACCTAGACCACCTGGTTGTCCTGGGGCCTTGGGTCATTTCCCAGCGTGAAGCTTCTGTTTGTTCTGAGCCCTCAGGGGGAGAGGGGACACCAAAATCATTCCAAAGAGCCAGTGCTGCTGAGTTTCCTGACTTGCTCAGTGTGTATCACCAGGTTATAGTGGACAAGAATGTTGGATTCAGAGTCAGAGGTCCCAGGTCCACATATTGGTTCTGTTCCTTGTTCTCTCTTCATCCTTCTGGGCTTTAGCTTGTTGTCTGTAAAATGAGGGACTTGGACTAGATGACCACCAAGGTCCTTTCATTGCTAAATCTGACCTATGGCTCAGCACCATGTGGCTATCACGACAGGGGCATTTTTAATTGATGACTTTCTTAGCCCTAGGGGAATGGTGCTGTATTTATGAGGGCTTAATAGAATTAAAATGCCTGCCTGGTGATTCGAAAGGACAGAAAGTGATGTCACCCTCTATAGTGGTCAAGGCTGACCAGGCAACTGAAATAAAAAAGGTTTTATGTACAAAGCATTAAATGAGAGAATCCATCAACAATGGCTTAGTGAGCTCCTACTATGTGCTAGCCACTGGGGATGCAAAGAGTGAAACACTTTTTTCCTTACAAAGAGCTTAAACTCTAACAGGTGAAACAATAAGGATACGTGCAGAATAAACATAAACTGAATAAACACAAGGTGGCTTGAGAAGAAGGGTACTAAGTTAAGGGGGCATCAGGAAAGTCTTTGTAGAGATGGTGGTGCTTGAGCTGATCTTGAATGATCTTGAATGAAAAGGACATTACAAAGGGGAATGAAAGGGGTGGGGAGTGCAATCTAGGCATGGGGGACCAGAGATGAGACACTGAATGTCTGATACGTGGAACAGAGAGAAGGCCAGTATGGCCAGATCTCAGAGTAGGGAAGGGAAAGTAATACCAAGTGAAAACAAAAAGACTGATTGGGGCCAGGCTGTAAAGTGCTTTAAAAGCTAAATGGAGGAGTTTTTCTTTGATTCTGGAATCAATAGGGAGACCCAGAGTTCAAGTCATGATCAAATTGTGAACCTCTGAATTCAGTAACAGTGAACCACTGCAGGAATTCCTTTGTCCTGATCAGGAAAGAGTTAAAAAAAAACCAAACCCATCAGACTCTATTAGAAGACATAGGTTCTGGCTCCAGGTCTTTCTAAAAATTACCCGTGTGACCTTGGGCAAAACAATGACCTCTCTGATTAGATGAGACACTTCCTGAGGTATATTACAGCTCGACAGTACTACAGTACTTTCAGTTTTTCAAAGCACTATACATGTTATCCATTTAGTCCTCACAATGCCCATTCTGCAGGTGAGGAAACTAAGGCTGAGACAGGTTAAGTGCCATGACACAGCTAGTATCTAAGGCAGGATTTGAAAGCAGGTCGTCTTTTTTCTTTTTCTCTTATTTGGAGTTTCAGACCCATCAGAAGAGAGTTGGCTAAAACCAACTAACTCTTCTATCAATTTTTTTTAACTAGATTTTTTATCTCATCCTGGAAAAGGAACCTCCCTTTAGAGGTTAAGTGATTTGTCTTGTCACTTCAACTTTCTTGGTCTCAATTCTATTTCTGTTACCAGGGACTTAGACTAGAATGACCTTGGAGGTACTTTCTTCCTTTAAATCTATGAAACTATGGCTCTTAGCAGTATGTGGTATTACTATAGTTATATTTTTAATCAATGGTTCTCTTAGACCTGGGGAGAATGGTACTATATTTATTCTATTTAGACGAATCAATATTGGAGAAGTCAATTGTAAACTAGGCAGGCACTACATGACTTTCTAATTCTTAACCCCTTCTTTGCCCCTATGGGAACAAGTCATACAGGGATTTCTTTCTCTATATTACAATTTAAACTCTACAGGGAGATGTATGCCTGGTCTTTGCAGACAAATGTCTCTTCTCAAAAATAACATGAATAAATATACAGCCATGGATTCCTGAAGATCTCTGAGCCTCTACAAAGATACAAACCCTGGGTCTCTGAGAGTGCTGTATACAGAACCATTGCCAATGCCCAACCATCCATCCATCCATCCATCCATCCATCCATCCACCCAGCTCTCAGTATCCACCCTATGGTTACAAGTTGCATTTTCTCATGATCTCCCTCTGGTGTTAAAGGGAAATTCTTCAGACCTTGAGAATCATCAAGGTCAGCAGCTTGGATGCCGAGCATTTCCTGTAGTCAGTCCAAAGACAGTCCCTGCTGACAAGCTGCTGACAGTCTAAAGGGGCCGGGGACAATATATAAACAGCTATGTATCAGTGACCTACATACAAGATAAATTAGAAATAGTCAACAGAAGGAAGGCCTTAAAATTAAAAAGGAATGAATAGGAAAAGCTTCCTGTAGAAGGGGAATTTTAGCTTAGGACTGAAGGGATCTAGGGAAGAAAGGAGAAGGGAATGAGGAGGGAGAGCATTCCAGGCATGGGGACAGTCAGATAAAATGGTGGGAGCTGAGAGATGGAGTGCTTCATGTAGGGACCAGCCAGAAGGTCAGTGTTAGTAGATCTCAGAGTATGTGGGGGAGTGTAATGTGTAAGAAGACTGGAAAGGTAAGGAGAGGCCTGAATATGGAGGGTGTTGAAGGTCAAACAGAGGACTTTATATTTGATCTTGGGGTAATTGCAAGTCAGGAGTTCACTGAGCAGGAAGGTTAGGAGGTCAGACCTGTAATTTAGGAAGATCACTTAAACGGTGGAGGATGGTAAAGGATCTCCCCTCCATCCTCCCAGCACTATTATTCTGGCCAAAGGAATTCTTCCATTTAGGAAATATTCAGCAGGTCATATACAAATCAACTATTAAAAAAGTCTAATACTCTAGCTATGGACTAGGATTAGGCAAGAATCCTGAACTCTTCTAAGCTTCCCCCAAAGCTTAAAATAACAGCTCACATTTACATAGTGTTTTCAAATTTACAAAGCAGATCATTCCACCTCCTCCTCCTCCATCCTCACCCTTCCCCCCAACCTTGTGAGATAGGGAACAATTATCTTTAATTTTACAGATGAGAAAATGTGAGTCACATAGCAAAGAAGGGTCAGAGCCTGGATTTGGAACCAGATGTCCCGACTCAATGGTCAGCCCTCTTTCCACTGAACTGCCTGGTTTAGGGACATCACAGGGAAAATATTCCTGACCTCTTTGAAACCTGGGAGTTTTACTGGCCTTAAAATTGCCATAAAAGCTGACATGACTGGCTTTTCCCACCAGAGTTTTAATAATCTATTAACTTTACATATCACCTATCAAGTTTCTCATCTCTGCAATCTCAATGTTGGAAAAAAAACAACTATGTTTCCCTCATTAGCCTATTTACCAAATATAGGGTTTAGCATATGAAGGACTGCTTTGGGTGCGTACAGTATTCCTACTGGAATGGAGAGAGAAGAACTAGACTTCTATGGTTAGCTCTGTCATACCTCACTATGTGATTAGAGACAGGTCATTAATTTTTCCAGGCCTTAGTTACTTACCTGCAAAATAAGGTGATTTGGTTGATGAGATTAGTGTTTCTCAAGCTATATTCTTTAGAAATCTAGAATTTTGAGCTGTGGGCATAGTGGTTTTTTGAGAATTTTATTTCTTCCTCAAAAAATTAAATATGAGATTATCTATATGTCAAAAATATAATTATGAGTAACAACTTAGGAGGGGTATAGATAGGCTTGATTTCTGTTTACCTGGGGACCTCCCAGACCCACATTGATGGGTTCTGTCAACATACTGTAAGCCACAAAATGGTTCTATGGCCAACTGGTCTGGGAGAGGTTGGATTGGATGATCTGGAATGCTTATTTCAACTCTAACATCCTATGATAGAACTCTCACCTTAAAACCATAAAGAAACCCAAAACAACACATTTAAAGCACGAATACAGCGTTTTCTGGTATTAGCCAAGGGAAAGGTAGTGTTATTTAGCTGGGAGTAGACAACAGAAGAAATCTGTTTGGTCTCTGTATTCTAAGGAATTGTCCTCAGAGCCTTAGTTTCCTCAACTGTAAAATGGGGCTCAGAAGATATAAGTTGGAAAGAAGAATCTGAAATCAGATTAGAAGGGGCTGCTAAAGAAAACTTGAGTGGGAGGCTGAGGAGGAGGGAAGATAGCTGTCAGTTACTTATTTGGAGAGATAATAGGCAACCAGAGACACTGGGAAAATCCACTCAATGTAGGTCACAAGTGGAAGAACATACATATTGAAAAGGGTTCCCTTAAAAATATTTAGTTCTATGAATCCTGTTGTTTCAGACCCAACACAAGACCTTCTGGAAGATCCTGTATGAATCCCATCCACGGGATTTAGAAATTGTAAATCACCCTAGAGACAATCTAGTCACACTCCTTTATTTTAAATGAGGAGCCTGAGATCCCCAAATGGAAAGTGACTTGCCCAAACTTTACATAACTTAGATAGTGGAAGAACTGGGATCTGAACCCAGGTTCTTCTGGCTCCCAGTCTAATACTGCTTTGCCACATTTCCTCACTTGGGACTTCTATCCACATTCTCAGGCATTAAACATGCCAGGGACACAAAAATCTTACCTCTAATCCGATTTATTAAGAAATTCACTATAAGGTGGGTCTGTGTGGGGTCCCATTTCAAAACTATATTAGAAATGGAGAAGAATTTTCTAAGATAGGCTCATTCACAAGGTTTCTTGTATTTGAACTACAGGGAGGTCCCAGTGGACTCCCAAGATGTTTGCCTTCAGATAGAAGAGATTAGAGAGAGAAAGTCTTTTCTTTCAAAGTCCACAATTCCACATTTGGGTGAGAAGGCTAAGACTGACTGCCCCCTTCTTATCAAGAACGCAGAGAAGAAACGTGTACCTTTCATTTAACTGCCCTTCCCTGATGCCCCCAACTTTTCTATTCCCTTTCTGCCCTGGCTTTCTCCATACTTACGAGTTCACGCACAGGACCACAATGTTTTTCCACAGGTTCCTCGTCCCCACCACTTTCACAATGCACACCTTCTTGGGCCTCCTGGAAAGTTCCTTCTCCAGTTCTGCAATGAAACAAGAATATGAGACCCCCTGACAGGGAATCTGCTGGCTCCCTTCCAAGCTGACCAGGTCCGCTTCTGGCTTTTGTCATTTTGGGAAAGGAAGAACATTTCTGCCCTGCACCCCCCACCCCCCCAAGCTGGGATTAGACAAGGGAGAAGAGAAAATGGAACAGAAATCTGGATTTGATGTTAGTGTAGAATTCTTCCAATAGTACCTGAAGCAAAAACATGCAAACATTATCTGAATTTTTTTCTTAAACTCTTGGTGAAGATACAAATTTTATAATGATACCCCAGCCTACCAGTGCAATACTTAGTGCAGCATCTAATAAAACCAATCAAGTAAGTCTCTCCCTCTTTTGGGAAAGGAAAAAGTGTTCCTCAGAGATTCAGAACTCTGTCCCTCCTAACCAAACAGTCACGAGTACCACATGCAGTTATCTGTCTCAGGATCTTGTATTTATACTGTCATATCACATTTACTGCATTTTGAAAAAGAAAATGACATCCATTCTCCCAATGCCTGGTGTACATATCTTCATAATTCACTCTCTATATTCACAGCCTTGAAAAACTAGATGCATTTTTATTGAAAGAATGTACATATGGTCAAATGGCCCCTCACCTTGTTTTTTTTCACAGAGCACTAAGACCAGATCCAAAAGCCAGAAATTGAAAGGTGTCCTGTTCCTACAACACCATGGCAGGATGGTTACTCCCCTCTCAGTGACACATGTTCTACCTTTCATTCTCTAGAGAATCTGAGTTACCTTTTGTGTCAAACCACAATTCCCTCTGGAGTCTCCTTGGACAAGACATTCGCAAAGTTGTCTCTTTGCCCTGCCAGAAAAGAAAAATCCTCCAGTACCCTGTTCCAAGAAAAGACCTCTCACTACACTCCCATTTAATTGACCAGCCTATTCATTCCTAGATTAGCATATATCCAGCATGTCTCATCAGTACAAGACTTTGGCTTTTTCCTACACAACTAGGATGTAGGTAGCATCAAGGGGCAGCTAGAAGAGGTAGGAATGAAAACTCTTGATGAGTTGTGACCACCAAGGAAAAACTACATTAGAACCTATTCAGACAAATGAATACTGTTATCCATCAAACTAGGATCATAGGATTTTAGAGGTGAAAGGGACTTCAGAGACCACCTCGTCCAATGCTCTCAGTTTACAGATGAACAGTCTGAGACCCTGAGAGGGTAATTAACTAGCTGTAGTCACACAGGTAGTACACGCATGGCAGAACTTGATTTCTACTCTGTAGTCTGTGATTCCAGGAGTTTGGCTATTCATATACTTATTTTACCTGCTGTTACTCAAAGCATTTTGCAGACTCTTGTCTTGGGACTCCAGAGCACACAGAAAACACACACACACACACACGCACACAAACACACACACACATACACACACACACACGTCCCCAGTAACTTTTCTAGTTTTTTTTCTCCCCGTGCAGCTCTTTTCACTTATTCTAAGATCTATTCCAATTGGACTAATCTCCATTTCCTCTCTTATATCTATGCCTTGCTGTGCACCATCCCCATTTGAAAGCAGCTCTTTCCATCCTCAGATCCCATCTACTGACATATCAACATCCGTCTTCCCCTTCAAGACCCAACTCAAATATCACTTCTTCCAAGAAACCTTTGATCATTCTCCTCCCTTACCCCTATCCAAAACAGAAATGATCCCTTCTTCTCAGAATCTATCAGGCGATTTTGTTTGACCTCTCCTATGTCCTTAGTAATTTTCTAATTTGTATTGAAATATCTACATTTGTATCTTATATTCTTCCTAGACTGGAGTTCTTAGGCATAGTAATTATATTAAAAAAAAAAAAATCTTTCCAGAATCTAGCAGAGAGTCTTGTACCTAATGAGCACCTTGTGAACATTTGCTGAATTGAAATGGTGGCAGATTTTCATGCTTAAAGGATGGATTTAATCCACAGAAACAGGAGAAAGTAATTCAAAGCCAAGGCAATGGAACAAGATAGGTGATCAGGTTGAGCAGTACAACTCTGGGCTCCCCCATTCCCTTCTTACCTCCACCTTTGAGGTTCCCTGGCTTCCTGCAAAGCTCAGTCTATGTCACAAGCCCTTCCTCATCAAGCATTGTCTTCACCCAGCAGAACGTAAGCTCCTCAAGGGAAGGGATTGTTTTCATTTTGTCCTACCAGGTGCTTAGTAAATAACTGTTGGAGAGGATAATTTGACCAGTTTTCTTGTGGATTCTAATGGCAATTCCAAATGAATATGGTTCTTTAATTCTTCCCTTCTCCCTTCCTTTCTTTTTTCTTTCCTACATTAATAAGATAAAAAAGTTCTTTTCTAAGTGTTGATTTGCCAATTACAGAGTAAGAAATAAAACCTCTCAGCCGTCTGCTATCAACTTAACACGTTCAGAAATGGAAAGGCAAAGCTGCTCAACCTCCTTTCCCCTCACAGCCCATCTTATGACATCTTGTACTGCTGAGCCATGCCCCCTTGAAATTTCCCAGGTCAAGCATAAAAAGGAAACTAGAGTGGGGGAAAATCAAAGAAAAGAGTGGCAGTGCTAAGAAAAGCCTACAGTGCAGAGGAACTCTCAGCACTTAATAAGCCTACAATGCAGAGGAACTCTGAGCACTTAATAATCCTGATTATTCATCAGGAAATAGAACTGTCTCAAGAGAGAAGCAGCAGCTATATGGCACACTGGATAGAGCACTGGGCTAGGAATCAGGAAGACTCATCTTCCTGAATTCAAATCCAGCCTCAGACATTTGCTAGCTGTGTGACCCTGGGCAAGTCATTTGATCCTGTTTGCCTCAGTTCCTCATCTGTAAAATGAATTGGAGAAGGAAATGGCAAACCATTCCAGTATCTTTGCGAAGAAAATCCCAAATGAGGTTACAAAGAGTTGAGCACAACTGAACAACAAACAGCAGTCTCGAATTCTCTTGATTACTTCAGCTATTGCTGTATTCCCATGGTCAGTACTTCTGCCAGTAGCAGATGCTTCTGTCAGAGAAGATATGCTACCCCATTCCCTTCCACTGTGTGTTCTAAAGTCACAGTAATGGCTTATCTACCTCCTGGCCATCACCCAATGGCACTAGAGTGTCAAATAATCCCATCAGTTGAAGTCTAGAAGGGGAAACCCCCCTATGCCCCCCAAATATATGTACACTGATAAACATAAGGATTTGAGTATTTTCTTTTCTTTCTTTTTTATTAAGAATGATTTGAAGCATTCACAGTAGAGAAAGAGGACTTTTTTTTTTTTTTTACATATTCTGACACAGAAAAATGGTGGGGGCGGACCTGTAAACTTGCTGAGTTTCTAGAACTTCCCCATGTCCCACATTAATGTGGAAAGAATTTTGTGACCTTCTTCCATGGATTCTTTCCAGTCTTGAGAGAGATGCTTTATTTACTTCACAGCGCTTGTTTTTCCCCCACAGCAAAATAAGGCTAATTTAATGGCTCAGATTGAATAGTTTAGATGAACCTTATTAAATAAAATATTATTTTCCTCATAGGCAGTTAGTGTTTTGGTAGAAGAAAACATTAAAACATCAGATCACGCTACATCTGATATCAAAATTAGCTGCATAATTTCATCATAAACCACCACACATTAAAGTAGCACAGAATCATAACAGAGATAGAAGGGGGTTTAGAGATCTTCTAACCCCAGCACTTTACAGGTGAGGACACTGAGGCTTGAGAAAGAATGAACTTGTTTCAAGTCACTCAGTCCTACAGCTAGCAAGGGGCAGAGCTGGGCCCTAAACCTGGGCCTCTAGGCTCCTAAATCCAACGCTACCTCCACTCACTATCCCATATCATCTCTCAGCTTTAACAGCAACACTTCCCAATCCTGGAATCCTACAATATCTTCTTCCATGAAGAACACAGAGATGACTATGGTGGATTTCTCTTCCTTAACTTGAAGTTAATTCCTGATCTATTCACAGGACCAGAGATTTAGAGGTGGATGAGGACTCAAAGGTCAATTCAGGGGTGGGGAACCTGTGGCCTCAAGGCCACATGTGGCCCTTTAGGTCTTCAAGTGCAGTCCTTTGGCTGAATCCAAACTTCACAGAACACATAAAAGAATTTGTTCTGTAAAACTCTGACTCAGTTAAAAGGCTGCACCCAAGGATCTAGAAGGTCACATGTGGTCTCGAGGCCAGTAGGTTCCCTACCCCTGATTCTAGTCCAATCCCTTCATTTTATAGATGAGTGAACTGATCTCTAAGGAGGTGGGAGGTTTTGCTCAAGATCATGTATAAAGTAGTACAGCTGAGATTCAAACCCAGATCCTTGGGATGCAAATCCAGAGATATTTCTACTTACTATACTACAATGCTTTTACCAAGTAATTTTAGAATGTAATGTTAACGTGGAAACATAAATATTTCTCTCTCTCTGTATATTAGTGCATGTGTTTAGCCATCATTAAATTCATTCGCTGATGACTCATTACGGTGTGGAGATAACTCTGGTTTCCTGAAGACTGTGCCAGCTTGAAAAGTTTTGAGTCCGGGGCAAGAGACAGACTACGCCTGCCGTCTGAGGATCAGTTTGCCCAGTACAGAGTGAGAGAGATTAGTTGCTGAGTAGTGAATTTCTCAGGTCAAAGCTGCTATAGTCAGCTCTGGAAGACCATCTATTAAGTTGTAGAGCGGTCACAATTTTTACTGGTGGAGGAAAAGCACAAACAAACACAGTCAAGGATCCCTGAAAGGCTGAAACGTGTGTGTGCGTGCGTGTGATCATATTTGTCCTTTCTCTTTCATTTTGTTAAAATAATAGCACTATTTTCATTCTCAGGTGAAAGTGGTCTTTCTCACCTCAAATTTCTCCTAGTGTTCTGCTAAAGATCTTCCCTGCATAGCCCAAGTTTTGCTGAGAGTTAAGGTCTGTATTATATTTTTGTATACACACATATCTTTGTGTCTTAAGTCTCTAGCACTGAACCTTGCACACCTAGGTACTCAAGGAATGTTTGGTATATTAATATCATGAATTTTTTTTTTTTGGTTTAGCAATTGGGTCAGTAATAGCACCCAGAAATGCTAAACTTAGAGTTGCTGGTAGTCAATAAAAGGAACCAGACAAGCCCAAACATAATTTTCAAGTTATGATTCTTTCTGGGGCTATTGGCGTCATATCACCATTTTCTAAAATCATAATTTGTACATTTCCTTGGAGTTAACAGACTCTTTTCCTGAGGGGGATGAGAGAGGGGAAGCAGGGAAATCCAGGAGTCCTGTATTCTTTGTATCGCTGCTATAACTCAGCATCTATAGAACTAGACTTCTCACTTGGCATAATTAGAAAAGAAGGGTTTTTCTAGGATACACAGTGTTAAAGATAACAGTTTCTAAAAACTTCAGTGAAAAACCTGAAACTACTTCCTTGCTTCACACTTTCCCTTCTGCTTTACCACACACAACAGAGAATAATCTGATTACAGTCACCAGGAAAAAAAAAATTGAACTCCCTTTCTAACATGCTGAGCCTGTTTCATGTGGGGAGGACAGGATGTCCATTTTTCTGGTGCAGTCTCTTGCCCTGTTATACATGCTGTTTCTGTACTCTAGGGTAGATAAGTTATTTCTGTTCCCTTCCCTCCTCCCAGAATCACCGTATAATTCTGAATTTTATTGCATGGATGAAACCAAGGCAATGGAAGGATGTTGTCCTTGCCCTGGTTCAACTGCTCTAGCTTGCCTTGCTTCAGGGATGCCCCAGAGGATGCTATTGACTAGAGAAGGACATCGTGGCCCCTAGAAAAGGGCTTACCTGAGAATGCTCCAGAAGGAAGCATGGGATCTGTCCAGGGCCTGAAGGACTAGGCGGTGAGACCGCCAGCCAGTTGTCCCCTGATGTGGCCAGAGGGGAGAAAGCAGCTGCAGTCCACTCAAGATAAGGCCTGGGAGGAACCATCACAGTTCTTTTGAAAGTATGCCACAAGAGTCATATCCTTTTCCCAAAAGTCTTTAGGCATTTGAGGTTCATAGACTAATGGATTTTAGACTCTGTAGGAAATAATCAGTTTTTATGTCCTTCCTTGAGGCACTGAACATTTAAAAAAAAAACCCACATTCATAAGTAAACTCAAAGAGTTATTGGCTTCCTCCAACCCCTCACCCCCTCAGCTCTAGATTTAGAAATAGAAGCAATTAAATGGCAGAACAGGACTTCTTTAGAAGCAAAAAGTAGTTAGCAACTATATGGACCTCAATCTTAAAAATCTACCCAACCACTGGATATTTGGGCCAACACTGCTCTTCTTTCCCATGCCCATCCTGAATGCCTACACACCTCCACCAAACTACAGAGTGGATGGCTATCTAGCCATACAGCTAGGCTTTATCATAGCACTTGATTACTGTCTACATGGTTATGCCTGGAACAAGCAAAGCCTGTAACAGGAATCCCACATGAAAGCTTCATGTTTGCACTACTGCAGTCAGGTGTCACGCAACGATGCTGGGCATATGACGATTGAGTCACAATGCTAACTCAAAGGATTGTGTTGAAATCTTCAAAAACAAATCCGACAGGTTCTAAGAGGAAGTCCAAGGACACTTAGAACAACCAAGGAAAAACAGAGGAGTGGAAACTTTGAGCTCTTAATTTTTCCTTTTGTGGTATCATTTGTTCAATATAAACCCAAAGTAAAAAAGCATACCAAGGCTGAGGCCCATACACGTGTATGTGTGTATACATAAGATGTAAGACACTGGTTGACACAACAGGCTACACACTTATTTGAGCTCTCACTGTTGGTTTCCACCTGATAAACATTCTGCTAACATTTCTTGGCTGTATTTGATCTGAGTTATTGAGAGACAGTTTAGCAGTGGCAAAGAAAGCAAGCTGTAATGAGCAGCTGTTTGGAAGGTAAAAGAGGCGTGCTCTTTTCCCACAAAGCAAGGCAATAAAATGTTGAAATGGTATGACTGACAATGCTGACTGACAGCTGCTAGGCAAAGAGAAATCGAGAAGCTCATGTGGAATGGGAGGCCCTGCAGAGCTGACACTGAAATGCCACCCTCCCAATTTCAAACAAGATAGGCCTCTTTTGTTCCCTTTCCATAAGTCACACATACAAAGATACTTTTTCTCCCAAGTCTCTTCTTGCTACATCAGAATATAAATAAATGTGAGCAACAACCACAAGGGGAAAAAATCATGATACCACTTTTTTACAAGAAAAAAGGAAAATATAATGGCACAGTTAAGATCAAAGGAGAAAAAAGTTTGTTTCTTTAAAATCTGAACAGTGAGTGCGGGTGTGATAATTTAATTAAGTAAATATTCCAAAGGAAATTTTTCTTCAAGTCTTCAAAGTCAATCTAATTAAGTCCAAAAGGAAAGTAACATTTTCTTAGAGTTACTGGAATTGGTTCTGATAACAGATTTAGTGCTTGATTTTTAGCAAGAACTCTTTGGAAATGAGGAGAAGGCAAGTGGATCTCAATGGAAAATAAAACACTGTTTTCAGTTCTTCATTATCCAAATGAACAGGCTGCTACCAGAAGGTAATAGAGGCAGATGCTCACATATTTCCAAACTCACAGGAGCACTGCTGTACATACATCTGGGTACATACACTAGCCCCACATCACTCCTACCTACCGTCTGAATAAACCATGAGAAAAAGTTAGCTTATTTAGGTTTTTTTTTGCATAAAATCAGAGGCATTATATCTTATCTAAACTTTATGTTTTATCAGCATCTCTCACACAGTAATTCACATAGGGTTGGTCCTTTAGTAAATGCATGTTGAAGGAATAGAACCCCAGAAATGGAAGGGATCTTTTGTGATCACCCAGCCCAGACTCTGTAGGAATCGATCTATCAGCCAGCAAGTAATGATCATGTCCCTACTAAGTGCCAGGCATTGTAGAGACAAAACAGTCCTTATCTGCAATGAGTTTACATTCTTTCCAGAAGACTAATGCTTCTATTAAGAAGTATTCATGAAGTCATTGTTATCCACCTTCCATTTTCTCAGATCTCTTATAGTACACAACACACAAGGGACACCACTTGACTCCGTAAGAGTTACATGAACTTTACTACTCAAATATGTGGCACACACCTCCATTCCAGAAGGGCTAGAGCATTTGAAGTGGGTTCCTCCAAATTATTCTTGATTGACTGAGTTGCCTGCTATCACCTAGGAGTGATTCAGTGACCCAGAGCTGAAAAGGACCTCGGATATTACTGAGTCCAATCTCCTCATTTTGCAGAAATGGAACTAAAGCCCAGAATGGTTAAACAAGTTACAGATGGTTACCTATATAGTCAATAATAAAGCCAGGATTGAAACTCAGGTCTTCTGATTCCAAATTCAGTGCTATTTCCTCTGTACTATTTTGTCTCTGAAGAGGAAGAAAAGGGGTTTTTTTTGCTACCTAAAATAGAGTTTTTAATGTGTTTAGGACTCACAGGTAATATCTGGATTTACTCTCTTGGATTCAGTAAGTCATAACTATTATATGCCAAATTTCAAAAAGTACTCTAGCTCTGAAGTCAGAGGAATAGTGTTCAAATTTTGCTTGTGTGAACTTGGCAAGTTACCTGCCTGAGTCTCAGTTTTCTCATCTATAAAATGAGAGGGGGTTGGACAAGATAACCTCTAAATTCTCTTTTCTAAATCTCTGACCCTAAACTGTGAATTACAATAAGCTTCTAACTGTTTACAGAGCTGGTAAAATTGGAGGCTTTTTCTTAAAAGGGTCTTATCTAAGACATATTCCCTCCCACTCCTAAGAAGCTTTTATTTATATGGGTTATATTTAATGATTTTAACTATATTTGAAATGAAAACACATAAATATCATTATGAAAGTAGTTTTGACCTCACAGATCTCCCCACCCCACTTCCACCCCCAACAGGACTCCTGGTCCACATTTAAAGAACAACTGGTTTGGACATAAGGAATACCTCTACCTGAGGGCAGAGATTTCAGAAAGGAAGAGAAAGTAATGAAAAAGAAAACTGCTCCCAGTTTTTTGCTACCCAAATGGACACAATAAAAAAGTGTGGGTAATCTTAAGAGGCTACATTTAAGGAAAAAGAGATGGTTAAAGACTCTGACACTGAATATTAAATTCCAAAGTACATTTATGGTCAGAAGTGACTAACAGAGTACTGACAAGACTGGCTGAGCAGGATGTAGGCCAAGGATTTTACATTCATCTTCTATAGAATACCCTAGCTGAAGGCGCCAGGTTTATGCTTGGCTAATAATGAATTTTTCCAAACTTTTGTTTGCTGTTTTTGCAGCAAAGTTAGCTTCTTTCATTAGCATGTCTAATCAATATCCAATGACCACTATAGTTTGGGAGTGATTCAACCCACTTTCAAGTAACTTGGGTAACATTGTTACTATTTCTGTTCAACAGATCCATGCCAAATAAAGTGGGAATATTTGGCTGGCAATAGAAGCTACTTGATAAAACAGACCAATGAAAGGAAATCTAAGAACTTCTGGAATACTGAGTTCTGGTCTATTAGGCTCCATAGATTAGATGCTCACACTTCTCCAAGGCTCCAGGGCATGGCTGCTTCCCTGGGCATGCACATACTCACCGGGCATCACTCCTTTAATATCATTCTCAGGATTCATGCGGTTTTTCTGCGTGAAATGCAGGATCAGCTTCTTTGCTGGCTCAAACTGCTGTGTGGCCATTAACCACCGGAGGGACTCTGGGAAAATACTTCAAAGATACAAAGCCTGTTAGTGAAATTTTTCAAGTTCCTATGGTGCTGGAAATACAAAGGACATGATTAAGCTTTCAGACTGTGAGCTTCCTGAGCAGTGAGAGGGTCTTATTCTGTGTTTGGTATCACACCTGGGCTGGGGTTGTGGCTTCTGATAAATTGCATGTGATTATTTTTTCTCCTCAACAGACAAGAAGATGGTGGGCACTAAAGTATGTATTACTTCTCCTTGGGAAAAATAACAATTAGGGTGGCTGTGAGAATTAAGAAGGATGTGGCAAATAAGGATCTTATTTTCCCAACTGTGGATGTGTATCTCAGAGGCAACTTACTTTAACCCCTACCCAAAGACTCACTCCTCTCTGTAATTCCCCTGATGAGTGACTACTAGCCTCCAACAAGTGATCCTGGAGCTTAAATACTTCTAGGAACAAGGAAATCACCACCTCCTAAGGAAGCTCATTCCACTTTAGGATGGCTCTATTTGTTGACAATTCTTCCCTCCATGAATCTTCTACCCACTAATTTTAATTCTGAGTTGTCAGGCCAAGCACAATAAATACAATTATTCTTCCTTGGACAACGCTTCACATACCTGAAAATAGCTGTTGTATCCCCTCCAGCCCAATCTTCTCTTCTTTAATATAACCCTACATTGGCACGGCTTCCAATCCCTTTACCAATTTCTCCCACCCCCAGTTTGCCAAAGCATTTCCTAATGTTGGGGACCTAGAACTGAATGCAGCGCTCCAGGTGTGGTCTCAACAGCGCTAAGTATGGCAGGAGCATCACTTTCATTCCGCCTGTAACCATGCTTCAATTAAGGCAGACTACAATTAAATTCATTTTTTTGGGTTTCTCTATTGTATTACTGACTCATATGGAACTTGTAATCTACTAATACCCTTCTTTGTAGCTTGTGCTACTGAAGTTGACTGTTTCAGTCTAAGTGTTTATCTCTTTTACATTTCACTTACAGTTTACCTTTCTAAATAGACACACATATGTATATTTAGAATATAAACACATACACACATCATTCATGGTAAAGGAGAATGAGTCTTGGATTGGGAATCTTTAAGTTTGGATTATAGTTTGTGCTTTGTATGATCTTGGGCACTCTTTCTTCTTTGATATAATTAGGAGAGAGAGGAAGTTTAGATTAGAAGATTTCTGAACTCCATTTCAGCTCTAATATTTTATGTCCCTGGACTCATGGAATCCTAGAATTTCAGACTTGGAAGGCTCTCACAGATCTACTTAATCTTACCCTGTGCCCCATATGTAAAGGAAGGGAGAAAAGAAACAAACATTTATAATAGATAATATATATATATATTATATTATGTAAAGGCAATATGCTAAGTGCACACTATCTCATTTAGTCCTCACAAGAATCCTGGAAGGTACCTATTATTATTATCTCTATTTACAGTTGAAGAAACTGAGGTAGACAGAGGTTAAGTGACTTGCCCAGGGTCACACACCTAGGCAGTGTCTAAGTTTGGATTTGAACTCAGACCTTCCTGACTCCAGGTCTGGCACTTTATCCACTGAGCAACCTAGTTTCATGAATGCCTTCTATAAAATCCCCTTTCATCAACGGCAGGGAATACATTACCTTATAAGAGACCTCATTCCATTTCTGAACAGCAACTTTTAAGAGATTTACTTCTAATACGAAATTGAAATCTGCCTCCATGTAGCTTTTATTCAGTAGTCTTACTTCTGCCTTATGGAGCCAAACAAAACCAAATCTAATGCCTCTTCCTTGTGATAGGCCTTCAAATAACTGAAGACGGTTATGCCCTGGTAAATCCTCTCTGGTCTAAATATTCCCATTTCCTTCCAAAGATGCTCACATGGCATGGTTTCAGAATCTTCCATTGTTCAAGTGTTTCCTTTGGAGATATTCGGGATGTGTGATTAGGGAGAAGATTGCTTTTCCTACTCTGAGGCACCATAGAGCCCACTTGACTGTAGACCTTTGGACATTATCATTGTTCTATGGATCTTCCTACAAGAAAACCTCAACTCTGAAAATGAGACTATAAGTATCCCCAGTCCAGGGGCCTCTTCCTCCTTGAGTGGAGAGGATGAGGGATGGAATCCTTCCATATTCTCCATTTAAAGAAGCGTGGGGGAGGCATCTCATCATTTCCTGCCTGGTTCCACTCTTGGTACTCCCCCACCCTGGGTACCACCCCCTCCCTTTCAGCTCCTTTTATGTATTGTCTTTCTCTATCAGATGGTGAGCTCCTTGAAGGCAGGGACTGTTTTCTTGTCTTTCTTTGTATTTCCAAGGTTTAGCAGTGCCTGGAACATAGTAGGACTTAATAAATATTTACTGATTCACTAAAATACAGCCTAAGATCAGATTAGGTTTTGGGGGGCAGCCAACTAGCATTCTACTGGAACCCCTTAATTTCTTTCCCCCAAAAGGAATTAATATCAGGTAATAGCTCCTTAGGGGCAGTTAGTTGACACAGTGGATATAAAGCCCTAGCCATGGAGTCAGAAGGACCTAAGTTCAAATCTGGCTTCAGATACTTACTAGCTGTGTGACTCTTGGGCAACTCACTTAACCCTGCTTGCCTCAGTTTTCTCATTTGTAAAACGAGCTGGAGAAGGAAATGGCAAACCATTTCGGTATCTTTGCCAAGAAAATCCAAATGGGGTCACAAAGAGTGGGACATGACAGAAAAAGTGACTAACCAACAACAAAATGTCATAATGTTGACTCTGGATAGACTTTCAGTCTACCAAAGCCCCTTGATAGCTTTTTCATGGGAATTAATATCAAGTAATAGCTCCCTAACTCTATATTGGTGTAACTGATTTCTAAATCTAATCTTTACTTTTATCCCTATTAAAATTCATCTTATATGGTGTCACCCATTCCTTCAGCTGATTGAGATTCTTTTGGATCCCTAATTCTGTCATCCAGCATGTGAAATATCCTTGACAGCACATGTCATCTGAAAATTTGATAAGGATGCAGTCTGTGTCTCCATCCAAGACATGACACAAATACAGACAAGAATGAAGCTGAACAGATAGATCCTTGTCACTCACTATGAGACCCTTTCTTCCAGGTCAACACAAAGCAATCAACTCTTTGGATCCAGCTGGTCAACCAGATCTGTGTCAATATAACTGCACTATCTTACAGGTCCCATTTCTCCATCATGTTTGTGTGGCTATCATAACAGACTCTGCTAAACAATTTTTTGAAACCTAGATATAGCCCACTTGATGTATTTTGCCTGATGTAGGGGTTGATTAGTACCATGGAGAGCTGAAAGGGAGGTCACTGAGTCCAACTCTCTCATTTTATGGATAAGAAAATTGCATGAAGAAATCAAATGACTTGCCCAGGGTCATACAGCTAGCAGGAACATGACATGGGATTTGGACCCAAGTCTTTCTAGGTCCAAAGTCAGTGTACTGACCTCTGTACCATGTTTTCAGCAGTGAGGGAGGAAGAAGGGGAAGGAAATTTTGACTAAATGACTTCTCATACTCAATGTTTCTATAATTAGTGAATCATGGAGTCTCAACATTGGAAAGTAAAACCAAGCCTTGCCTACTGCCCAAAGCATGAATTCTTTTAAAGGTATTTCCAACAAACAGCAGTCTGGTAATTCTAACAGAGGTCTAAAATATGGCTGCATAGCAAATAAAGAGGGGTTATCCACAGAATGATTCCTTCAAGAAGTGTGGCATGCTGAATTTAGTGTCAGGAAACATGGGGGCCTATGTTGTGTCTGATACTGGCTGTAGGTATATTGGCAAATCCCTTTCCCTCTTTGAGCCTCAGTTTCCTCATCTGTAAAATAGGAATAATGCTTACAATAGCTCTATGCTTGCCTCACTGCATATCCTATGTGAGGTAAACTTTGCATCATTGTTACTATTAGCAGCTATTACTGACACTCCCTGCATGTAGTATTTGAGTACTAGCTAAAGGAATGAAATCAAGTATAGAGATGCAGGTAACTGAAGGAGAAAATAGTAAAGGGAAAGGAATCTTCTACCAAACACTGAAATAGCTCCTTGGTGAAGAGCGAGTTGAAGATGGAGTTAGGAAGACCTGAGTTTGAATCCTGCCTCAGACATTTACTAGTTAGATGAGCCTGGTCAAGTTAAGTCACTTAATATCTCTCTGTCTCAATTTTCTTACAAGCAAAATTGGGGGGGAGGGGGCGGGTTGATGGCCTCTGAGTTCCTCTCTAACACTAGACTGGCTTGTCTGGCAAGATTCCACTGAATTAGACAGAAGTGGCTAAACAAAGGGTGAAAATCTGGGAAAAGGATGGAATATCACCATTTCTAAAATCAATTGGAAGGCTTCTTTCCAAAAGCTCTATTGACCAGAAACAAAATCCCACTGTGCACATAGTGCTGGACAATTCTGATTCCTGATTCAGAGAAAGGAGAGAGGCACCTTAAAAGACACAAAGCAACCACTTGGGGAATATCAGATCTTCTCAGTTTGGCACAGGGTAAGGCTTCATTCCCTCCCTCCCCCACACAGATTCCCTTGACATGCCTCCGTTCTGTTAGAATTCCACTAGCCTAAAGGAATGCTGGATTCTCATGTTGCCAAGCTCGGGAAAAGAACGCTACTCCACAGTTGGGAGAGCTCTTTGTATTGTAGTTTCTACTTACTAATGGTTACTCTTAATTACACCCATATTCAAGTTATGTTCGATTCTTGATAAGAAAGGACCAGGAAACAAGGACAGGACTTTGACTTGGGATACATGTTTCTACATTCAACAGGGGGAGAGAGCAAGCGCTGGACTGGAAGTCAGAAATTCCGGGTTCAAATCTCAACTGAACTGTTTGCTATCAGTGTGAATTTTGGCATTCTGGGCTTCAGTTACCTCGTGTAAAATAAAGAGATTGGAAAGGATAATACCTAAGTCTACTTTTCTTTTAGATTCTATGATGCAAATAACATTAAAAAAAACTTTGCTACATAAAGTGCTTTATAAATACTAGCTATTACTATGATCATCCTAAGGTGTTTCTGTACACGGTGCTCCATCCACCTTTCTCAGTGAGCAAACACAAAATATGACTAACCTTTTTTTCACCTCACCCAAGAATCTTCACTAAACCAAGAGTTTATCACCAGTCCCTGAACAGTAGAAAAAGCAAGAGAAAAGTAATTGAACACTCTCTGGAAAAGAGTTGTGCATGAGGAAATTTCTTTTCCTTCTCCATGTGGTCCCTAAAGAGCTACAGAGGTTGGAGAAGAGGTTTTAAGAAATCTCCTTCATTGGCTGCAGCTTTGGCACAAACCCTCTGTCAGCCTTCTTTTATTTTCAAGAATAACACTCTCTTTGACCAGCTGCAAAATGGTCACTGTGTTCCCACTCATCCAGTGGTGTGATGACATGCACCATCTAAACCATCTTCCTCACACACTGTATTGTGGAGCATCTCTTTGTGGACTTCATGCAGCCCATGGTATTTTTGCAGCTGGTAATTATCTCTCCTTATTACTACCCTCTGTGGTATTTAAACCTCCTGTATAACTGGAAACAATCAGTGAACTGCTGGCCTTAAAGTAATCTCAGGATGTTTGAGACTGCGATGATATGCCACTGGGCCACATTATACAGCCTTAATGAAATCTCTCCTGATAGGTTCATAATGCAATACAGTAGGTAAATTAAAAAGCAGGCTTGAAGTCTTAGAGCACAAACAGAATCAGACCACACAAAGGAGGAAAGGAATCTAATCTCTCTTTTACATGACAGTTTTTTAAATAAAAATACTCCCTTTAAGAGGAGGAAGAGGGGTCCAGACTTGTGATTTAATTGATGTATGGAGGTCCCAGAGAGGAAACACACCATACCAAAACAGATCACCAATTGGCAACTTTTAGTCTAATATAATTTCTTAGGGAAACTGAGAGGCTGAGTGACTTTCCTAGGGTCACACAGCCAGTATGTGTCAGTCAGGACTTCAGCCCAGGTTTTCTTGGTCCAAGGCATGCAGCCTTGCTGAAGACTGCCTTCCACAGTAGGCGCTTAATAAATCCTTATTGGATGTATGTCTATTCTATGGTCATACAGGCAGTTAAGTGGTGGGAATTGGGATTCAAATTCAACTGTTCTGACTCCAAATCAAGCATTTTTCCATAGCACTACTACTCTGTTGTGCAATTAATTAACTGAACATAAGGGAAGATACCATATTTAGGTTTATTAAATCCCATCTAACACAGGGGTTCTAAACCTGGGGTCCATGAATGGATTTCAGGGGGTTTCATATAAACCTAGAGAAGTTTTAGTTATGGTTAGGGTTTGAAGTCAGGAAGACTCATCTTTCTGAGTTCAAATCTGGCTTCCGACACTTACTGTGTGACCCTGACAAGTCATTTAACCCTGTTTACCGCAGTTTTTTCATACGCAAAATGAGTTAGAGAAGGAAATGGTAAACTACTCTATTTTCTTTGCCAAGAAAACCCAAATGGGGTCATGGAGAATCAGACACAGCTGAAATAACTGAACCACAAGAGAATACATAGCCATGTGCTTTCTATCTTCTGACTTGTTCGCACCTAAGGCAGATGGGTGGTGTAGAGGAGCCAGAAAGATCTGAGTTCTAATGTTGCGTTAGGCATTTACTGGCTTTGTGGCAAGTCCCTTAACAGTGTAAAATGGGATAATAATAGCCTCTTCCTCACAGGGTTATTGTGAGTATCAAATGAGATAACATGTAACACACTCTAAAAACCTTAAAGTGTGCTATAAATGCTAGCTATTATTTTTATTACTGTCATCTTAATCATGCTCCTTCTAACTTTTTCAGTCTGAAGATTATTCTTGACAAAGCCAGTCAATAACTAAACATTTATTAAGTGCCTACTATGTGTCAGGTACTAGACCAAGTGCCAGGGATACAAAAAAAAGGCAAAACACAATTCCTGCCCTCAAGGAGCTCACATTTTAACGGGAAGCTTGAGAAAATAAACAGAAAAGATTGAAGCAAAATCTGATCAGAGGATCCTAGATTTGGAGCTGGAATGAATTGAGTAGCCGTTTTCTCTTGGTTACGTTACCTCTACAACATCTTCAAACCATGGCCCTCTCTTTATCTTGTGCTCATTCAAAAGAGATACATTTTTACTAGAAGACCAAGGAATAGACCTGTCAGATCTATGGAGAAGGGAAGAATTTATAACCAAACAAGAGATACAGAACATTATGAAATGCAAAATGGATGACTTTGATTACATTAAATTGAAAAGGTTTTGCCCAAAGCCAATGCCACCAAGATTAGAAGGGAAGCAGAAAGCTGGGAAACAATTTTTACAGTCAGTGTCTCCGATAAAGGCCTCATTTCTAAAATACATAGAGAACTAAATCAAATTTATAAGAATACAAGTCATTGCCCAGTTGATATATGGTCAAAGGATATGAACAGGCAGTTTTCAGGAGAAGAAATTAAAGCTATCTATAGTTACATGAAAAAATGCTCTAAATCTTTATTGACCAGAGAAATGCAAATCAAAACAACTCTTAGGTACTACATCACACCTATCAGATTGGCTAACATGACAAAACAGGAAAATGATAAATGCTGGAGAAGATGTGGGAAAACTGGAACACTAATTCATTGCTGATGGAGCTGTGAAATGATCCAGCCATTCTGGAGGGCAATTTGGAACTATGCTCAAAAAGGACCCAGAAATACCATGTCTACATCTATATCCCAAAGAGATCATACAAATGGGAAAAGGACCCACATGACTAAAAACATTTATAGCAGCTCTTTTTGTGGTGGTCAAGAATTGGGGAACAGCTTAACAAGTTGTAGTATATGAATGTAATGAAATACTACTGTACTATAAGAAAGGATGAGCAGGTAGATTTTAGAAAAACCTGTGAAGACTTATATGAACTGACACTGAGTGCACTGTACACAGTTACAGCCACATTGTGTGATGACCACCTTTCACAGAATTGGCTCTTCTCAGCAAGGCAAGGATCTAAGACAACTCCAAAAGACTCACGATGGAAAGTACTGTCCACATCTAGAGAAAGAACTATGGAGTCTGAATGCAGATGGAAGCATATTATTTGCCCTCTTTCTGGTTGCTGTTTTATTTCTTCTTTTTCACGATTCCTCCCTCTGGTCCTAATTCTTCTTTACAACATGATGACTGTGAAAATAGGTTTAATGTGAATATATACTCAGAGCCTATATCAGACTGTACACTGTCTTGGTGGGAGGAGAAAGTGGCAGAGAAAATTTAAAACGCAAAAGCTTATGGAAAGTAAATACTGAAAACTAAAAATTAATTAATTTTTTAAAAAGATTTTTTTTTTTAAAAAAAAAGCTTTCCTGTCATCCTTTGAATTTTTCACAACCAACATTCTGACAATTTTCTTTTATAAAGTTCCTTGCTTATGTGCTTCTCCTTATGTCTTTTGGATGCATCCTTTTTGGACCTGTATCCAATAGAAAATTTCCAGGGAAGCCATGATTTCCTTAGATACCTAATCCTATTTATTCACGTTAGGATCCCTCCTCCTTTTCATCATTATGCTCCATCAATTTAGAGCTATATGGAGCCTCAGAAGTTAACCAATCTATCCTTATTTTATAGATGATGAAGCTGAGGCCCAGAAACGTTGTGACTTCTTCAAAATCAGAGGTAGGAACCATTCATAAAAGTCAGCATGGAAGTGTGGAAACAATGTTAGATTTGGAATCCAAGGACCCAAGTTCATAATCTTGGGCAAGTCACTTAACCTCTATGTACCTGTAGATCTATAAAATGAAGGGATTAGGCTACTCAATTTCTAAAGTCCCTTCTAAATATAAAAATCTATGATTCAATTTAATTAATATATTTATTGATCAACCAACAAGCATTTGTTAAGTACCTACTACATGCCAGGCAAAGTGGAAAGAGCGCTAGACCGAGAGTCAAAAAGAACAGAATTCAAATATACTCTAATTGTGTGACCCTGGGCAAGTCACTTCACCTCTGTCTGCCTCCCTCAGTTTCCTTATTTGTGATGATAATAATAGCACCTACTTTCCAGAGTTGTTGGGAAGATCAAATGAGATATCTGTAAAGTGCTTAGCACAGTGCCTGGCACATAGATGCTATATTTGTACATGATATGACATTGTATATCATATGATGTAATTGTATATGATATATAACAGATGATATTTATATATTATATAGATTTCATGTATATTATACAAATTATATACATATTATATATACAAAATATGTATTTGCTTATTCCCTTCTTCCCTGTGTTCAAAACAGGAGATATTACTTCAAAGAATGAAATTATTCCTAATCGGAGGAGCTTACATTCTAATAAGGGAGACAAGTATATATATTTAGTATAAATATAAAATGAATAAATACAAATCTACAAAGTTTTCAGTTGTGTTTGACTCTTTATGATTCTATTTGGGTTTTTCTTGGCAAAGATATTGGAGTGGTTTGCTGTTTCCTTCTCTAGCTCATTTTACAGATAAGGAAACTGAGTAACCTGCCCAAGATCACATATCTGAGGCTGGGTTTGAACTCAGGAAGAGGAGTATTCCTGACCCCAGGTCGGGCACTCTTTCTACTAAACCATCTAGCTGCCCTATGCAAAGTAGTTAAATACAAAGTAGTTTTAGGGAGGAGGGCATCAGCAGGTGAGAGAAGTAGGGAAAGCTTCAGAGAGGAGACTCCAAGGAAGAAATAAGGAGAGAAAGTATCCAGCACAAGGGATGGCCACTGCAGAGTCATGTAGGCGGGAGATGAAGTGTTGTGTAGTGAATAGAGAGGGGGCTGGAAAAAATTTCATTTTTGATACTGATCCCTCCTCCCAAGCCATCTTCTTCTCTTTTAAAGTCTCAGGTCAGAGGATTTCATTTGTCATTTGTTTGTGTTTTGAAAGTCCAGTCTTGTTCCATTACAGTCCTGTCTAAATAATCTGGGATGTCCCTTCCAACTCTGAGGTTTTGTGATTCTGGCTGCTTTCCTAAGGCACAAGACACCATCAGACTATGACAGTTGGAACTGTTTTGTTGGAATTTGTTGATGTCATTCATCCTTCTTTTGAAGAAGACCAATGATGTGATGGGGTGATGTCTTGAGTTGTGCATGAATTGGATTTAAATGAGGTAAAGTCCTCAGTCTCATTCTCCCAGAGGCAGGACAAAAGTCAAGACAACCGATGACGACCCAGAACGTAGTGGATGAATTTGGCAACTACAGCACCCGCTTTAGCCACCTTTAGGGCTGTTGGGACAAACTATTTTCATCTGCCCATTCTGCTGGGGGAAGTCTTCAGATACTGGAGGTAGACAATATCCCCTCCCCCAACTCACCAACAGGTCTGAGGCCCCCCAGTTACCCTCAACCTACTTTAGCCCATCTGCCAAGATGGTTTTACCAGGATGTGACTGCTGCACATGCTACAGCTTCCTGGAGCCACAGGTTCGAGTTTGGTGGCAGTTGGACACTAAAGGTGGATGAACCACCCCTGAAAAAGAGGGGCTAGTCCTCCCTAAATAATCCATATTCAATGCCTGGCACACAATAAATTGTTAAGTATTTGTTGACTGATTCCAGTCATTGGCTATTATAAACTCCAAGATGAGGCAGTCACTTTCTCTTAGGATTTCTGGGGCTTCCTCTTCATTAATCAGAATTAGATTGGGAGCAGTAGCTCTTCTCACTGTTTCTCCCAACTTTTGAGAGATGAAATTTATCAACAAGTCAAGAATTAATCAAATGTTCTGCTTCTAGCAGATATCTGACAGGTGGCTGAAATTTTCCATCACTACTTGGCCACTTTCCAGTTTTGAGATTTTATCAACAATGCAATCATCCATAACTCTTCCCCCACTTCAACAGTCTACAGGACACATTTTTCAATGACATCACTTATTTTTCTTTCTTTTTATATTTATCCAAATACTCTCCATTGTGCATCCATTCTCTAGTTTATAGATTCTCACATCTGTTTCCTTGATATACGGATTATTTTGCTTTCTCCATCTCCCAGCTCTGTTGTTTATGAAGACATAATCTTCCATTGCCATATTGCTATCGCCAATCTTTTCCCACCACACCTCTTTCCCACCACATACTTTTTCCTCTGTCCCCTCTGTTGTAATTATCAAGTTGGTCTACTGTCCTGAAGGAACTGAATGAAGTTAATTTCGTAGATACAAATAAAATGACTATTCACCCACCCCTTTCTGTGTTTAACTGTCCTCAGCCCTCTATAGCCCACAAAGCTTTTGCATAGGGCCTAACACATTTTATCTTTGTTCAGTCATGTCTGACTCTTAGTAACTCCCATTTGGGATTTTCTTAGCAAAGATAAAGGAGTGGTTTGCCATTTCTTTCTCCAGCTCATTTTCCAGAGGAGGAAACTGAGGCAAACAGGGCTAAGTGACTTGCCCAGAGACACAGAGATAGTTAAGTATCTGAGGTCAAACTTAGTATAGTAGGTACTTAGTAAATAAATGATTGTTGACTGACTGTATAGAAGTTTGGGGTAGGGTCAAACAAGAGGAACCATAGTAAAATACTGGGGAGAAAGATGTTTTATTCTCTACCTTTACCTCTAAATAGAAGGGAAAGCTTAGAATACATTGGAGTAACAGAATATACAATCCAGGCTTTAGGGTGGGCAAAATGCAGAAAAAGAAAAAAACAGTTTCTGAGAGTTAAATTGTAGGAATCAGTCTAATAAAGTTAAGGTCATCTTGATAAAGTTTGATTTCATCAGACTAACATAGCTAATGATGAAACAGCCAGGGGTGCGGTAGATAGAGTGCAGGGCCTGGAGTGAGGAAAAACCACTCCAATATCTTTGCCAAGAAAGCCCCAAATGAGGTCAGAAGAGCTGGCCACAACTGAAATGACTGAACAACACAAGCTAATGACAGGTCAGTTATACAGTGGCAGAGAAGGAATTAATCAGTCCTTTCCTTTCTGCTTGGCCTGAGGCAGTGCATGGCTATCTAGGTCATATAAGACATCCATCCATCCAGTAGTTCACTGCTGGAGGTTGCCTTTAAGGCCAGACTTTGTTAAAATCTCCACATGCCTCTGGGCCATCACAGTCTCATGGAAGTGTCATTGTGAGTTACTATTTTGTTTGTTGAGTACTTCTAATAAGTTGTATGAACAGCCATTTCTCTGACAGAATGAAGACACCCTGGGAAGATAGCACATGGAATGCTATATGCCCTGCACGTATCATGTGCTAAATAACTATTCATTAATAATTTCAGATTAAATTAATATTCTTTCGGTGCAGGGGTTCCTAACATGGGGTCTGTGAACTTAGTTAACTTTTTTTTTTTAATAATTTTATTTCTATATCATTGGTTGCCTTGGTAATCCTATGTATTTATTTTAAGTACATTTTTCTGAGAAGGGGCCCACAGGCTTCATCAGAGGGGTCTATAAAACAAAAAGGGTGAAGAATTCTTGCTTTTGTGGAACATACACTTTGGATACTTTTATTGCATCTCTGGGTTTTCTTGACTTTAGACCACTGAACACAGTCAATCAAAATAGAATGTATGTGTATGGGAGACATATGCAGTTCATCCTGTAGAGTTTCTAGTAGAACGTAAACTTCTTGTGGGTAGGACCTATTTTTCCCCTTTGTTTTCCCATTTCCAATGGCTTTTAATAATAATATTAATCATTATTATGATGATAGCTAGCTTTTTTTTAAAGCACTTTTAAGGTTTGCAAAGAGCTTTAAGTATGTTATCTCATTTGATTCTCACAATGAGCCTGTGAGGGAGATGCTATTATTATCTCCAACTACAAGTGAGGAATCTAAGCTTGAGAAAGGTTAAATGACTTGCCCAAGCTCAAACAGTGTCGAAGGAGGATTCAAATTCAGGTCATCTTGACTCAGACTCCAACACTATCTACTACTAGGATACCTAGATGCCTAAGCAGATGCTTAATAAATGCTTGTTAGACTGTACTGGCTTCCCTTGTATGGTCTCTACTATGATGGAACTGCTCCATCTTTTCTGCCAGGCAAAGGAAGGGCCCTGAGACTTCTCTTAAGATAATGATAGATCTGCCAGGCATGGTGCTGCTTGTTTGTAATCCTTTCTACCAGGAAGGCCGAAGGCAATAGGATCTTGAGTTTTGGAATTCTGAGATGCAGGGGGCCAAGTTGATCAGACACCTGCATTAAGTTCAGCACTGATATAGCGAGGTGGGGTGATGAGTGCTGAGGGCTACCAGGTAGCCTAAGGAGAGAAGAACCTGACCAGGTCAAAAATGTAGCAGCTCACAAGTGAGACCTGGCCTGTGAGTAGTCCCTGTACCTCATGTCTGGGTGAGATAAGGAAACCCAGTCTTTAAATAAAACAAAACAATTATTGATCAGTATGGATACATGAGACAGCACAGAATTCAGTTTTATATGTTTCTACTGTGAAAATTCCAATTGATACCTATAAATCCTCTGTTCTTCATGAGACTGAAATACATTTATTCTTCTTATGGCCCAAGAGATAAAAGCTATGCCTTAGGTGTTTTGCTCCCTAAAGAATGCCTTCTGCTAATGCAGGAGGTCAACTCCTCTGCAGGGGCAGCTAGACAGCCCAGAATCAGGAGAACCTGAGTTCAAATCTAATCTCAGATACTTACTAGCTGTGTAACCCTGGGCAAGTCACTTCACCTGTTTGCCTCATTTTCCTCAGTTGTAGAATAAGTTGAAGAAGGAAATGACAAACCACACGAGTATCTTTGCCAAGAAAACCCCAAATGACATTGCAAGAATTAAAAACATGATTGGACTGAAATGAATGAACAACATGTTCTCTGAAACTTAGGATGTTTGAGAGTTCCTAGAACAGTGATGTCAAACTCAAATAGAAACAGGGCCAGGTAAACTGTAAATAAGGATCCCTGTGGCCACAAAATGACTCAGAAAACCACATATCAACATTATCTATGTTCTTTTGTATTTTTATTTGTTTTGTTAAATGTTTCCCAATTATATTTTAATCTGGAGTGCTGTATCTTCTAGGGCCCTGTGTTTGAGGCTGCTGTCAAGGGTATCGAGAAGTTAAGGGACTTACCCAGGGTCACACAGCCAAAGTCTTCCTGGCATTGAGGCCAGTTCTCTCTCCACTATGCCAAGCTGCCTCTCATCATATATGTTCAATATAGTAATACCTCACTTATCTTCTTGTTCTTCAGTCCTGTTATCACTTTGATAATCTTTGATGGCATCACTACAACAAGGAACAGGATGGATTCTTCATAATGAAGATTCAGAGCCAGAAACAAAAATCCAGCTGTTCAACAAAATGTAATTATTTTATAGGAAAGGGCCTGAGAGATAATTTAGGCCAACTCTAATTTCACAGATCAAACAGCGGAGGCTTGGAGAAAGGAGTTGCCTTACTCAAGGTCACACAGTTGTTCAGTTATTTTCAGTTGTGTCTGACTCTTTGTGACCCCATTTGGGGTTTTCTTGACAAAGACACTGGAAGGTTTCCCATTTCCTTCTTCAGTTCACTTTGCAGATAAACAATTGAGGCAAACGGGGTGAAATGACTTGCCCAGGGTCACAGAGCTAGTAAGTGTCTTGAGGCCATATCTGAACTCAGGTCTTCATGACTTCAGGCCTGGCATTCAACTCCCCTGCACCACCTAGCTGCCTGCCTTGTATGTAGTAGCTACTTAATATATTCTTATAATGGAACTGGATTGGACTCCCTAGAATGGTCTGCACTGTTCTGGCATAACTTCATCCTTTGTCTCAGGCAGAGGAGTCCTCTTTAAAGAGATGCCCTCTTTACATCATTGTGGATTAGGATGGTACTTGGTCTACTGTGGCCAATTACTGAATTGTGTCCAATTATTGTAGCCAGGGATTCTTTACCTTTTTTTTTTTACGGGCCTTTTTGGAAGTCTGATGAAGTCTCTGGACTCCTTCTCAGAATAACATTTTTAAATTAGTAAGATACAGCATTACAAAGGCAACTAATTATATTGAACTACAGTTATCAAAATATAGGAAAAAAGTACTGAAATACTGTTATCACAATACAGGAAAAAAGTTCATATACACCATGTTACTCTACTATGTGCACAAATACACCCACACCCAATAGCAAAACCCTACCTAATAAATGAGAAGCTTCATTGTAACAATTCATTCATCATATAGAATGTCACTGTATTGCCATTTAGGGCACCTAGAAGGAGCAGTGGAAAGAGAGCTGGGCCTTGAGTTGAGAAGTCCTTTGATTTATAGGGCCTCTAGATGGTGCCACAGTGCACAGAGCGCCAGCCCTGGAGTTAGGAAGATTCATCTTCATGAGTTCAAATCCAGCCTCAGACATTTATTAGTTGTGTGACTCTGGGCAAATAACTTGGCCCTGTTGGCTTCAGTTTCCTCATTTGTAAAATAAACTGGAGAAGAAAATGGAAAACCACTCCAGTATCTTTGCCAAGAAAACCCCAAATGGGGTCACAGAGAGTCAGACACAACTGAAAATGACTGAAAACGTCATTTAGTCCAATGTTATTCCTATGGAGTTAAATGTACTAGTTCTTGTGATGGCTGCTTCTCTACAGAACTAATTATGTTAAGTGGGGCAACCACACCTGCACTTCGTTAACCCTAACTCCACCCTGAACCCTATAGCCTTAGCTCTAAATTTTAGCAAAGTATGTAACATATTTTAGAAAGCTGCTAACACAAACTAAGATTTTTTTTTTAAAGAGGTCTCAGTATTTAAAGAGATAAGTTTCAGTTATCTGGAAATTCATTTGTGTAGGACACCACATTGCCCAAAATGCCTACAACTGAAGCATGAATATCCCCAGTTTGGTGGGCTGTTTGTACCTTTCTGTCTGTATCTCCTCACTAGCATCCCTCCACTTCTCTGTTATTGAAAGGTGAATGAGACTCCTAATAAAAAAATTTTAAATTAAAAAGAAAATAAAAAATGGTGAATGGGAATATTTGTACAAAGGTAAAGGGAGAGTCATGCTGGTGCTGGTAAAGCTTAACTGATGCTTGCGTGCTAGTCAGGGCCCACATAGCAGGGGACAGCTTTTCAGAAGAGCCCAATTTTTCATTGTAATAACCACACAGAGATGTTTCTGACACATACACCTATTTTCTCATACTTTATTTTCTATCATTTTGTCTAAGTCTCAAAGACATTTGCAGTATAATCTCCAGATCTGTAGTATATTATAATCTTTAAATGCCACCAAAATCTGGATGTCACCCGATAGAATACTTTAATTATACTAGGGTACCAAGACCCTTTCATAAAGCTAGCAAGTTAATAACATTTCCTTAAATCATTCTGAGAAATCTTGTGCAAACATTTCCTGTAGCCATTCTGGGAATGGCAGAGATAAGCTTATTAGACAGCTAGCTGTTCTCTCTGTCTGTCTGTCTCTCCCTTACTTTGTTTTACCTCTCTTTCTCTTTATCTCTGTCTCCTTCTTTCCATTTGTTTCTCTTTCATTTAACATTTGCTCTGACATACTCACTGCCTCGCTGGTTAAGTCTCTGCAAAAGAAGCAAATTCATCCTTTTAGCCTTTGTCTATAAAGGGACATCAGTTGGGAAATAAGTACTACTCTCATTACTAAAACATATTTTCACCTTATGCAAACCTCACCTTATACAATCTTTGTGTAAATCAAATACTATTTTAAGGATTTATATTTATAATTACATGTAGGATTCATGTTTAAGAATATTCTATTTCTATTTTAAGGATATATATTTAAGGCTCTGCTGGAAGATCACGAGTTTGGGTATGGTTACCACCAAGATGGAAAGGCTTTGAATACATGCCTGGCAATGGTTTGAGTTTATGTGTGTTAGAGGGCCAACCTCAATAAAAAAGCTCATTGTCAGGGTGCTGGTCATCAAGTTCTACAATTTTTTTTGGACATAACTCATGAAAACTGCCTAAATTACTGAGGACATCAATTAAATCTAGCAAATACTTACTAAGTTCCTGCTGTCAACAAGGCTCTGTGCTTAGGTGCTGGGGATACAAAACCAACTCCACCCTTCAAAGAGTTTGTAGTTTAATACAAATAAGGGGAAAAGCATGCACAGAAATAATTAAGCTATAAGAAAGTGTTAGATAATTGTAGGGGGGCAAAGAGGAGAAGGAGGACAAGAGGAAGGGAGGGGGAAGGATGGAGACAGAGAAAGAATTCCTTGGCATTGCTTGAGATAATTGGAAAAGCCCATAAAGTGTCACAGAACCATGACTGAGATTCATTGCTTTAAGTTTCCCTCCTTAGAGAAACAGAAAGAGGAGAGTCAAAGACAGAGAGAGACAGAACTAGAAAAAGAAGGGAGAGAGGGAGGGAAAGGAGGAGGGGGTAGGGAGAGGCAGAGAGAAAGATGTTCAGTGTGTTCATCTCTGCTGTTTCCAGAATGGCTGCAGGAAATGTTGGCATGAGGTTCTTTTGAATAATGGGGAAATGTTATTAGCATGGTAGCCTAATGAAAACTTTATGGAGGAGGTGGCATCTGAATTGTGTCTCCTTCAATAGATGGAGAATGGATGGGAATCTATTTTGAGAATAGGGCATGGCACAGATAAGACAGGGTAGGACAGGAAGAAGGGACTAGGAGTGGTTCAGGGGAAAAAACTGGAGAAAGTATGTTGGGGCCAGGCTGTGGAGGGCTTTGGCTGATAGCATCAGGAATTTCTACTTTATTGGCTAGGCAACAGGATACTGCTGAAAGTTTCTGAATGATATGGTGGCATCAATAGAGCAGTACATTAGGAACATTACGCCATCATCAGTGGGAAGAATGGATTGGACAAGCGATAGACTATGAGCAGAAAAACTAGTGAGGATGGTATTTATAGTAGTTTAGGAAAGTAAAAATGGCCAGTAGGGCCAGTGTAGTGGCAGTTGAAAAAAGGGAATGAATTTAAAAGATATTTCAGAGATAGATTTGACAGGACTTAGCAAGCTACTGCATGTACCTCATCCTTGCCTCCTTGATTTTGTGGAGTAACAAAGGAGAGAAAGCTGAAGATGACCAGATGGTTTCTATCTCTGTAAACAGAGAAGTTGTGGGTAGGCATAAGTTTTGTGAGGAAAGAAAAATGAACTTTGCCCAAGTTGAGTTTGAAGAGGTCATGGGACATAGAAGTGAAGATAAACAGCAGGTGTCAGGAAATATGGCTTCAGAACTCTGGGAAGAAGTTAAATGAATAAATTTTTAAGTGTCTACTATTGCAAAGTTGTGTGATCCCTGGCAAGTCACTTAACCCTGTTCATCTCAGTTTCCTCCTCTGTAAAATAAACTGGAGAAAGAAATGGTAAATCACTCCAGCATCTTTGCTGAGAAAACCCCAAATATGGCCATGAAGAGCTGGACATGAGTGTGGACAACTACCACCACCACCATAACCACCACTACCACCACCACCAGTTGGGTGGGATTACAAACTGGGATTACAAATACCAAGGTGAGTCAGTCCCTTCTCTCAAGGAGCAGACATTTTAATGAGAGGAAACAACCTGTATTGTTAGGTACAAGATGGAACAGGCTACCTCAGGTGGTGGTGGGTTTGCCTTCACTCAATTGAAGTCTTCAAGCAAAGTTTGAATGACCATTTGTCTGAAATGTCACAGAAAGGACACCTGTGCAGGTATGGCCTGTGGGGCCACTTCCAATTTAAAGAACCTATAACTGGATATGAGATCACCAAAGTTGAGCACCAAGAACAGGACTTTGGATGGAGTGAGAAGGAGTGGAAGTGGGACAAGGATGCCTATGAGGACGAAACCATCACTTCTTGAAATACTGGAGTAAATTGGAAGAAGGGGAACTTAAAGCATTGAGTCTCAGTCCTGGTTCTGCGACACCTCAGGGGCTGTTTCCAATTATCTTGAGCAACGTCAAGGAATTCTCAAAACCAAATTAATTTTAAGCAGGGACTGGAACTGAATGGGACATCAGTCTGGGCTGACATCCTGACACTCTCTCTCATATTTTATTCAGTTCAAACTGTTCTACCAGTTTTCCCCCCCTCAAACAAGCTTTATTTGTGTTTTAGTTTTTTTTAATCCTATTTTGAGGTTTAGCTACAACAGTTTGTTCAGGTTCTGGTTTAAGTTCCTGATTTTAATGAATTGAACAAATGTCTTATTAAGCATCTGCTAAGGCCAAGGTAGGGGACTCAGTGCTAGGGAGACAAAGACAAAAATATAACAACTTCTGCCGTTAAAAACACTTACACTCTAATGTGTGGGGGTAGGGAAGAAAGGATAGAGAAGGTATGCAAATAACTCCAACACAAGGTAGGATGTGATAAAAGCACGACAAGATGTTTGAGAAGTTGTTTTTATATGGGGGACAAAGGTTGGTCAAGGAAGGGGGTCCTGATTTGGACCTTGAAGTTACTCAGTCAATAAGCATTTATTAAGTGCTTACTTTGCAAAATACTGGGCAAAAATCTGTCTTTAAAAGGCTCACATTCTAATGGGAGAGACAACATGCAAACAATTTAAGTACATGCAAGATACATACATGGTAAATTGGAGGTAATTTCAGGTTTTTTCCTGCACCGAAATTTTGATGATGATATTGCATCATGCAACCATATAAAATCATATTATAAACAAGTCATTACACACACATATTCCTGCCTACATATGCTGGACTTCCCGACAATGCACAACAGGCTTGCCTGCCAACATTTGCTTGTTAAGACTTGTTAGTGGATTTGACCATTGATTGGTTATAACTTGCATTTTGTGTGTTTATTTGGAAAATAATGTAATCACTATGACTTTAACTCTTGCACAACAGATGAAATGTATGAATGGTTTTTCAAAATTTTCTTCTCTTCTTTCCTTATGCTTCCACTGCCCCCTTATTTTTATTCAATATCCCCTAGTTGCACCAGAGCCTACTGGTACGCCCCCCCTCCACCCTGGATTATTCCAGTGCCCCCCCAGTGGGCATTATGGCCCACTGTGGAAACCTATGATAGATGGTTTCTGATTCCTTCTAGCTCTGAGGTTGGATGAACATTATAAAGAGGAGGCTGGGAAAATTATTTCCACTTTACAAATGTGGAACTGATGTTTAATGAGGGCTTGAATTCAAGTAATGCCATTGAAAGTCCTATGCTTTCCCCAATCTACCTCTTGACTCAATTCTACTCTGAAAGGTCATTTGAAACATTGCACAGGGCTGGGTTAATCTTCTATCTATTTATACTTGTCCCACTCTGTATTAACTTACTTAACCTTCCCTGCCTCCCAACCCTTTCTTTCACTAGTTTACTGATTTTAAAAAAATTGTTTTTGGGCAGGCAGAAAGAATAATGAATAAATGGTATCTATCAATGTAATCTTGCCAGAAGGAATTCATTTGGCATTTTGTCCAATGATGAAAACATGTGATATTGGAGGCTGCGGTTGAGAAAAAAGCAAAGTGCCTATATTGTGCTTCAGTTTCTATTCCAAATTTCACAGGATGCCGTTGGCCAACCTTCCCCCAACCCCTGGCATACCCCAGCAACAGTGTTAGTAAAATCTCAAGAATTCAGATAAAATGGGAGTGGGAGGGGAGAAGGATACTAGGATTTGAATGATAAAAAGGTATGATAGTAGGACTTTAAAGATATATGATTATTTTTAATTATACACACTAACTAGAACTAGGCAAATAAAATATTTCCTTAGAAAGATCCTTAGAAAAGTAGTTTTAATAAATAAATAAAAGTAATTTACTTTAAACTATTAATTTTATGTATATAATAAAATATCTGAAGAGCTTATTCTCTCAGTTTAAATAATCCATACTATTACTCTCAAAAAAAATCTGAGAAAAATCATTAAATTATTTTAATGAATCAAAAATTTTAAAACATCAGTCAGCTTTTGTCTACATGGTTTCAGACTTCAAATAAATGAAATTTAATTTTTTTTTGTTGAACTGAAGCTTCGCTGTCATAGTTTGTCTTAAAATTTTTTTATTATTCCATTTTATTAAGAAGTTTGACTCAACAAATAGTCGTTAAACACTTACTCTATGACCAAGATGCAATAGGAAACATAGAGTTTAAGATGGGACTCTATAGTTGAGATACTCAGTCTTGCTCAGGATGGGAGAAAAAAGACACACATAAAACCTTTGGGGAATTTCTGTCCAATAAAATAAGTGGAACACAGACAGAAAGTTCTATTAGAAGTCAAAGAAAGCAGGGGGTAGTGCAGTGGGATTTATTTAGCCCCACTGATTCTACTTGGATCCTGCACCCCTAGTTCCAAGCAAATGGGCCTTTGCTTTGTTCCCCTGGTTTCAAGGCAATACCTTGAATCCCAGGTCTCAAAACTACGTCCTTGTGCCTTCTCCATATACTTCCTATCTCCATTTCTTGGCCTCCTGTTGCAAGCTCAATCACCAGTTATACCCCTTTGTGCCTTTTAGCTTTCTGGGTATTTATCATTCTAATTCTGGTAAGTCCCTCTGGCCAGACAGAGATCCAAGACTCTGAATGTCTCATTCATTCATCTTTGGAACTGATAATGTGGGAATTGGTTTGACTTTATTACGTGAAAGAGTTCTGTTTTCACTCTTCCGCCCCCTTCCCCCATGGGGAGATAGAAATAGGAGAGAAGGCAGTGGTAATAATAGCAATTATAGAGGACCTCATGTGCCAGGAATTGTCCTAAGTGGTTTACAAATATTATTTCATTGGACCTCACCACAACCCTGTGAGGTAGGTACCACTATTATTCCCATTTTTCAGTTGAGGAAACTGAAGCAAACAGAGGTTAACTGACTTGCCCAACGTCACACAGTTAGTGAGTCTCTGAGGCTATGTTTGAACTAGGGTCTTCCTGACTCCAGGTTCAGTACTGTTCACTGGGCTACATAGATGCCTGCAAGATAGGGTTCTCTAAATCCCCCAAAGGCAAAGAGAACAGAAGGAAGGCCCAAATGAATCACAGGTAAATAGGACAGCTTTGGAAATTATGTTAAATTTATTATATACTTTAGAAGAAAAGGAAGCTTTACATAATAGAGATTTACAGTGTCATGTAATATTCTCCTGTTCCGTTCCTAAGGGCACATGGAAACAGCTCATTTTATTTGCTGTTTGCTAAGTTCAGAATAAAAAAATAAAAAAGATTGTAGGTTGTAGAAGTTGCCCAAGACTTCATGGCATAACTGATGAACCTGGCCTTTAAAGATAGGTAAAATTTGATAAATAAGACAGGAGCAGGCAATCCAAGAAGTTGGAATATAGACAAAGGCATGGAGCCTGGAGTTAATATTTTTCATTTGAATAACTTGAAAGAAATGTGTCTGATTAGAAGAGATGATATTTTCTAAAGCCAAGTCAGTATGTATTTGCACCACCATTCGTCAAGTCTATGGTTTTCAGTTTTTATTGCAACTTTTCTCTTCATTCCATATGGAAGCAGAGTGAATACTGAGTTTGTTACTAGTCAGTTTAAATTCACTTTGCATTACTTATGAAGGTGATCTTGAAAACAGGGCAGCCTCTTGCCTGAGGGCTCCATAAAATCTGTGCCACCCAGCAAGTCATAGACAGATGCCATGCTTGCAGTAACTGAAACCCTCATAGATTATTGGTCCCACCATCAGTGCTGTTGTCTAGGCAGAGATTTGTTTTAAATTGTTTGATCACATCACATAATAAATTTAGAGGATACCATGTCCCCTTGAAGGGTTTATTTATATTTTGACAATTTCATCTCTTTGACAGCCCACTGAGGGCTGGAGGTGTTGGGGATGTGTGTAGACAACACAGTTTAGCATCAGATGCTCAAAAAAACCCCAAAAAACTCTTCTTTCAATTATTTACCAAAAGTTCCTAGAGATAAATAATCTATTATTTCCAAGGAGCTGAAGTGCTTTATTTATATTTGTGTCTTATTAAGGAACTGGAAATTTGTTTAGAATAGAGAAGAATAAAAAGTGTGGGGAGGAAGGGAACATATCATAACTGTCTTCAAGTATTTGACATGTGGAGTAGAGATTAAATTCACTTTGCTTGGCCAAGGGGTATAAATAAGAGCAGTGGATGGAAGCTTTTTTGCTGTTCATTGTTTGGTTATGTCTGACTCTGTGACCCCATGGACTATATTATATAGCACACCAGGCCATTCTATCCCCCATTATCTCCATTGCTTCTATGACACTACCTGTCCCTCTCATCCTCCACCATCCCCTTTACCTTTTGCCTTCAATCTTTCCCAGCATCAGGATCTTTTCTAATGAGTCCTGTCTTCTCATTGTGTGGTCAAAGTATTTAGGCTTCAGCTTAAGTATCTATCCTTCCAATAAGTAGTCTGAATTAATTTCTTTAAGTATCGACTGGTTTGATTTCCCTTCTGTCCAAGGAACTCTCAAAAGTGTTCTCCAGTACCACATTTCATTTCTGCATCACTCAGCTTTCCTTTTGCTCCAACTCCCAAAGTTACAGATTATTACTGGAAAAACCACAGTTTGACTACAACCATTGTTGGCAAGGTTGTTGGCAATTGTCTCTGCTTTTTAGTATGCTGTCCAGATTTTCTATAGCTTTCCTCAAGGAGCAAGCACCTTTTAATTTCTTGACTGCAGTCACTATCTGCAGAGATCTTTAAGGCCAAGACTATAAAACCTGACACTTTTCATTTCTCTCTTTCTATTTGCCAGGAAGTGATGAGACCAGTTGTCATGATGTAGTTTGGTTTTTTTAAAATGTTAAACTCCAAGACAGCTTTTGCATTCTCTTCTTTCACTCTCATCAAGAGACAATTCTTTTTCACTTACTGCCATCAGTGTGGTATCATCTATATATCTGAGATTGTTAATATTTCTCCTGGCAACCTTAATTCTGGCTTTTGATTCATCCAGTCTGGCATTTTGTATGATGCACTCTGCTTATAAGTTAAATAAATAAGGAGGCAATACACAGCCTGGTCATATTTCATGTTCAGTTCTGATTGTTGCTTCTTGACCCACATACAGGTCCCTGAGGAGACAAATAAGATGATGTTACTCTCCTCTCTTTAAAGACTTGCCACATTTTGTTGTGATTCACACAGCCAAAGGCTTTAGTGTAGTCAACGAAGCAGAAGTAAATGTTTTTCTGAAACTCCTTTGCTTTCTCCGTAACCCAATGAATGCTGGCAATTTGGTCTCTAGTTCGTCTGCCTTTTTGAAAACCTGCCAGCACTTCTGATAATTCTTGGTTCACGTATTGTTGAAGCCCAGATTGCAGTATCTTAAGTATAACCTTGCTGGTGTGTGAAATGAGTTCAATTGTTCGGTAATTTGAATATTCCTTAGAGTTACCTTTAAGAAAGAGACTTTTCAAATCCAGTGGCCACTGCTGAGTTTTCCAGATTTGCTGGTCTAGTGACTGTAGCACTTTAACAACAACATCTTTTAGGATTCTAAATAGCTCAGCTGGAATTCTGTCACCTCCACTAGCCTTTCTGTTACCAATACTTTCTAAGGTCCACTTGACTTCATTCTTCAGGATGTCTGGTTCTAGATCAGTAACCACACTGTTGTGGTTACTGTTAAGATTTTTCTTGTATAGTTCTTCTGTATGTTCTTGCTAACTCTTCTTAATTTCTTCTGCTTCTATTAAGTCCCTCCCATTTTTGTCTTTTATCATGCCCATTTTTTGCATGAAATGTTCCCTTGACAGATCTAATTTTCTGGAAGAGGACTCTTTTCTTCACCACTATTATTATTTTTTTTTTATTTCTTTGTATTTCTCATTTCAGAAAACATTCTCATCTCTCCTAGCTATTTTTTGGAATTCTGCATTCAGTTGAGTACATCTTTCACTTTCCTTCTTAGTTATTTGTAAAGCCTCATCAGGCAGTCATTTTGCTTTCTTGTTCTTTTTTTTCTTTAGGATGTTTTTTTGTTGCTGACTCCTGTACAATATTGCATACTATTGCCCATACTTCTTCAGGCACTCTGTCTATCAGATCTAATGCCTTAAATCTATTGATTACTTCCACTTCATATTCATAAGGGATGTTATTTAGGTCATACCTTTAAAATCTGATAGTTTTCCCTGCTTTTTTCAATTTAAGTCAGAATTTTGCAGTAAGAAGCTCATGATCTGAGCCACAGTAATTCTTAGTTTTCTTCTGACTACAGAGAGCAACTGAGGCAAACAGGATTAAGTATCGTACTCCTTTATCAATCTTAAACCAATCAGTCATTTGATGTTTGGTTCTAATTATTGCTTCTTTACCTGCATACAGGTTTCCTCAGGAGACAAGCCGCCCAGGGTCATAGATCTTATAGGAGTCTGAGGCCAGATCTGAACTGAGGTCTTCCTGACTTTAGACTCAGTGTTCTATCCACTGCACCATCTATCTGCCTGGATGGAAGCTATAAAGGAGAGTAATGAGAGCTACCCAACACTAGAATGCCTTAACAGGTAGTAGGCTCTCCCATGCTGGAATTCTTCAAGAAAATCTTGGATACTGGTGCAATACATTGTCTAGCTGGTTACTGCAGTCCCTTCCATCTTGAGACTCTGACTCTATTTACTTGCCCAGCATCCGTTCTTACTGTGTGACTTTTATATATGACCAGTGTGGGGATGTGTTTAGGAGCTGCAAAGAAGGGATTTAGCAGTCACTCTGCTTGCAATGGTCACGGAACAATATGGGACCAGGATCAGAAGTGGGTTTTTTTTATGCCTAACCTACTCCAGTATTTCGGGAATTCATTGATTTGATTGCTGTCAATGTTCTATCACTTACATATACTGCAAATCTTCTACAATTTAGTAGATGGTTTTTGAGATAGTTGTGACCAAAATATTCCTCACCCTGTAGGTGAGTTTGGGGGAACTTGACTAGATGTTTTCTTTAATGACAAATATACTATTCATCACCAGGCCAACATCTAATGTTTCTAAGGTTGTTAGGACCTGCAAGATTTGGCTTTTTCTGTTTTAGCTTTTGAAAACCCAGGGTAATCTCCATAACATAATAAAGTATCAGAGAATGGCTTTTGTGGAAGACAGTCTGATATAATATTAAAGTTACAGGTACTAATAAAAGTTTATACATTTTGAGATAATCTTTGAGAGTTCTAACTCTTAAATTTCCCCCTTTATTCCATTCTTTTTCCATATGATAGTTCCTCAAATGCCCCAAAACAGCCTTTGTATCCCCTTAGAAGACCACTCTATGCTAAATATCCACAGTTCCTTCAGTTGATTCTCATAAGACATATTACTGAGGCTCTTCCATCTTGATGAAGAGGTGGCAGTGTAGAGTAGTAGGAAGTCACTCAGGGACAGCCAGGAATACTTGGGTTTAATTCCCACCTCTAACACCTACTGGCTGAGTAAGCCTGAGCAAGTCATAACTTCTCAGTGCTCTGAGAAACTCCTTAAGAGGATAAAGTTCAGAGAAGGAGCTGTCCTTCGGAGGAGTTTCTTCATCTGGGAATAATTCCTTGCAGTAATACAATCACACACCCAGTCCTTTAATATCATCATAGTTGCCCTACTTTCGATGCTCTTTCGGTAACCAGTGTTCTTTCTAAAAGATCAGACCTAACTATTCAATATCTTCTTCTCTTTGAGGTACCTTGGAAGTTAGTCCCTAAATGTTAGTTATTTTTTTTTGTTGTTTTTTTAATAATTGAGTTGCCTTTGGATTTTTTCTGGGTTTATTTGACATAGCCCTGCTGTCCTTCCAGACTTCATTTTCTTATACACCACTTCTGCTCTTGCCACTGGACATGGGGAACTTATTGAGCTAAAGCCTCCTGTTCAGCGGTCCTTCTCCCCTCTCCACTAATGCTACTGGCACAATAAAGTCTTTCCTACAAACTTTTTTAGCAGCCTCCCAAATTCAAGCCATTTGTGTCACTAAATATATCATCTCTTGATAGAGAAGGTTCAATCTTGAGCATTTTTTAAGAAATGAACACAACACAAACATGGTATTTATAAATTCATTTAGGTAAAAATGGGACGAGAAAAATTACATTGACCTATCTATTAATATCATGCTCACAGATTAAATACAACTTTATATACAACTAAAAGTAGTGGAAAAACAAAACAACACCACTTTACTTTAGGGAACTATGATGATTTCTAGGTTAGTTATATGGAAGGATGTAGGTTCATCCCTCTCCTTCCCCCTGCCTTTACATTTTAGGTTACTATTAATTAGCATACATATGATAGTACTTATGAAATGTCTTTTCACAGTAGGTAGAAAGAACAATGGATTTAGGAGTTTGAATCCAGCCTCTGATAATACTAGTGGTGTAACCATCCCTCATCTATAAAATGGAGATAGTAATAGCACTAGCTACTTCACAGGAGTACTGTGAGAAAAGTGTTTTGTAAACTGGAAAGCATTACAGAAATGTGAGTTGTATCTAATAAACACAAGTTTATCTTGGGATTTAGTTTTTCTTCTCTTAAATGGTTTTCCCCTTTGATTTCTGTACAATAAAATGCATTTTAGAACACACATCTTTTTATGATCAAGTTCTCCATTCTTCACCTAAATTTGTTTCTCCCATGTGCTAAACTGAGCTCCCCAAGCCAGCATTACCTAATTTCCTTAATTTCTAGGTTTTATCTTCCAGCTAAAAAGTTGATGTTGCAGTAACTTATTTGCCAATGTTACACTGTCACAGCTTGATTTCTCATAATTCCCTCATTATTTGCCAAACCATTTTCTATCATTTTCCACAGTTCTTTTTATCATCTTTTTTTAATTGCATTCCCTGATGATTTCTATGATTACATTAATCGCCAAGAGCATTTTCCCTCCCTTTAAAAGATCTAAGTTCCAACTTAACATAGTATAGTTAATAATTCAAGAGCTTCACACATCTCCAATACGCCTTCTATACTTTCTCTAAGCAGCTCCTTCCAAAGTCAGCCATTAGTTGAAGCTGGAGTTGAGAACTGCCACTAATTACCTACTTGATTACAAGCTTTAGTAGCAAGGCTTTGACATGAAACCCAGGCTAAAAGATCTCCTGCAGGGGATGGGGCATATGTGGCCTTATAACAGACACTACATTAGACTAGACGTGAATCCTGGGGTAAAACAGAAAATAAAGCAGTGAGAGAAAAAAAGATTCCCTTATTTTAATATGAAAACCTTATAAATGTGACATCATTATCTATTCATATTTTGATAATAAAAATAATAACTAAAATTTTATATAGTCCTTTAAGGTTTGCAAAGTGCTTTACACATGTAATCTCAAACATACCTTTGACCCTCAAAACAAACCTGGGAGGTAAGTGCTATTATTATCCCTATTATACAGATGAGGAAACTGAGACTGAGAGAGGTTTAGTGACCTGCCCAGGATCACACAGAGGAGGTGTCTGGGGTGGAAGTGATTCCAAATTCAGGTAGCTAAGTAGTTTAAAGGATAGAATACTGGGCTTGGAGGGTGGAAGACCTGAGTTCAGTCTTACCTCAGGCACTTAACCTCAGTTTTCTCATCTATAAAATGGAGATAATAACTGTGAGAGGCAGTAAAAGTTAAGTTTCTACAATATGATGTTAATTGATGAAGTCATTGAGAATAAGTTAGATAATAAAAAGGCCAGCACACTGCAGGTGGATTCAACATATCAAAAGACAGACAGTGGCCTTCAGAAAATTACAAAGTTTTTGATAAAGGAACCAAATCTACAGCTAGCTGGAAGTAGCCAAGAAAAATGACCTAGAGTTACCTAGAGAAGGCTTTTCTTCACTGGGCTTGTTTGAACTTCATGCATATAAGCAAACACCCCATGTAAAGTTATCCCTCTATTTTATGATAACGGGTCCTATGTTACAACATGTTTGGGAGGGGGATCATACTAAGGGAGGTTACGTAATGGGCATGTAGAGAAGATGGTGACCTAATGGAGAATGGACAAATCCATTTCCTGGTGGGAGACTCTGTCCTGAACTAATGTTGGTATATAGCTCATCTTGCTTCTGTACTCAGTGCTCCCTCCTCCTGAAAAGAGGGTGGTGCCACGCTTTGGCCAAAGTGTTCAATTCCTCTGAACTTTGCTGTCATAAATTTTCCTTGATACTATATTAGTATCAAGCATGTCTCTAACAGTAACAGTACCTATCTCACAAGGTTGTTGTGAGAATTAAATGAGATAATGCATACAAAATGCTTTTCAAACTTTTTTCTTCCTTCTTTTAGCGCTGAATTTTATATATAGTTTTAGTGTTCTCAGAGATATTTATAACCTTTGTTTTCTGACATGAATAAAGCAAAACAGTTCTCTGTATAACCTAAAGACAGGCTGGGCATCAAAGTCTTGAAGCGATAGTTTCTCTGAATTTCCTGGTGGAACATGTAGTCTTTTAAATTTCCCCATAAGCCCCAAACCACTTTAATTTATGAAAAATGTATTCTCTCCCTTAGTGTCCCATCACCCTTCATCACTGTGTTCTTGTTCACTAAGTATGTCAAGTATCACATACCATATGGGGCAATTCTAGCTCTAATCTTCTATTGGATGTGATATGGTACATGACTGTGGTAGCTAAATGGTTAGTCATCAGGCCTCACCCTCACTGATGAGCAACTTAGGCCAATCACTTAACCTAAAACTCAATGTGTCCCAAATAATACCCACGAAAAGAAGTTTAAGTGACTTGTCCAAGGTCATACAGGTCCAGGTAGAAACTCAGGTCTTCTTGAATTCAGGCCCAGCACTTTATCTACTCTATCACCACGCTGTCTGGAACAATGGGTACTACCTAATCCTTGTTATTTGGAGTCACCCATGATACCTTATTAACTAGTCACTGATGTGGTGGAAGCAATATCCTAACCCCCCCCCATCCCATGAAAGTTAGGCTAGTTTTTCCTCAAAAGGCACTGAGATTTCATTGGTTTAGGGCAGGGATGGGGAACCTGCTGCCTTCAAGGCCACATGTGGCCGCTAGGTCCTCAAGCATGGCTCTTTGAATCCATATGTGGCCTTGAATAAAGGCTCACACTGTTAACATCACTTGCTCATTGTCTGAGTTCAGAGCAACCACAAAGAACTACAGTCACATTCTGATGCTTGGCTGGTGGAACATGATGGAGCATTAAGGCAAGGAAGTTCAGTTTAAAAAATTAAAAATGTCTTCATCGCTGATATCATCTCACACCTATCAGATCATCTAATACGACAAAAAAGGAAATGGATGTTAGGGGGGATGTGGAAAAACTGGGACATTGTTGGTGGAGTTGTGATACTGGAGAGCAATTTGGAACGATGCCCAAAGGGTTATAAAAGTGAATACCCTTTAATCCTGCAATACCACTGCCAGGTCTATACTCCAAAAGACATTAAAAATAAACAGAAAAGTACTTATTTGTACAAAAATATTTATAACAGCTCCTTCTGTCATAACTAAGAATTGGAAATTGAAGAGATGCCCATCAACTTGGAGAATGGATCGACAAGCTGTGGTATATTAATGTGATAGAATACTACTGTGCCATAAGAAATGACAAGCAGGATGATTTCAGAAAATCCTGTGCTTACATGAACTGATGCAAAGTGAAATGAACAAAACCAGGAGAACATTGTACACAGGAACAGGAAAACTGTTAGATGAAGAACTATGAATGACTTAGCTATTCTCAGCAATCCAATGATCCAAGACAATCCCAAAGGACTAATGATGAAGAACACTATTATTCACTTCCAGAGAAAGAACTGATATTGTTTGAATACAGACTGAAGCACGCTATTTTTCACTTTCTTTTTTCCAATTAAGTTTTCTTATACAAAATGACTAATATGGAAATGTTTTACATGATTGCTGTATAACACGTATAACCTATATCTGATTGCTTACTGTCTCAGGGAAGGGAGAGGATGTGGAATTTGAAATTCAAAACATAAAAAAAACCCCAAATATTAAAAAATTGCTTTAACATGTAATTGGGGAAAAATTATATGCATGTGTGTACGTATAAACCTTAGACTAACATCCCTGATGTAAAGCAGGATCCTGTGGGTTAGAAAAAGCCCCAGCACTATTTCTGGCAACAATTTCTCTATATTCAGAAGTGTTTTCCATGTAATAATAATACAAAGCCACATGACAGCTTGCTTTTTAAAAATAAATCCCTAATGTCAGCTTAAAAGAAAAACAAAACCCAGTACAACCCAAAGCATCCTAAATGCTTAATTCTTGTTGAATATCTTTCTCTGACCCTTTTCTATTCCTTCCTACCTCTCTTTTTGCCATCTTTGAGATTTATATGTGAAAACATATCAAAAACAATAAGCACACTGCCATTCTCAGAGGGAGAAAATGCCCTCTACAAATCTAAGATACGGAAATTGACTTAGAATGCTTAGTCTGTACATTTGTATTTTGTGGCATATGATGTTAGGAATTGTTAACATCTAACTTATTGCCCCGTAGGAAACCTAATTACCTAACACAGTGTTTTCATATTCTAAATATTCATTAGACTAAGTCACACCTTTCTCTATAACATATTAGTCACTAGCTGCTCTCTAGCCCTCTCCCTGACTCCTCTTCTCTCTATTTCTCAATCCTGTATCCAGGCAAACAGAGTAGGACTTCCATCCTCCATGTAGTTTTTCTACATGTCCTCCCCATCCTATGCCTGGAATCTATCCCATCCTCACCTCCACCTCTGAATATCCCTTGGTTCCTTCAAAAAACAGCTCAAGCACAGTCTTCCGCATGAATCCCTTCCTGATCCCCCCAAAATACTGATGCTTCCCCTCTTTAATCATCTAATATATACTTGAATTTATCCTGTAAATATTTGAGATCAAATAAGATAATATTTGTGAAGTCCTTAGCACAATGCATAGTACACAATCAGTGCTACATAAATGCTTATTCCTTTTCCCCTTCCCTTTGCTAATTGTATAATGGGGGAGACTGACTGATGATGGACTGGTCCTTAGAGCATGTATACTATTGCTTTTCCTGTTACCAACCCACATGGAGGCTTGGTGAATCTGCTTCAAGGAATGTGTCACAGAGTAACCCTGCTTCCATTTCAGAGCACTCACAGGTATGCTCTGGCTGTTTCCTGTAGATTTACTATGTAGTGATGAAAAATCTTTTAACTGCCTGCTGTGTTAAAAATGAGTGCATACAAAGGTTTCCAGTGGATAAACTTTTTTTTTTGGAGGGAAAGAAACATTTATTAATTTTGTCAGATGATCTGCTCTTGTCAAAATCAAATCTGAAAAACTGATTTTTTGAACTCAAGTGTAAGACTTTACATTTATTTCTATTAATATTTTATCTCATTTGATACAGTCCGTTGTTATAGCCTATAAAAATCTTTTCAAATTTTGACTGCCATCCAGGGCAGTAGGAATTTTTCTCCCAGCTTTGTGTCATCTAATTTGACAAGCACGCCCTCTATACCAACATCCAAGCCTCTGAAAAAGCATTAAACAGCACCAGACCATGCGCAAATCCCTGGGGCACTCCACCAGAGACATCCTTTCAAGCTGATTCCCATTTGTTCATGCTACTTTTTCTTAGACATCCAAACAGTTCTATGGGTACTTAATTCTATTCAGAAATAGAATTTTGAACTAGAATTTTTTACTAATATGTCATACATGTATGTATTCTTACAGTCTCTTTATCTGCTCTATTTCTCCACCCCATCCCCATCCCCAATTCATTTGTAACAGATGGCATGGTTTGAGCCAGGTTTCTAGAACGGAGGACCTCCTGGATACAGAATTAAACACTCTCCACTTCTGTCATCAGAGAGATTCAGTTTCCTATCTCTCTCATTCCCTTAAGAAGTACAGACAAGTTTTTTTGCAGGGAAAGTGGTAAATTTTTTTTACCCTATTCAAATACTAGGAAGTTACAACTCTCTATGTGAGCTCTATATCTCAATGATGAATAAAATCATCAACAAGTTATATATCCCTGTAGGTATAAACAAGCTCAGACATGGTGACAGATAGATGGTTATCAAGGGGGCAAACCTGACAGAATGTCTTGGGATAGTTGTAATATTAAAATGATTTTTCTCTTATCCAACGGGATTTGGCAACTTAGAATTTTGTAGAGGGAAATATGTAGTCATTCAACAATCAGCTTTAAGGGCGAGATAAGTAAGGTACCTTCCTTCTAAAGTCAGCAAAGACAAGGTGGGCTGGAAGCCTCCTGTAGAGGATGACATGTTAGGCCTTACATATCTTGAACTGAGACTTTGGTCTCAGTTTCCCAAAGCAGCACCAGTATAACAGACAGAATGCTGAATTTGGAACCAGAAAGTCTAGATTCAGATCTGCCACTTGCTACAAATGTGTGACCTTGGGAATGTCATTGAACCTCAATGTCTTCATCTTTTTAGGGCAGAGGAGTACTGCTCCTGTTGTTATGAGGGCTGGCTGAGGAAGGCTAGGTCAGGGGATTGCTTTTTACTAGCCCCCACCTTAAAGGGATTTGGGTCACTGCTTCTCAGTCATTCCCTTTATCCTCCCTTTGGGGCATGATCTTCTTTCCATCAGTTTCTTTGCTTCTATCCGTATGATCTGGTTTTCCTTTCACCCCCTTCAACATGGCCCGGTCCAAGTCTTGGTGACCAGTGGACAAACTCTTGATCTCTTTTCTATTAGCTTTCAAGTAAGGAGAGAGAAATGCAGTGGGTTTCTGTATGAGGAGAGATCAGCAGCAGAAGTGGCTACCTCCATCCAGCCTCAGGAGAAAATGAATGCCTTTGTCTCTTTTGTCTCTTTGTGTTGATTCTTTCCTGATCTTCGGAGAGTAAATATGGAACAGACAAAGTTTCCAATACAGAGGTTGGAAGGTTCTTAAGAGGTCCAGCATTAAGAGTCTATAATGGAAGATGCTGGTAGCCACAACAGTCAAGTCTAATGGAAAGATGGAAGCAGCTGAGCAACTTCCTTGAGCTAGCCAGAGACTGAAGTGACATGGCAGCTGAGATTGTGGCTGAGGTACCTCACTTATTGAGGACTCCTTGAAGGGAGAAAAAGAATCCTAGAGCCAGAAGGTCACCATCCTTCCCCCAAGGGAATGTTTTATAGTAATCTTTTTGAGCCCAATTGTCCTTAGGTATGAAATTGGGTATGTAGAGGGGAGAACGTATCTCCCAGTTTGAGGGGGATGTAGCTGTATTTTGGTCCTTGCTATACCTCCTAAATATGTATTCCATCTAAAAGTTAGTTGGTGTTCATTGGTAAATTGAGTTTGGAGAGATGTTGACTGGTTAGATGATAACAAAAGCGGCACACCAGAAAGGGGCTCATGAATGATAGCACTAGGAAACTCCCAACTCTTCAGAATTACTCCTGGAGTCTGGATGAAGACCCTCTGAAGATCCAACCTGATAGTGTGAGGTGAATGGGACATTGAGTCCTAGATCTTTTGCTACTCTTAAATACATACATGTTGCCTACTCAGGGATTGTTTTGCTTTTTGTACTTATATCTCTGGCACCCAACAGTGTCTGATGTATACCTGTGTATAAGTAGGTGCTTAATAAATGCTTGCTGACTCCATTCTGAGCTCTTTGCTATCTATGAAGGCATTTGATTAACCCCCTGTTTTCCCTCTCTTCTTTCCTAGCAGTATTATGAGATCATAGACACTTCTCTACATTTGTTTCCTTTGATCCTGAAGAAATCCTTACATAATGCAGAAAAACTCCTTTTCTAGACAAGAATTTGGTTATTAAGACTTGCTTCTAAATTTGCATATAACACTTTGGCTTCTTCCCAAACCAAAATAAGCATCGATGCAATATATAAGATAAAAAAATGATCCAATGTGCCAAAACTAAACTACAAGCACTTGGCTTTAGAGACCAAGTATCCATCTCTGGTATGTTTTCAAAACATACCAGTTGGAAAACACTTGTGATTTCTTTTCTCCTTTGTCCTTATTAACTTAGCTGGGGAGCTATATTAAACACTATAAGGCATATGGTGATACCAAGCCACCAGCGAGGATGTCTGCAGTCCTCTTTGAACAAAGGAGCTGGAGACAATAGGCACATATTTAAATAGGCTGTTTCATTTCTGGAGTCCCACCTTCTAACTTGAACCCAGGACAAGGCAACCAATTAACACACCTGAAATATGAGACATCAATTTCCCTAGTTGCTTGTTTTCTTTCATTGATCCCATATATTGAACTCAGTAAATTTCTTGACAGAATTTGTTGCTATAGAAACCATGTATTCTGTGAGCCCGCTCTAAAAACACCACTAGGACCCACCCATTGCTTTCTGCACCCACCCACAAATCCCTGGCCATTTTCCACTCATGTTTCTATAACCTTTTTCTGCCCAGAATTCTAATCTCTCCTTTCTTTCCATTCTAAAACACTTTATACTCTGTAACTGATGCTATTTTCCAATGGCTCCTGTTGGCAGGGAGCTGTTCTGCTCTCTGTGGTGGCTTTTCATTGCTTTCAGGATCACTGAGAAACTCTGGGCTTCTATCTTCAAAGTTCTCCACCCTTTACCCTTCCTGTTCCTCTATGCTCTTTTCCTACTCCTCTCCAGCATCATTCCAGAAAGGGTGGATTTCTTATTTCACTATCTACCTTAACACAAAACAAACCTATCTTCTCACCTTTCACTGCCAAGTCTTTGCTCACGCTGCCCCCATACGCATCAAACAGCTTCCTTTGATAGTTTTTATTCTCCTATGATTCTGTTGGTTGGTTGACTGCTTTGGGAGCATGCTAAAATGGAAAACACACAGGCCCCACAGTCCGGAAATCTGAGTTCATATACCAGCTTCCACCTAGTGTATGACTATGGCAAGTCACTTACCATGTGTGAACCTTAATTTACTCACCTACAAAATGAGGATAGTCCTCTTTGTACTACTTATCTCATAGGACTTTTGTGAGCAAATTTTTTTTTTAAACGTTAAGTAGCAATAGAAATGGGAGCAACTATTATCTCTGTGATTTGATTGTAAGCATTCTTTATGGTAGGCCCATATTTCTGAGTGAGTGCGTGTGTGTGTGTGTGCGTGTGTGTGTTTTAATTTGCACTTGAAGTACCAGGTACACTGCTGGGCACCATGGGCATGCAATGAATGCTTGTTGATTAAATGGAGGCCATACACTCTCAATATTTTGCCACCAACAGCTGGTAGAGTTGGTTGGCACTCCAGAGCCTCTCTAGGAGACTACTTTGTACCATAATAACATAGAAGCCTTTAGGAAGGAGAAAATGCTAATTGTAGCAAATGGAAAGAAGGATGGTCATTAGAAAAGAAAGACCTTTGTAGCTTTTACAGGTTAATTGTTCTTCTAGCTACCAAGGCCCTCAAAACTGGGTAAGTAGTGGTTTGTAACTGGGTATGAAACTGTTTAGCTTGCCCTCCTCATTCCCTCCATGGGAAGAGGCATGGATGTCACTGCAATTTCTCACTACCAAAGAGTGTTCTCATATTAAAAACAGATTTGAAACTAAAACATGTTATCTTAACATACCCATGTCTCATTTTGGTGTGACAGAAATTCTGAACTCTTGTAGGCTCTTCCAATGAAGCAAAGATTTGTCAGATCATCACCAAATGGAAAAGATTTTGACCACTAACCTGGTGACACTGTCTAATGATTGGCTTAGTTGAGCACAAAGTGTTCCTTTCACCTGAAGGTGAGGCCCCTGATGATAAATTTTTCAGCCATAGTGTTTTAGGAAGCATTGATGCAACACAGATATTTCAAGGAATTAAAGTAAAAGGTTCAGTCTGAATGAACATCCATGTGGCAGGTCACTGACGGAAAGCAAAGAGCAAACATTCTTTAAATGTGAGGAGTGGGAAGTTCAGGTCGAGTTAAGACACATAAGGCATAGCTCTTAATCTGGCTAGCTGAGGGATTCGCTTACAGGAAACTAGGGTGGGTCACTTAAGTCTCATTTCTATTACTTCTCCTATATTTGGGTAGGCCAGCTTTCCTTCTATGCTTAAAACTGATGGAAAGAAGAGGAGGGGCCCATTAAGATCCATTAGCCAATAAGACTTGCTTCTGGTCCACTGAGGGTTTTCTTGTTTCACCATCTCAGTTGGGTCCTACTGTGTGACTTCATTCAGGGTTTTTTTCATAAAGACACTGGAATAGCTTGCCATTTCCTTCTCATTTTGCAGATGAGAAAACTGAGGCAAACTGGGTGAAATGACTTGCCCAGGGTCACACAGTAAGTATCTGAGGCCAGATTTGAACTCACGAAGATAAGTCTTTCCGACTCTAGGCCCAGCACTCCATCCACTGTACCACCTGCCCAACTGCAATAATAAATTCATTTGGGATAGAGTAATTATAGGCAGATACATATGTACATAGATAGATATAGTATCTGTCACATCTTCGTCTTGAATACACATTACAGGCCTTAAAAAGGATAGCAACCATTAGTGGTTCACATGCACCTTGTTAACAACCCCAAAAGCTATTTGTAAGTCCAACTGTTGGTTCCTGGAGACTGAAGGATAAGCAGAAGGCCCATCAGGTGAGCTACAATAAGAAGCAGAGGCAATATATATCTTTTGGGAATTGCTCTTCCCAGCTCTACCACTTGTTCCCTCTGTGGTTCTGAAGAAATCACTTAATAGCTCAAAACCTCAGTTTCCTCATCTGTAAAATGAGATGATCTGTAAGAGCCTGTGGTCTTACGATGCAATGCATATCTTTTTCAAATCTCCAAGAAAGGATGATCTGCATTAATCTCTCCGTGGTAGAGCAGGTGTTCTACTGGGCGTGGTGTCTTACAAATGTAAGTGGAACGAAGCAAATACAGTCTGCAACTCAGGAGCAGGCATAGTCACGTTTAGTCTCTGAAGTAATTGCTAATGGTATTTGCCACTATATTTGAGTGGTCCTTCTCCTCCTTTCCACTCCGTCTCCATTGGGTTACCTTCTAGCCCTTAGCTTTAGTTGCACGTGGGGCTAACAGGCTTTCTGACTCTGGGCCCAACCTCTTTATACACCTTACAACCAATCTGAGTGTGTTTGCACTTGGGTATATTTGAAAGCAAGATATGAAAAATGTAAAAGGAATATAAACTTTATCAGGTTAAAAAAATATTTTATGTGATCAGGAGTTCTCAGCTGCAAAAACTCATCCTACTTAAGGAAGGGAGAACAGTCTCTGAAATATGCTTAGTAGGATGTGGGGAGGGGCACAAGTCCGGGAGAGAATGGTACAGACACAGCACAGTTTCCTGGCCTGTGGGGAAAGGGGCAGAGACTTTGTGGGGGGAGAGGGTGCGAGGAGATAGAACACTTTAGCAGCAGCTGCTGCTGAACAACCTCCCCAGCTGGTGGCCCATCCCCCTACCCCCACCCCCATTACTGGATTCCCACTGTTGCTGAGGCTGCTTATTATACAGTAAGGAAAAATCAGACTCTTGAGGAAAAACCATCTCTACTCTAGCTTACAATTATTTCCTTTTCTAGCTAGTGATTTAAAAACAAAACACAGTAGTACTAAATAAAAAGAAATAAAACTTGGTCCTTTTCTCCTCTAGACCCTCACTTTTAGAAGAGGGAGGCTCTCATCCCCAGCAAATAAAGTACAGGTAAAACCAATTAATATCCTCTGGAGATTTTTTTCTTGCATTGATTAAAGAGTAGAATTAAATATAGTATAGAAGAAAAAGGGAAATAAAGGTGAAGTGATAAGGTGAATAATAAAGAGAATAAGAAAAGGATAGGACGATTTTTCCCCCAACTTCTATTTCTCACTTCACTAAAGAGGTAAGTGGAATCAAAATGAAACAAAAATAGCAGGCCAAAGAGTAAAAGTATATGTATGAATGAAATATAAGTGATAAAAAATAAATAGAAAAATAAAGGCTCCACAAAACCCTGCTCAAGACACTATAACAGACTCATCTACTACTAAAAGGGCTCCCCCCCAAAACCTGTTTCCTTGCCATCTCCTATTTATCCTCCTCAAACACTTGAATTCCCCTTAAAACTGTCAACAGGAAAATGCAGAAATTAGTAAGAATTCATTAAGTTCTTTAAGATCAAGAAAATTATTTTATACCAGAGGCATCAAAATATGTAGCCTGCAATTCTCTCCACTGCAGTCAAATCAGATTAAAATGTAATTGGGAAATATTTTTTAAAAATACAATGGAACACAGATAATATTAATAGGTAGTTTTCTAATTCAACATGACAACTGCAGGGATCCTTAAGTATGGTTTAGTGGCCCCCATTTCTAACTGAATTTGACTTTATGCTATATCTATGCTATATCTCATATAGCATAGCAGGCACTCAATAAATGTGTTGGGTCTGGCAGATAGTAGGCACTTAATACATGTTTATTACATTTAACTGATACATAATATTAATCGATATTAAACTCCTCTCCAAACCAGAGAAGTAAATCTGGTCTATTTAACCCTCCTTCCTTTACCCCAAAGGAATTTAGGCACTGTCCCTTGTAAAGTATGAAATTAGTACTTACGACCAGTAGAGAAGCATCAGGAGGAAAGGGCAGATGATAAGAGCCTGGAGGACCTGCCAATCCCTGCAGAGGGCTGCCAAGCCTGGCATGAGGAACTGCCCTGCCATAGCTATGAAGCTCGCCACCATCGTGATCATGAACCGATGTCCAGGAGGACAAAGTTCTATTCCTGAAATACACGAAAAGGAAAAAAAAACAAGAAGGGCATGAGTAAACCACTCTCATATGGAAATGATAGAAGATAATAATGGACCTTGAGGATCACAATCACATCTAACCTAGGGGGGACTACACATTTTGATTCATTAAATCCAGATGTATGACCTCACCGGGACAGTGAGCTCCTAAGGAAGACATTTCTTCCACAAAGAAGAAATTCCCTTGACCAATGCAGATTGGCAATAGTTCTGCAACTTACTATCTTAGAGTAATTTTCTTGGGGGGTCATGGACCTCTATAGAAGTCTGGGAAATTGTTATGGACCCCACTCAAAATAAACAAATAATAGTAGGATTGAAAAAGAAATCAAATTGAAATAGTTATCAAAATATTTTTCTAACAAAATTCAAGTTTTCAGGTTAATAAACAACATCTCATACCAACAGGTGTAAGAGAGACAAGTAAGTTGAAAGTGGATCCATGACTCAGAGAAGTTTACTGACTTGACATAGCTATTAAGTGACTGCTACAAATTGAACCCAAGTATTTTGATGTCAAACTCAATGTTCTTTGACCCTTCTTGTTCCCTCATCACTAAACTGTGCATATATATGTGTACGCACAAACACACACACACACATATACAAATATACGCAATGAGACCTCTACTAGGCCTATAATAAAAAATAAATAAAAAAATAAACAGATCCTACAAAGCCTAGGTCAACGTCATAAAAGACTCATCTAATAACTACTGAAATTGAAGAGAGAGGAAAAGGCCTCTATATATACAAAAATATTTGTAATAGATCTTTTTGTACTGACAAAGAACTGGAATCTAAGAAGATGCCTATCAGTTGGTGAATGGTTAAACAAATTATGGTATATGGATGTCTTGGAATGTTGTTCCATGAGAAATGATGAAAGGATCCATTTCAGGGAAACCTGGGAAGACTTATGAATCGATGCAGAATGCAGTAAACAGAAAACAAACACTTTATATAATAATAATAACAGTACAAAGACACACAACTTTGAATGAAATAAGAACTTTGATCAATGAAGTGACCGTGGAGTCCAGAGCACCAGTGATCAAATATCCTACCTACCTCCTAAACAGAGAGATGATGGATTTAGGGTATAGACTGTGATATGTGGGTTTTTGGTGTTTTTTTTGCATGGACAATGTGGGGATTTGTTTTATTATTATTTTTAACTATTTTTGCTTTATTTAAACTATATTACTAACATCTGGTTTGTCTTTTTTTTTTTCCATCAATGGGGTGGAAGAGAGAAATAAAATTTTATTTGAAAAAAAAAATTATTTAAAAAAAGAAAATACCCTCTCTTAAAGAGACAACAAATAGTCAGGCAGTCATTAGGGATTAATTCTGGAATCAGGAAGACCTGTCTTCATATCACACCTTAACCAATTACTAGTTGTGTGACCCTGAGCAACTCTCTTAACCTCTGTCTGCTTCAATTTCCTCAAGTGTAAAACAGGAATAGTAATAGCACCTACCCCAAAGGGTTGTTACAAGGATTAAACGATATCATATTTGTAAAGTGCTTGGCACAGTGCCTGAAACATGGCTGGTGTCTGATAAATGTTTGCTTCCCCCCTCCCTCTTCTAAGTGCTAGAAATACAAAAAAGAGCAAAAAAGATGCCCCTGCTGTCAAGTAGCATACATTCTAAAGGGAGAAACAGAGTGTAAATAACTAGACACTTAGCGTTTATACACAGAATAGATAGAAGGTAATCAGTAATTATTTAAAGGATATAAATGGGGACTTCACCAGGGTACCACAAACAGTATACATCTAAGGTGGGATTTGAACCCAGGTTTCTCTAGACTCCTAAGTCAACCTTCTACCCACTAGACTATGGTTCCTAAATAAAACAGCACTCTATAATTAACCAGGCTTTTTACAATTATTTTCGTTTGCTATTCTCTTCAGCAGTATGTTACTATTAGCGACCCCATTTTATAGATGAGGCAGTTGACAGTTTGAAGTGAAAGTGATTTACACAAAACAAACCACTTAGGACATGCTGATCCACTTGGATCAGAATTTTCAGCTTTTATGTATGTTTTCATTTCCTTTGGTCTTGGTATGCTACTGAATTTCTTTTCGTGAGGTATTTTTTCTGCCCTTTGGCAGGGTACTTGGTAATTCAAACACTCCTTTGTCCAAAGTATTTCCTAAAACCTAGTTCTATAATCACATAGGATATTGCTGTCTCAGTTTCTTCTGGTTCATGATGCTACACTATAGATTCCCTTGACTTGGGAACTCCTGACAAATCCTCCTCCACACTCATTCTGCATCTCCTGTCTCCCGTTCTGGTGCTTTATGTTCATTCGCACAGCACTTTCTGCTCCTAAATTACGAGTTAGACGTTAGCTCAGTGAAATCAAGTTTACTAAAACCATATCTTTTAATAAATGAATCATTAAAAAAAAACAATAGAACTGATTTGGAGCCCAAACCAGTGGCCTAATGGTGATGTTTATTACAGAACAGATTTAGAGCCCAAACCAGTGGCCTAATGGTGATGTTTACTCTACTGGAATTCTATCAGCAACATTATTATTATTTTTCCTGGTGTTTGCATAAAATGCCTCTTCTAATTTAATGTATGAATCTAATACGACCTGCACAACCTATAGCCCATCTGACAGCTTACGTAGTCACGCTGGCTAAACAAGTAAAACATCTGCACTGATCAGGTTTAGCATGATGATGAGATCATGGTCATCATTATGACCAGGACTGATTTACCACTTGAAAGCTTGCCAAGCACTTCACATGTTAGCTCATTTGACTACAAGTTTGGGAGGTAGGGGATGCTGTTATGCTTACTTACAGATAAGGAAACTGAGGCATAGAGAGATTAAGTGACATGCCCAGGGTCACGCTGGTGTAGGAGTCTATGCACTGCGCCACCTCAGGCCTCATAAGAGGGAAGAGAATCTGATTTGGTAAACCTGCTTCTGTTGTCCAATTGTTTTTCAGTCACGTCTGATTCCTCAGGACCGCTTTGGAGTGGTTTGCCACTTTCTTCTCCAGCTCATTTTACAAAGGAGGAAACTGAGTCAAGCAGGGTCACACAGCTAGTAAGTGTCTGATGTCAGATCTGAACTCAGGAAGGTGAGTCTTTCTGACTCCAGATGGCTGTACCACATACCTGCTCATAGGGCCCACCAATTTCACAGAATCACAGGATCTCACGGTTGGGAGAAACTTTATTGTCACTTAATTCAATTAAATGCATTCAAATAACGAATCCTCTTCTAATGAGATCTAATAAATATTCATCCAGACATTGCTTGTAGATCTTCAGTGAGGGCAAACCCACTACTTCCCAAGGAAAACCCTTCACTTTAAAACCCTGTAAATAGCTCTGTTAGGAAGTTTTGCCTTGCATAAAGCTAGAATTTACCTTTCTGAAATGGCACTCACTGTCCCTGGGTCTGTCCTCTGGGACTAGGCAGAACCAATCTATTTCCTTGCCCCCTGACAGCCCTTCAGATAATTAAAGACAGCCATCATGTACCTCCTACATCTTCTCCAGGCTAAACAGCCCAGTAATTTCAGCTTTTATTTACTTGCCTGCTGCCCTCCCTTCCCATGTATCCCTCAACTACCTCTGTCCTTTTTAAAAACGTTGGTAGAAATGACCTTAATAAAAAATGGGAGGTAGATTCTCTAATAGGAAAAATGTCCATGCCTTTTCTCCCTATAGTCAAATGGATGATGAATTTTGTTAGTCTTTCCTTTGCTACAAAAATATGCCTTTGCAGAAAGGTGTAAGTTTGGAGGGTGATCAGGTGAAATAAGGGAAAGAGAAAATGAGGAAGACGCCACACTGTCACTTCTGTTAAAAGACTAAAACCAACTCTAACAGGTACTGGGTGCTGCGCCAGGCAATGCAAACTTCAACTCATCAGCAAACAAGCAAAATATTCATTGCTGTAAGCCCCAAACAAACTGCTCGTCATCATAACCCTAGAGAAAAACCTAACCTCTTTGACTATAGCTTATAAAAAGCCGTTTACCATGTAATTAAGAAAGCAGGATTAAACACCAAGCTCCCAGACTACTAATATGGCCTACTGTTTCCTCTGGATGAGGCCAGGTTCATTTAACGGATTTTTTTTTTCCGAGAAAGAAGTTATCACCCTACGCCTAGCATTTTTGCTCTTAAAAATAATAAAGACACCTAGGTCTTTAAAAAAAAAAAAAAGAAGAAGAAGCAAGTAGCAGTTGCTTGCTCTAGTTTTCACTTATTAAGCACAAGCAGTAGATTTGCTGCTATGGAAACTAGAAATCTGCATTAGCTCAGTGTAAGTTCAGTGTTCCAGAGGCTCAGCTTATACTAGAATCAGATATGAAAATTTAGCACTTGGACACCCCAGTAACCTTTCCTATGAAATCAGAAAGATAATGTCAAAATAATATAATAGCTCCATTTCACAACAGATGCTACATTTGCTAATAGTTTCTATCTTCCCGCCTCCCTTCCTCATTCATTTCTATTACTTTACTTTAGAGACAGAAGGGTGAAAAATAAATTAGAACCACAATTCCCTCCCCCCAGTCTTTTGGGACATGTTATTTAGGATTCTTGACATTAATGTAATATTGGTCACATTTCTCTGTACTTTCTGAAATGTATCTAGAGCTTTCTCACACTTATCTGTGGATGTTTAAGTTTAAAAGTGTCCAGGTATCCCTGCAGTCTACAACATGTCTGGTTTATAACCCCAGCTGAATAAATCCTGAATATGAACAAATCAAATGAAACTATGGAAATTTATGAACAAGTAGAGTGAGGTCTCTTGAATCTCCTGGTGTGGTCCCATACAATTGAATTTACATTATTTCAAGCTACAATTATGTAAAATATGGTAACTGGTTCCAGCACAATGGAAATACACAGTGTGAATTGGACTACTTCAGGAGATTCATTATTTGCATTAATTGGGACCTAGCTATACCAAGAAATGAATCTTATTTCATCAGGTCATGAAGTCAGTTCAATTCAATAAATATGCAATAGGCATTGCCTGGATTTTCGAGTAGGTATTTAATAGCCTGGAGTTGGGCTACCATGGGCTAATTGGAAAACTCAACGTATGGTCAATTAATACACAGAATAATAAAATGTGAGACCTGGAAAAGGCCTTAGAGATCATCAAATTCAATTTCTTCCTTCTACAGCAGAAGAAATAGGGGATTAAGTAAATTCAATTAATTTTTCAAGGTTGTACAGCTAATGGCAAAGGTAGGACTATCTAAGAGTCTTGATTCCTGGTCCAACACCTTTTGCAGTTCACCATACTAACCCTTCTTTTGGACTATGATAAAAAATTAAAGGCTGGTAGGTGCACAATGAATAGCGTGCTAAGCCTTAAGTCAGGGAAACTCAACTTGCTGAAGTCAAATCCACCCTCAGACTATCTGTGTGACCCTGGGCAAGTCACTTAACCCTGTTTGCCTCATTTTCACATTTACAGAATGAGCTGGAGAAGGAAATGGCAAACCATTCCAGTGTCTTTGCCAAGAGAACCTCAAATACGGTCATGAAGCGTTGGATATGACTGCAAACAACTGAACAATAACAATAATAAGTAGATTTTTGAGAACAGTGAGGAAGTAGGGATAAAAAACTAAATCTATGACATTTGTAAGTCTTTGTTGGCATTAGTACCACTAGGAGATGTGTCCACAAAAACAGTACATGTTGTAGGCTAAAAGGTGTTTTCCCAACCTGATGCTTCTTTGGTAAAGTCTATAGATAAGAGCAATCAACTTAATTATAATTGAATCTCAGAGACTCTCCTCCACTACAAGGGTCAACTGGCAGGAGAACTTGTCCTAAAGAAGGAGCCATGAAGTTCCTAAACCCAGATGTTCTATAGAGAGAGTCATTACTAGAGTAAATATTCCCTTATGCCCAACCCAATCCAAATAGTGGTCAGTCAATGGGTCTACATTACAATTTTAAGTACTTTTTGAAGTAACTATCTGGGGTTGGATGGCAGCCTTGCTGGACTGGTTGATATTCTGTGGAGTTTGATTTCCCTCTTGCTAGTATAGTGAAAGACAAGTTGACACTAAGGTCATTATTATGTCCTCTGTCCAATCTCAGATCCACTATTTCACGCACATGCTTTCCAATCACACTAGTGTCAAGTCTGACACTTTGTTCAGGAAGAGGCAATGAATTTCCTGATCTACTTTGGCATAGTGTAGTATTTATTTTTTCTTATTTTTGGAAAAATCCAAATTTTGACCTATTATATTTCAGTTACTTTAAGTTCTTTGAACTGTGTAACATTCCATTCATTCTTTTTTTTCTTTTAAATTAGAACTGAAGAAATTCAAAAGAACAACAAAAAGAATTTTCATTTGCTATAATTACATGAACTTCAATATTATGATGATTTAGAGGCTATTTTTAAAAGTTCTTAAAATTTAATTAAATAAATAAATAACATTAAGATTTTAAAAGATAAGTGTGGAAATTATTGGAGGGCAGGAGAATTATACAGCATTTAATTAAAACATAATAGAAGGCATTTAATCTGCAAATAAGAATGGAGCAATGCCCAGACCAATCTGACTGGGCAGGGTGGCAAAAAGAGCAGGAATTATATTCTCCTTGTTATATCCCAAATGGGCAGCCAGGGAGGGATACTGTGAAGCTTCAAGCTGGAATGTGATCTGGTAAGACTCTGTGGAGAGCTTTTTTGCTAGCCTGGGCAGGTTTGATTATCATAAAATTTTTAAATTTCACAATTTCCTGCCCAAAAAAAGGCTCCATCTCTGTAATTCCTTTATCAATATTCATTCTTTAGGTGACAAGGGAGAAAACTGGTAAGAAGACAAACATAAAAGGTCTGAAGCATCTACTCTATGAGGGCAAGATTTAGAAATAAATATATTCCACCGGTCAGAGGTTACAGTCTGAAATGGACAAAGTTAAAAATTGGATAGATGCCCCCTTTATTTTCATCTCTCTCTGCTCTCTCAAATTAATACTTGACCAACTAGGGATAATACCAAACTTATAAGAATGCAAATTAGGCATGCTTTAGAAAAAATGAGGTTTCAACTAGTCACATTTAAATTAGGTCAGATTTCTCCAGACTTGATCTAGAAGGATTTATTTAACACTCAAAAGAGGAAAACAGCTTTAGGGAAAGCGAGACCTAGCCTCATTCCCCTGAAGAACTAAAATGGAGGAGCCCAGAGTCATCACATTATGGAAAACAAACAGATCTAAGATCTCATCTAGAATTAAGATATGACTTGTTCCACAGGAAAACCCATGCATTCCAGAAATGCCCTCATCAAATACCAATTAAAGCACAATCACTAACGTGATTATTCACCATGATGTCAGTTCAAGAAAGCTTCTATGGAAAGCCACTCTATCAAAGGAGCCTAGTTTTAAATAGGCAGTGTTACCTAAATACTTGTTCTGAGGCTACTCTAAATTACTAGAGCCATGGAAGGAAGGAAACATGGTGGCCAGGGTAGGCCACCTCACCAGAGCAGAACCGCATATGTCATCAGACTCAAGAAAAATAAAGCATAGGGATACGAGACAAAGTAAACAGCTCCTCTAGGAAATGGGGCTGGGGGTTTGGGCAATACAACTGAGAAAAAAACAAATCCCAGTTAAGTAAATTTTATAGATGGAGAAGGGAATAAGCATTTATTAAGTACCTACTATGTGCCAAGTAATTTGCTAAGTGCTTTAAAAAAATACTATCTCATTTGATCCTCACAACAATCCTATGAGGTGGGTACTACTATTATCACCATTTTACAGGTGAGAAAACTGAGATTAAATGACTTCCCTGGTGTCACACAACCAGTAGATGTCTGAGGCTGGATTTAAACTCCAGTCTTTCTGACTCCAGCCCCAGAATTCTATCCACTGCAGCACCAGCTGCTTTGAAGGACAGGCAAGATTTAAAAATTCATCCAGAATCATCAATTTGAAGAGGGAAGGGACCTTATTGGGCACTGATTTTAATCCCCTTATTTTTTACAGTGGCTTTCCCAGGGTCATTCACAATTATAACTTCCCTCCTTATAGGATAAGGCAGGGGTGGAGAACCTATGGCCTCGAGGCCACATGTGGCCCTCTAGGTCCTCAAGCGTGACCCCTTTGGATTCAAAGGTCTGCACCTGAGGACCTAGAGGGCCACATGTGGGCTAGAGGTCACAGGTTCCCCACTCCTGAAGGAGTTAAAATATTGCAAAAGGCATTCTTACGCACAGAAAGTACAGTCTATCCAAGCAGATTTTAGCTTTATCAGCAGCAGTAACAGCAGCACTCAGTTAATTTACTGCTCAGAGGTCCTTAGGTAATTTCCAAATTGTTGGTTAGAAATCTTTCTCTGTTGTATATGTTTTATAGAAATGACCAGAGGGCAAAAGACTTAAATCTCTGTTGGCTTTAGCTGACAGAGTTCCGGCTCTAGCTCTGAGACTTCAGTTCTAGTCCTCACCACTCATTTCTCCCTGTAAGTTAATTATCTTGATAGTACAGAAGATTTGCAAAGTACACATTCAGTCTGATTGTTTCTGGTGTAAGACTTCAGTTCTAGTCCTCACCACTCATTTCTCCCTGTAAGTTAATTATCTTGATAGTATAGAAGATTTGGAAAGTACATATTTAGTCTGATCGTTTCTGGTGCATATGAAAGTACAAAGTAAAAGCAACAGCCAAAATATCCTTCAATAAGCCTAAAGTTTCTCTTTTTCTGCCATCCTCCAAATCTTCAAACTGTCATGATTTTGAAGGATAGTGGTCCTTCCTCTCTGGGGCCATCTCAGAGCTACAAGACTTCTATGACTTCATAGATACTCCTTGAAGTGACTGTGCCTGAAAAACCCATTTTCCTAGCCAACCTGACTGGTAATGGATCTCTCTGAATGGGTCCTATGATGAGAGACTCACAATCCATCATGGGGCCATTCTGTGAATCCTCTCCAGCTTGGTGGAAGCTGCCAGCTTCTGTCCCCTAGCAGACCCTCCAAGAAAGCAGGTTTCATTTCATGATGAAGCAGCTAGGGGAGGTGATACCTCCAAAAATTAACAAAATAAAAACAGTTCTCAAATTTGATGGAGGGTGGGGAGACTGGGAGGGACACATTTTCTAACCCACCAGAGGTCTTATCTACTCTCAAATAAGCCTACAAGGATTTTTTTGAAAATCCAATTAAGGTCTCCAGTATAGTAACTGGAATCATAATAAACCATGGGAGTGATTCCCAGCAGACAATATGTAATGCTGAGGAAAAATATAGAATGCTGGAATACTTTATATTATATGAAGTAATTGTGAGGGGAATTCAATGATATCTATGGACATTAGATTACACATGTAAGGGGCCTCTTGCAGCTGAGGGGTAGACTGAGAAACCATAGCAATTAATCATATTTTTGTACAAGTGGATCTGAAGTTATTGTATTTTAGGTAATTTACAACAAATGTTCCAGATTTTCCCAAATGACTGCATTATAGAAAATGATGACAGAAATACTTAAGTCCAGCAAGGTCACTACTAGACATGTAGCAACCCTGGCACAAGGACATTGGCAAACTCTGGTTCCAAGTTGACCAGGTGAAGGGGCACTTGGGTTCTAAGCAGTTCTCTCCTCTCCCTCCCTACAGTAGAAATGGATTAATTTCTTCCCAGTTTTCCTGCTGTACCCATAAAGTGCTTCAAAGACACACATACTAGTGATGCCAGAGGTGTGTATTTTGCGGGGAAGAGAACTAGTCTGCTTACGCATTCATCATTGCTAAAGGGCCTAAGCCCAATTTTTGAGGCATTACTATGTATTTTGCTTATGAAAACTTCATTAGAAAAGACGACTCCTGCAGTCAATCAAACAGGGCTATCCTCACATAATTTTAGCCGGGTCTAATGCAAGTAGGAGGGGCAGTTAGGATACAGTGCCCAGCCTGGAGTCAGGAAGACTCATCTTCCTGAGTTCAAATCTGGTTTCAGACCCTTATTAGTTGTGTGAACCTTGCCAAGTCACTGTTTGCCTCAATTTCTTCATCTGTAAAATGAAGGACATGGCAAACCACTCCAGTATCTTTGCCAAGAAAATCCTAAATAATAATAAAATAATATAAATGTTATAATTTATTATTATATATTATATATAAATAATAATAAAAATAATATAAATATATAATTATAAAAAAATAAATAATAAAAATTAATCCTAAATGGAGAGTCAGACAATTGAACAGTAGCAACAAAAAATTAACTAGAATTATCTAGGAGGAAGCTATGGGAAGTGGGTTTGAGAAAGAGCAGTTCCACCACGCCACAAGAGCTTTGTCTAGTCAGCCTGACATGGTCTAAAATGTGAAATGCAGAGGTCACTGTTGAATGGCCAACTTTCCTACACAAGGGCGCAGATACTTTTAAACAAAGGCAAACTCTGTCACTGTTATGTAGGCAGGGTCTAGAGCTATAAAACTCCACGGAAAGGACAAGCACCATACATAGCACTAGACTACACCGCAATCTGTTACAATTACTGCATTCCCTTCCACCCACCCACCCACTGAGGTCCTGTTCCCTTCCCAAACACCCTGGCAAATCAATCCTGTTGGTTGGGTTTTTGAGACACTGAAGCAATTAAGAATAAAAGCATATGAGGCTTCTTTCTGAAAAGGCAGAAAAAACATGGAACCCTTACTCCAATGCAACTAAGGCCAAATGAAGTTGTCAACTGGCGATGACTGGCAAGGCTACCTGCCTCAGTTCTGACCTTGGCTTTTGGCCAAATGAGCCCAGGGAATAGTGACATTGTGCTAGACAGAACAAAGTAGCCCTTTGACCACTTTACTGACCAGACTTCCCAGAGAAAACTGTTCTGCCCAGGAGACACTGAGCCGCATGGAAACCATGTTGCCAGACAAACAATGCTCAGATCCCTGAATGCTTCCCACTGAACGTTTGGCTAGTCTCTTAGCAATGGCTCTCTCACCATTTATATGCCCCCTCTGAAGATATGCAAGTAACTCCCTTCCTGTCACTCAACAAGCTGATCTTCGTAGTAAACAGAGGAAGCAAAGGACATTGAATGCTAGCTATAACAATGAGAACTAATTTCCCTGAGGATTTTTTGCCTTGTCAAAAACATAGGATGCCTGCAATAACCAAAAACATCCTTTCATACATATAATTATGAAATCCTTTTTCTTGTGGAGAGGTGAGATAGGGAATAAAGCAAGAATTCAGTCCCTTGGAACTGTGGGGAGATAATTTAAACATATGGAGTATTTGACTATACAAGATTACTATTACTTTAGAGCAACACAACTTCTGGAACCTGGAGGGGCAATTTTTAAAAACATTTAGGACTTAAGTATCTAAACCAAAATCAACAGAATTTGAAAATATAGTTTTACTTGGAGGAAGCCTAGTAAGACAGTTTTGAGCACTTGTTATAAATTATCTACCAGCATTGGACAAACATCTTGAAAAGGATATCAATTACAGTGATAAATCAATTTATAATTAAGAGGCTCCAGACTTCAAGGTCCTATAGGATTGGCTAAACTAGGAAAGTCCTGGTGGGGATGGGTGTTATGGTCTATCCTGGTTCAGCCAGGTTGCTGAGATAGTGGAAAGAACAACATGGCTAGGGTCAGGAACAGTGAGTTTGAATCTCAGAACTGATGCTTGCTAGTACGTCACCACCAGCACGCTGTTTAATTTCCTTTCCTTATTTGCAAAAAATCAACAAGACGAGCATCATTTACCTCACAGGATTGTTATGGGGAAAGAGCTCTGTAAACCTTAATTGTGAGTTATCATAAAAGGTACTTCATAAATACTTGCTGAATTATTCACTCCATTCAAATTTGTCAGTCAATCCAGATCTTGGTAGCTGGTTTCTATAATCCCTGAAGTTGTTTTCCCTTCTTTCTCAAATTCCCAGTCTTTCTTTCCTCCCCAATGCTTAAGGGATATCAACAGACAGGTTGATCCCCAACCCTGGGTTACTGTAACCAATGACCTCCACTCCTCCTATTCACTTGCTGTTGAAAGGAACTAAAGAAAGTTATACAACCAAGCTGGCTGGGTCCACTACAGACTTATGTTATCCAAGCTAATCTGTACTCTCACTGCAGTAAAGCAATCTTTTTTACTCTTTCCTGACTGATTCTCCATCCACTCTCCAGAGAAGTATTTCCCAAACCTCCCCACTCTACTTCCCAGATTTCACCTCTGTAACTATCTCACCAGAGGATATTAACTTGTACCTTATTGAAAAAAAAGGGGCTATTTGCACTCAACTTCTTTCACCATATACGTACTGCCTACAAAATACCCATCTTTTTACATATTTAAAAAAACCTTCACTAGACCAGACCTGGTCATCCCCTCTTGCTATCATCCTATCTTTCCTCTTTTTCAGTCAAACTCTTCTAAAAAGGTTGCCTACATTCATTGCTTCTGCTTTATTTTTCTCATTAACTTCTTAACCCATTTGCCATCTTGTCGTCTAACCTTATTGCTCAATTTAAACTTTTCTAATGTAACCAACTATCTCTCTATTGCTAAATCCAATGACTTTTCTCAGCCCTTATCCTACTTAACCTTGCTACAGTATTTGACATTATTAACCACCACCTCCCCTATAGATGCTGTCTACACCCTGGATAGTCATTTCATTGCTTTATGATACTTCTTTTCTTACCTATCAGACAGATTTTGATCATGTCCTTTGCAGACCATTATCTAAATCCAGCTATCGACACAAACTTTGTTCCAGTTTCTCTCCTCTTCTCTCTATTCAATCTCCCAGTGATCTCATTAGCTCCCGTGGATTAAACTCTCATTTCTGTGCAGATGTTTCAATTCTATCTATCTAGCTCTCATCTCTCTCTTATGTTCCAGTCCCACATTAGCAACTGCCAATGAATATTTCAAACTGGATGTCTCACAGATATCTCAAACACTTCCAAGACAAAATTCACCTTTACTTACAAACCCACTGCTCTCCCAAATCCTTGATTCTTGTCAAGGGTCATTATCTTTCCAGTCTCTCAGGATCACCACCTCAGTGTTATTCTAAAATGACTTAATCTTCTGTATTGCACATAGCCAAATCTTGCCATTTCAATGTTTGACTTCTCTCAATTTTCTTTTTTCCTTTATTTTTACTCCCTCCCTCCCTTCCTTCCTGCACAACCACAACTCTGGTTCAGGCTCTTATCAGCTCTCCCCTGGCTATTGGTCTCCTAAATGACCTCCCCGCCTCAAGTCTCTTTCCATTGCAGTCTATTCTCAATATAACTGCCAAAGTGATTTCCTTAAAGTAAGGTCTGACTATGCTCCTACCCTACTCAATAAAATCCAATGTCTCTGGAATAATATATAAATTCTTCTTTTTGGCTTTTAAAGCTCTTCACATTTTAGCTTCAAAGGAACTTTCTAACTTTGTTATCCATTGTTTCCCTTCCTGGACTTGACAGTAGCCAAAGAGGGATTCTTGTTATTCTTTATAAATGACATTCCACCTTCCATCTCTGTGCAAGTGCAATGGCCATCCTCCTACTCCTGGAATGCACTCCCTCCAAATCACTGGATTCATTATTTCTTTCAAAACTAATTTCAAGTAATACCACCTTTTACCGAAAGGTCCTTCCTGATCCTCCCAGCTGCTAATGCCTTCCCTCTCTGACTACAATAAATTTATTTTTGTATTTATTTTTACATGCATATATGTGTATATGTTATCTCTCCCAAAGAATATAATTTGCTTGTGGGAAGGGACTCATGCCATTGCTTTCTTTATATTTCCAGTACCTAATGCAGTGACTTGGCACACTGGTTAGCTCCAGAGTTGGCTATGTAAATAAGAAGTATCTTAAAGATGCCCATTGATTGAATTGACTTTTTAAAAGTTACTTCAACAGAATTAATTATTCTATACATACTGATATAATTACCTTTGTGCACATCAGTTTCCTCATCTGTAAAGTAAGAGTCTTAGACTTTGTGGGCTCTGAGGTAATTTCCAATCCTAAAATCTGATTTGCTTTAGGATTTTTCTCAGGCAAATGCGTAATTACACCTTCCTTCAGTAGTCAACTCCTCAGGCTATTAAATATATCATACAGGATCAGGAAATTTAGGGGTTCACACTCATTTAGGAAAAAAAAAACTAACTTCCTCAGCACTCAAAACAAGGAAAGGAATCTTCAGGATTTATCCATGTTTCCACATGGTAAACTCTACTATTTAAAAAAAAAAAAAAAAGACTGATGTTAGCAATGACAGATGTATACAAATTTTACGAATTTAAATTAATGCCGTATTACCTTTTCAGTATTATCATTTTACAATGGGGGAGGGGACCAAGGAAAGACAAAATCTTTAAGTAAGAACAAACTTTACTTTTCTTTTTAAATATTAATATGTGTCAGGTCTTAAAGGATTTTCAAGCTAACTGAAGAAGTAGAACAAGGAGCCTGTTCTATCTCATAAATGGAAAAAGAAAAAATGAAATTCCCTAACCAGATTTTCCAGCTGACAATTCCCAAAGAGTCAGGCTCTGAACCTCCAATTCCTCCAGAGGCATTAGTCCTACAGAACAAAAACAGACTTAGGGCCTGATCATGTTTGCATAATTACTTGATTCACCTCCCAAGCTTAAAAAGAATTTTTTTTTGAAGTCTCCAAGGAGTGTGGTATAGAGTTCTGAATTAATTCCAACTCCACTGCAGGGTCTTGGGCTTAGCTTTCTTATCTGTAAATGGGAATGGTGACTCCTTCTTTGCTTATTTTCATTCCCCAAACTTGCTAGAGCTAAAACTAGGTACAAAGTAACAATCACTGTAACATGATCAATCCACAAGGATGTTTGTAATATCTAGTGGTGCAGTAGAAAGAGCATTGGATTTAGTCAGAAGACTTGAGTTTTAATTCCACTACTGCTACTCCTATCTACACAATTTTAATGAGATTCATTAACCCAGAGAGGAAGCCTCTCTTAGGCCCAGAGGAGCCTAGGTTGTTTCATCTGCAAAATGAAAGGGAGGAAGTTGAATTAGATGTTCTCCAAGATCTTTTCTTATTTGAAATTCCATGATCCTATGATAATGTCCCTAATTAGGGAATAAGAATTATCAAGTGCATTACTTTTATAAATAATTACAGTAACTCAGAAGTTATAAACAACATAATATTATATTAAGAATGACTGAGCAACTGAGTAATTTTGACTATTATTAAAAATAAAAGAACATATAAAGACACTACCTGCATTGAAAGAAAGAACTAGTAAATAGAAGTATTGTATAGAATAATTTTACATAAAGCTATCTGTGTCTAATTTTGGGGGCATGTTCCTTCTTCCTCCATTAAAACAAATAAATATAGTCCAAGCAAGACAAATTTATACATTAACTCTATCTGCAGATAGATCCTTCTGCACCTCTATGCCCAGAAGTCAGAAACAGGTTTCATCATTAGTCTTACGGAGTCATGATTAGTCGTGGTGCAGATCTGCATGCTTAAGTCTTCCAAAGCTATTTCTCTTTATCTCTTCATCAGTTCATACATATTATTCCTGAATCTGACTTTCTTATGGCATAACAAGAGCTAACATTTGTACAACAGCTAACATTTATGCAGGGTGTGCCAACCCCATTCCCCACCCCCACCCCAAAAAGCAAATGATTTTTAAAAATCCTTTAAACTGCACTAGGACTTTTGGGACACCCCATACAGTGCTTTAAAGGTTGCAAAGTAATTTACATCTTTTATCCCATTTGATTCTCACAACAACCCTGTAAAGCAGGTGTTATTATCCTCACATTAGAAAGGAAGATCCCTCCTCAAGGCACTTACCACTCATCCTCACTTTCTTCATATATAAACTAGGGATAATAATGGTAACTATCCACAGTGTTTTTGTCAAGCTCAAGCAAGATAAGAAAAGTTAAATCCATGGCAAATCTTAAATTACTGTATAAATGTTAGCTATTATTGTAATAATTAGGTGTTTGAACCATAATTTGAATTCAGGACTTCCTCACTCCAAGTCTAGCAGTCTGTGTACCTAATAGTCTCAGGTGCTCAGTCTTGTCACTTCCATTTAATTGATTTCTCTAGCCTCCAATTCCTTTTTACTCAATCTGAAACCACTACCCACTGAATTCCTGTATTAGCTTAATTGGTCTCACTCCTTGGCGATCTGTTCTCCATACGGCTGCAAATTTGAGTCCTTAAGTCTAGATCTGAGCATGTTGCTCCTCTCCTCAAGAAATATTAGTGGTTCCTCACTTCCTTTAGGATAAAAAGATAAAGCCCCTTGTTTGGCATTTGAAGCCCTTCACAATCTGACGCTAACCTTCCTCTCCAGGGTGGCTGCAAATGCCTCCTCTCAAACATTCTACACTCAAACTTGCCTCCTAGGTGTTCCCCATATACAACATCCCCATGACTGACTGGACACCACGAGCCTGCAGGCCTTTTCCTCTTCATTTCCTTCTCTTAAAACTCCTAGCTTCCTTAAAGCTCAGCTCACATCCTTCATGGAGGCCTTCCCTCAGGAACCTGCTCCAAATCTATTGCTGTTTTTAGTACTTATATTAGCTCACTTGTAAACATATTATATCCTCCTAGTAGTAGCATGAAATCTTCCATCAACAAGAGGTTATTAAGCACTGAGTGTCAGTCAGTGTGTGGTAGGCTCTGGGAATACAAAGGCACAAGTGAAACACTCCCTGCCTTACCTGCAAGGAGCTTACATTCCATTGGAAGAACCCTTATCAAAGTACCCATATAAGTATGTAAAAAATTTATACAAATAGACTCTCGTGCTTTTGTATTTGTATCCCTGGTGCCTAGCACGATGCTTGGCACACAGTAAGGCGTGATGAATGCTTGTTGACTGACTCCCTGCAAGATAACTGATCAGATTTTACCTTAACGCTGAATTTCCCAACTCCAATCTATTCTCTACTCCGTCACTAACGTGAATTTCCTAAAACATGAGTCTGATCTAGGTGCAAACATAAAATGTTCTGTAAGCCAAGCCCTCCATAACCTTGTCCTTTCCTATTTTTCCAGTCTTCTTACACCTTACTTTGTAACACACTCTTTAATCTAGTGACACTGGCCTCCTGACTTTGTCTGCTGTGGGCACTGTCTCTGATTGTCCTCATGCCCCCAAAACCTTCCCTCCTCCATTCCACCTACTAACTTTGCTCGCTTCAAGTTCCAACTAAAATCTTACCTTCTACAGGAAGTCTTCTCCCACCCCCCCTTAATTCCAGTGCCTTCTCCTCTCTGTTAATTATTATAATGTGTCCAATTATTTGTCCAATAATTTGTCAATTATCCTGTATACAGCTGGTTTTGTATAAATTTATTTGTATGTTGTCTCCCTGGACTTCCATTAGATTGTAAGCTCCTCAAGGTAGGCACTGTCTTTTGCCTCTTTTTGTAGCCCTAGTGCTTATACAGTGCCTGGCACATAGGTGCATAATAAATGTTTATTGAATGAATGAAAGTAAGACCCTATCCCTTCACGAAACTTTAATTATGGAGAAATAATGAGTCAAGTTGCATAAGCCCTTCCAGGAAATGATGTATTTGGGCAGTTCACACACACATGCACATTATCTCTTAATGAATAATAATATCTGTGATAAACAATAGAGACCTTCATTCATAGAAATAAAGTGATTCCAGTTGCCTAGGCAATGCTAGTGGTATGCAAAGCAGCTGGGGACAAGAGCCCCTGGGTATGTAGAAATCCCACAGGTGAATCATCCAGTATTAAAACAAACCTTAGATCCAAACTAAAGAAAAGCAGGGTCATCTATTCTACAGGAGACCTCTCAGAAATCCTGAGGGGCTAGATAATGGGGAGAAAGCAAGGAATTCTCCCTCTGGGTTCTCTCAGTGGAAATGCTATCTCCTTGTAGCAGTGCATGAAGTAGAGGTGTGGGTTGAGAGGGAAATAAAAGCAGAAAGCGTCCTTTTTTGATTTCTATAGTTCAGTTCCTGAATGCTTAAGATCTCCTTGTAATTAAATATCCCAGAATAAAACTCAACTCCCCTTGTGATTCTGAGCGCCACTAAAACTGTTTTCATTTCCAGGTTTGTCACTGACAGGCACTGTGGCAGAGTGCAATAAGCACTGTTATAATGATGACGATAATAATAGAGTTTATATAGCATTTTTAGGCTTGCAAATAGCTTCATATATGTTAGGAATGTGTGTGTGTGAGGTAGGGGCCATGATTATCCCCATTTTACAGATTAGGAAACTGAGGCAAGTTAATTGTTGGAGGCAAGATTTCAACTCGGGTCTTCCTGACTCCATGTCCAGGACTCTATCTAATGTAACACCTGTTTATGCTAGGAATCAAGAGACCTGCTTGGGTTCTGTTCCCTTTCAACCATTTCTTCATGACCACACAGATAAGAAGTCATGTAAAATTGTCAGACATCACAACCTCAGCTATGAAATGGCGATAAATACACCTTAATCTTTCCCCTGCCCAAATACGCTCTTAGTCCTTTCCTCCCTATCTCTTTAAATAGTATCATTATTTCACCAGGTACCTAGGCTTATAATCTTGAATGAAGAATAAAGTGTTATGGTGGAAAGATCACTGGATTTGGAGTCAAAAGACTTGGGCCCAAGTCAGGGTTCCATTAGTAACTAGTTATTTAAGTTATTCATCTTTCTACGTCTCTGTTTTCTCATCTGTAAAATGGAGGTAATAATACTTGCCTTACCAATAATATCTGTCACCTTTTAAGGGTTGATGTAAGGAAATAACTTTGTAAATTGTAAAGTCATTACAATTTACTTATAAATGTAATTATCATCATGTTTAGGTCCAACATTTTATTCATTCCACCTTTCTATGTACCCACTCTACACTTCTATTTAGGGATTGGGCCCTGTTTGGATGTTTGTAAGAGTCTCATAAATGGCAGTGTTGATAGAGTGTTGTCTCTGGAGTCATGAGGACTTAACATTAAAATCTAACTTCAGACACTTACTAGCTGTGTGACCTTGGGAAAATCACTTAACCCTGTTGGCCTCAGTTCCTCATCTGTAAAATAAGCTGGAGAAGGAAATAGCAAATCACTCTAGTATCTTTGCCAAGAAAAGCCCAAATGGAGTCATGAAGAGTTGGAAACAACTGAAACGACTTTGTTTCCTGTCTTCTCACTTCAATCCATGCTGTTGCCACTTCCAGGTTAGACTTCTTTAATGCATACCTCATGTTGTCGATCCCCTGCTCAAGAACTCTAAATTGCTCCCTATTGCCTACCAATCAAGTATAAATCTCTTCTCCTGGCATTCAAGGACCTATATTATCGAGACTACTTCCCTGTGTGTATTTTATGTTTCAGATGAATTAAACTTAATTTAATTAAATTAAAATTAATCACCAAATATATCCAGTGACTTCTTGCCTCCGAGCCTTTTGTCCAAGTCAGTGAGTTCTTTTTACTTATTTCTGAAAAGTGTCCTATCCTCAACCCATCTCTGCTTATTAAAATTCTATCTATCTAAAAAGCCCAGTTTTAAGTAACATCTTTTTCACCCTTTCCTAACTCTTACAGCTGATACCGGTAGATGTTTTATCACTTCTGTTGTGCTCCTTGCTGCTGTTCACTTGTGTCCAACTTTATGTGACTCCATGGAAAATCTATAGGATTACCTTGGCAAAGATATGGAGTGGTTTGTCATTTACTTCTCAGGGGTATTACCATTTTACAGATGCGGAACTGAGGCAAATGGCTCTCAAGTGACTTGCTCAGGGTCAAAGAACTTAGTTACGTGTCTGAGAGTGCACTGAATTCAGATCTTCCTGATAGAGCCCAGTGGTCTCTCTACTTCACTACCTAGCTGCCCCTACTAGACTACAGTTATCCATTCCACATCACAAGGGTTACGGGCAAGGCATCCGTGTCATCTGAAAAATCCAGATAAAATTTTTTGGCTCTCTCTTTGTACCTGAGAAGTCTGAATTTTTTCTTTTTCTTTTATTGTACTTCATTGTAAAATGTGGGCTATATTATACAATACTATACATATATTTTATGCATTTCTGAGCTTCTAAACTTTTTCTGTGTCATCTGCTAGCCTTCACATGTTGTCTATGGCTTCTGCAAAACTCACCCCCAAATCCCATTTAATGTCTTATACTGACCTGCAGATATCAAAATCATGGTGGGGAAAGTAGAAATGTGGAAGCAAAAATTATATAATTTCCTTGACAACAAGCACTATGCTTTCTAATTCTCCCAGCATTTCGCACAGGCATTAAAAATGGCGGTGCTTAATAATAAGAAGAACAGTTAATATTTTTAATAGTATTTTAATATTTGTAAAGTGTTGTACAACTATCCCTTTTTTCTTTGCAACAACCCTGGGAGGTTGCTGCTATTATTATCACCATTTTTATCAGATGAAGAAACTGAGTCAGACAGTGATTAAATGATTTGCTCAGGGTCCACAGCTATTAAATGTCTGAGGCAGGTCTTGAGTTCCAGTCTTCCTGAATTCAAGACCAAAGTTACATTCAGTGCTTCACTTAGCTTCCTAAATGAATGCTTAATAAATGCTAACTGATGGAATGGAAGGTGGATTAACTAAATGATCTTGGAGTTATTAAGCTTTATTTGTAGGTTACAGACCCCTTTGGCTATTTAATGAAGTCTACGGTACAGAATAATATATTTATTTATTTATTTTATTTAACTTTTTACATTCATTTTCACAAAGTTTTGGGTTCCAAATTTTCTCCCCTTTTATCCCCTCCCCCCACCCCAATACCCCAAGCAATCTAATTTTCCCTATCTCCAATCTGCCCTCTCTTCTGCCATCCCTCCCTTCTCTTGCCTCCATCTTCTCTTTTCTCCTGTAGGGCCAGATGACTTTCTATTCCTCATTAACTGTATGTCTTCTTTCCTAGTAGCAACAGCAATATTAAACAGTTGTTCCTAAAACTATGAGTTCCAAATTCTCCCCATCCCTCCCTCCCCACCCATTCCCTTTGGGCAGGCAGGCACTATAGGCCATATCTGTGTAATTTTGCAAATGTCTTCCCTGATAGTCATGTTGTATAAGACTAACTGAATTACCCTCCATCCTACCCTGCCCCTCATTGTTTCTCTTCTGTCTTTTGATTCTGTGCCTCCCCAAGTGTTGACTTCAAATTGCTCCCTCCTCCCTTTGCCCTCCCTTCCATCGTCCCCCCCCCCTTGCTTATCTCCTTCTCCCCCACTTTCCTATACTGTAAGATAGGTTTTCATACCAAAGTGAGTGTGCATTTTATTCCTTCCTTTAGTCAAATGTGATGAGGGTAAACTTCTTGTTTTTTTTTTTTTCTCAGCTCTCCTCTTTTTCCCTCCACTAAGAAGTCTCCTACTTGCCTCTTAAATGACATATAATTACCCCATTCCATTTCACCCTCTTTCCTCCCCCTACCTTTCTCTCTCACCATTTACCTTAATTTCTTTTAAGATATGGTCCCATCCTATTCAATTCACTGTGTGCTCTCTGTCTCTGTATGTGTGTGCATGTGTGTATGTGTGTGCGTGCATGCATGTACATGTGTGTGTGGTCCCACCAACTACCCAGATACTGAAAAGTTTCAAGAGTTACAAATATTGTCTTTCCATGTAGGAATGTAAACAGTTCACTTCTGGTAAGTCCCTTAAGACTTCTCTTTGCTGTTTACTTTTTCATGCTTCTTCTCATTCTTGTGTTTGAAAGTCAAATTTTCTTTTCAGCTCTGGTCTTTTCATCAAGAATGATTGAAAGTCCTCTGTTTCATTGAAAGACCATATTTTCCCTTGAAGTATTATACTCAGTTTAGCTGGGTAGGTGATTCTTGGTTTCAGTCCTAGTTCCTTTGCCTTCTGGAATATCCTACTCCACGCCCTTTGATCCCTTAATGTAGAAGCTGCTAGATCTTGAGTTATCCTGATTGCATTTCCACAGTACTGGAACTGTTTCTTTCTAGCTGCTTGCAAGATTTTCTCCTTGAGCTGGGAGTTCTGGAATTTGGCCACAATGTTCCTAGGAGTTTCTCTTTTTGGATCTCTTTCAGGTGGTGATCGATGGATTCTTTCAATACTTATTTTGCCCTCTGGTTGTAGAATGTCAGGGCAGTTTTCCTCTATAATTTCATGGAAGATGATATCTAGGCTCTTTTTTTGACCATGGCTTTCAGGTAGTCCCATAATTTTTAAATTATCTCTCCTGGATCTATTTTCCAGGTCAGTTGTTTTTCCCATGAGATATTTCACATTCTCTTCCATTTTTTCATTCTTTTGGTTTTGTTTGGTGATTTCTTGGTTTCTCGTAAAGTCATTAGACTCCATCTGTTCCATTCTAATTTTGAGAGAACTATTAAATTCAGTTAGCTTTTGAACCTCATTTTCCATTTGGCTAATTCTGCTTTTGAAAGCATTCTTCTCCTCATTGGCTTTTTGAACCTTTTTTGCCAATTGAGTGAGCCTATTCTTCAAGGTGTTATTTTCTTCAGCATTTTTTTGGGTCTCCTTAACCAAGGTATTGACCTGTTTTTCATACTTTTCTTGCATCTCTCATTTCTCTTCCCAGTTTTTCCTCCACCTGTCTAACTTGCTTTTCAAAATCCTTTTTGAGCTCTTCCAAGGCCTGAGCCCACCCGCCACCCCCCTGGGGTGTCTGGGGTGCTGAGGCCCCGCCCTCCACGTCTTTCCCTGATGGCAAGAATACGTCCTCCTCCTCGTCAGATACGAATGTCGGGATCATTTGCATTTGTTGGAAAAAACTCTCTATAGTCTTATTTTTCTTCCCTTTTCTAGGCATTTTCCCAGCAAGTTACTTGACTTCTGAGATTCCTGTCCACCCCCGCCTAGATCCGCCCAGCTAGTGCTTGGGCTCTGAGATTCAAATGGGCTTTCCGTGCGCCCGCTAATCAATGTGACCTTTAGTTCTGGTGCTGGGGTGGGGGCAGGGCCGCCTCCCAGGCTCGGCTTCCTCAGGGGCTTTATGCAGAGACTTTCAGGAACGGAGCGGGTGGGGGGGTGCCGCCTCCCAGGCTCAATTCCCTCAGGGGCTTTATGCAGAGGCCTTCAGTAGTGGAGCAGGGTGGGGCAAGGCTGTCTCCCAGGCTCAGCTCCCTCAGGTTGTTTATGCAGAGGCCTTCAGTAATGAAGATCCTGCTTGCTGCTGGGGGAGTCTGGGCAGCCGCCGCTCGCTGCAGCCCACACCTCTGCCTCCGCCACTTCCTGCTCCTGTCTCTGCTGCCGCTGCTTGCTCCCGAGGGGGCCCGAGTCACGGAGACACTCCGCTCCCCTCCTCCAGCCCAGCCTCTCTCACTGACCTGTAGCTTCTGTGGGCGGAGGGACTTTCCCGGCTGCCGGAGCTTCCGTCCCTGAAGCCTGCTCGGGTCAGCTTCTATGGGGCGCGACAGACCCTGGGGACGGGTCTCCAGGGTTCTCTGGCACGGAAATCTCTTCCACTCCGTTTCTGTACCCCTTTCAGTGGTCCAGAAGTTACGCGGATCTCTTTTTACATTAATTCTATGGGCTGTGGGTTGGAGCTCGTAAACTTGCGACCTTCTACTCCACCATCTTGGCTCCGCCCTCCAGAATAATATATTTAAATGCATAAAACATGTAGAATTACAACAGAAACCAGTTATACTCAATACAGTTACCAAAAACAAAAAATTCACTGAAACGAAGTTAAGAATCTCTGGTTCCAGAATCATTGATGCTGAAATGTCCACAGTGGTTGCTTTTTGAATGAAGGACTTCGTTAATATTCAGCAAATTCTAGTTTATCCAAAATAGGACTTTATTTTTGAGGCACAATCTTTCTTTTTGACAAGCCAACATTATGTAGATGGAATGCTGCCTAATGGACCATAAGCATTAAGCAATGCTATCAAAGGGTTTTGAGACATTTGGAATTGAGAGAATTTAGAGAGTGTTAATCTAATAGAGGTTGTTGGGAATCTGAAATGTGCCTGCCTGCCATTATGAGTGAAAACAACTAAAGAACCATTGTGCTGGATTTTTAATGTTAAGAAAACTACCCCAATGTTTATTAAACACATTTCCACAAGGTTACAAAGGGCCATAAATATGGCCTCTAAGGTATATCCAGCATTAAACATTGATGCAATCCGCTCTGCCAAACTGCATTCAAAACCACACAAAAATCCAATTTAGGTCTACTTAGTCATGGCCAAGTCATCCTGTCCCTACTCAAATCCACCCCGCTTCTCGCCAAAGATCATTTGTTGCTGGAAGAAACACTCTATGTGCTCTAGGATAGATTCACAGGCTAGGGAGAGAGGACCAAGTGAAAAAAGAGGAAGAGAAGGTGGGCATGATAATCAATCAACATGTATTTTATTGATCATTTACCAGATGTGCCCGTCATTGTTGTAGGTACCATGGGAAATGCAGAGAACTTACAGGAGTGGAGAGAGTGCTAGGTCTGAATGGTATCAAGAGATCTGGATTCTTACTCAGGTTCTGCTGCTAGCTGGCAAACTAGCCATGTGATCACTGGGCTCAGGCATTAGCTTCATCCTCTGTAAGACTAGGGGGATGCATCTGATGCTCTCTAAATTCCTTGCTACCTCTAGGACTGATTCTGTGGCAATAAACCCTCACTAAAACTTCTTTTCTTCTGCCTTCCTAAGCACTTAATCATCTCCTTTCCTACAGAGTTTGTAATTTTTCATGTGTTTGTATATCTTATATCTATATTCAGATATTTGTATATCATATCTATATCCAGATAGGTTCTAAGATAATCAAAGATAGGATAATATTTTGTATTTTTTTTTACATTTCCTGAAGTGTGTACATAGCACAACAGTGAGCACACAGGAAATGCTCAATAAGTAACTGCTTATTAATGACTGAAAAATGAACTGAGGCTGGCTGTTTTTTGATAAATGTTTATCATCACCAATACCATAGTAGAATCTTGGAATGTTAGAGCTGGAAGGAGATCATCTAATTCAACCTCTTCAACTTATGGAGGAAGAAACTCCGGCCCAAACTAACTCACTTAGTTCCAAGTCACATAGCCAGAGAGTAATGAAGTTGGGGTCAAAAGTCAGGTCTCTTGATTTTTGGTCTGTTATATTTTCTTCTGCCTATATTCTAGGTGGTGTAATGGACAGAGCACCCAGACCTGGCTTATTTTCCTAAGTTCAAATCTAGCCTCAGACACTCAATAGCTGTCCGACCCTGGGCAAAACTTACTTAAACTTGTTCACCTCAATTTCCTCAACTGCAAAATGAGATGGAGAAAGAAATGGCAACCCACTCCAGTATCTTTGCCAAGAAAACCCCAAATGGGGTCACAAAGAATTGGACATGGCTGAAAAATGACTGAACAACACATATTACAATGGACTTGGCATCTTCTTGCCCTAACTTCAGAAGACAATAAAGCAGGCAAAATGATGACAAATGGAGAGTCAGAGGAAACTCCACTGACATGGCTGTTACACTCCTTTAGCTTTGGTCACTATGGTACCAGTTTTTGTGGTTGGTGACCATCCATAGGAACATATGGCCTTAAAATTGACTTATTTGAATTTTCTATCTTCCCCTGCTCCCAACATAGTACTGTTTATTGGACTGAGTTTAACATATGCATGTACCTTTTTCTTTATGCACACAGAAGCCTGAACATGGTGGACTAGATATGCTACTTCACATTTTCTAAGTCGGAAGCAACATGGCATCATGGATATAGACCTACCTGGATTTGGAATCAGAAGATCTCTGTTCAAATCCTGGCTGTATTTGTCAGTTGCTAAACATTTATTAAGCAGTTACTGTGTGTTACTTAAGTGATCCTAGGATCATTCCCTGCTTGTATGTCACCCATGTGGAGGAAGGTAGTATTAACTCTTTCAGATCAAATACTAGGGATTAATTAAGCACTTGGGAAAATTTCAGTCCACTTGAGTGCCTGAAGTCTGCTCCTCCTAGGAAACACACTAATATTTCTGCCATATTCATTTATAGATTTAGGTCCTGGTCTGTGATTTTCCATTTCCTTATTAGCTAACGTTTTTAAAAACTGGATCCTTTGATAAGCATTTTTGAAAAGAAAAGGAAAGAAAATTTTTGTCATGTAAAACTATAATGTAGTATATTTTCATGCAACTGATTGAATTTTAGAAGATAAAAACCAGCTGTAAGGTATGAAATCTTTTTTGGTCATAAAATAGCAACGGTGATACATTTCTGAGAGAGAAAGTGTTAAGAAATACAAAGCAGTGGCATTATGACCAAAACACTTTTCTTTATAATCTTATCATTTTTACCCATACATAAAGACAAAATGTGGTAGGATTTTTTCCCCCTTTCTTGACTGAGCATATTTGAACTTCTTCTAGTTCACTGTCTCCCTGTCAAAGGATTCCTACCCCTAAGCACAATACAGCTCCTGAGGGTTATTAATCTCAGTACTCAGACCTTCTCTTCTCAATATCTCTGTTTGCTCAAGCACTTTCCTACAAAGTCTATTTTTTACACATTTTCATGAATCTGCTAGTCTGCAGTGAGTATGGTCATACTTGAGTTCCTTTTACTCTTGCTGTATTTAAAATAAGGGAATGCATCTATATTGATAAGAAGCACTGATGTAAAGAAGATCTAGGTGGAAGTCAGAAGAACCAATGACTTTCTATGGGATTCAGCCTTCATGAAAATTGGAAAAAAAAACCCTAAAGATTGTTAGCATGTATCATTTCCTCTGATTGTCACAGACTCATAATATAGCAGCCCTGAAATGGAAGGAAGAAAAGAGATACAGATGCACAGTCTACAAAGCCAACACAAACACCTACCTATCCCCCAAGGAGGAAGTTGGTGAGGGGCGTAAGAATTTCCCAGTTCAAAAACAACACACAGAAATCTCATTAGTCAAGAGAGGGAAATGTAATAAATCACAAAGCTTGGTGAAGGCAGATAAAAGAAAACAACAACCTCTCTAAAAGGAAGGAAAATACAGATTTTTCTTATTCCATTGGTTACCAACCCTCATATGCTTTGCGTTTCATAATAAATTTCTTTATTGCTTTTAAGATTATCTAAATTTCCAGTAATATTGATAAATGTACAATCTTTTCTATAAGCCAGAGATTTTTTAAAATTCATTCACTGTAATATTCTACATATGGAATCAAACTAAAATGGAAGGAAAGGGAAATTTTTCTGACAGTCAAGAAGTATTAAGTCCCTGTACCAGGAAACAACTCCTACTTTCAAGGAGTTTCCATTCTAATAAGTACCACTGCAAAGAAACATTTCTTTATAATACAACTTTGTTTACAATCTGTGTAACAAAGCTATTTTCTTGGGTTCAGTGGAGAGGTAATGCTTCTTCAACCTGGTTGCAAAGTATTCAACCAATTAAAAAAACTATTTCTCAAATACATTCTAAATTCAAGGTATTTTAGGATAGAGTGCCCGGATTCAAATCCGTATTTTTAATTCCAAATCCATCACTTTTCTTACTTTACTAATTTGTTCCCTTTTCTATAACATGGTGAAAAAAATGTTAATAATGATTTTAGTATGATCCATCTTACAGGATGAGTCTTTAAAAGCACCATATAAATGGATCATGGTGTTTACTAGTTTCTATAAGTTCTTGGCTCTGAATGGACCACTTCTATAAGTTCTTGACTCTGAAGGGACCGCAGGAACTTCACAGGAAGTTAAGTGTTTCATATCTATAATCTTAGAGTCTAACCTACTCCTTAGAAGCTGCCATTTAGTTGGACAGATTCAGATCAAGAGCTGTAGCTAGCTAGTGGAGAATATTTCTAGCATTTCTTTCTATTTCATTAATTTCTTTAAATTATACTATCCCTCAAGACAGGTCAATTCAAACAAATGAATTTCCCAAACAATGAAAAGGTGTACCAATAAAGCACAGATTTTTTTTGTTGTTGTTCCAAGGAGTTTACTCCAAAGTCACTGCTCAAATACATCAGTGCTTAAAACACACTAGAGACTCATTTGCATTAGGCAGACTAAGCCAAATCTCAAAGGAAAACTTCAACTCTCTCTCATTCTCTTCACTTGGTACCAGCTGTGCAGATGTGAATTATTATGATAATAACTATTACTACTACTCAAAATCTAAACTTGTAATTTTCACAAAGTCACAATTAATAGTTTCTTTGGTTGTAGGCAATATTCAAAGGTAAAGGATTCTTCCAGAAAATAAAGAAAAGGGAGGTAGGGCTGATGCACAAACAGAAATGTTCAACTAAACAAAATCTGGACAGGTGATAGAAAGAGTGGCTGAAGTTTTAGGCATATTTCTGCAGCTAGGCAATGCAGCGATGCTGGGCCTGAATGAAGTCACAAAGACTCCTCTTTCTGAGTTCAAATTCGGTCTCAGACACCTACTAGCTGTGTGACCCTGGGTCAATTCCTTCACCCTGTTTGCCTCAGTTTCCTCATCTGTAAAATGAGGAAATGTAAAATGTTGGAAAAGTAAATGGCAAACTACTCCAGTATTTTTGCCAAGAAAACCCCAAATAGGATTACCGAGGTATGACGTAACTCAACAACAATGGCTGCATTTCATCCATCCTCTTTGGTAATGCCTCCAATCAAAAATGGAAGAACACCATTTGAGTTACTAAGTGCTTGAAAGTCCCAGTCATGAAAGACACACCAGCCAGGACAAGTTTTACATTCTCCATGCATGACTCCGCAACAAGGTCCAGGTGGGCAGCTTTAGGCACTATAAATAACATTTCTTTTTAAAGGCATTATGTTAAAGTAATCCATTTCCTTCCCCCCACCACCCCCATCCCAGGATGTAAATCCCTAAATTCTCCTCATTTCCTTCATTAAACAAATTCTCAGACACAAGATACGTGTTATCTTCAGCTTACAGATGGAGAAAGCAATGCATCAATGAGTCTACACAACAAAGCGAAGAACATGATCCAAACTGCAGGACAGGTAATCTTGTATCCTCTTCTTCAGACAGCCCTCTGCCCCTTTTCATGAATGGCACAGGACAGTCTGAGCATACCTAGATCAGAGGAGAGAAGAGCCCATAGAAAGAAACTTAAAAGAGAGAAAGTGAGTTGTAAATCAGAGTCCTAACTGAAATGTGAGCTCTCATTAATATTACTACTACTGATAGTAATAACAATAGATTCCCTTCAGTATCTTATGGTTTCAGTGCTTATAGTTTGCCCAGTCCACTAACAACTGACCTCAATTAAAAGAGTGTACCTGTGTTGTCCATTCTATTCCCAACTGACCCTGCACAGCCAAAGTCAAGTGCAAGTCATGTCATCATTTCTCTGATGTCATGGTCCTCTTTGAAAACAAAGGATGAACACACAAAAAAAGATTTGTTTATTAGGTGATGTTCCCATAGGACTATTAGCTTATCCCACCTGTTTGTTACTAAGCTTCAAAAAGTACTGATCATTGTCAAGAGAATGCTTTTCTTCATAGTTTAACTTAAAGTACACAATGGAGGATCCAGACATTCCAAGATGAGAGAGGAATCAGCAGAGATAAGATAGTGGGCACAAGATGGCAGCACAGGACCCCTAAACTGAGTCCCATGTAAGGGAGAGTGTTCCTCAAAGTGAAATTGAATTAATTTATTATTTCTCTAATTTCTGAAATGTTTTAGATGGATTGTTTAGTAAGGCATTCATGTAATATACAACCCTCAATTTCAAAGAGCACTGGTGACTATTCTGTGTTTAATAATAATTATAGTTAGCTTTTACCTAGTGCTTTAAGGTTTGCTAAAGTCCTTTACAAATGTCTCATTTCATCCTCACAACTCTGAAAGGTAGGTGCTATTATTATTTCCATTTTGCAGATTTGGAAACTGAAGCTGAAAGACATTCCATGACTTGACCAGAATCACAGAGACAAGTAAGTATCTGAGGTTACATTTGAACTCAGATCTTGCTGACTACAGATCCAACGTTCTACTCTTGGCATTATCTAGCTGCTGTCGCTTAGGAGAAGTCATAAAGCTATCCCAACGTTTTTCCATATAAGGTTTATGATTTGCCCAAGTGAATGCTCAAAGGCCTGTGAATATGAAACAATCGTGGCATGAAACAACCAAGGAACAAGTGTTCTTCAATAGCCACCTTCTCTATAAGTATCATCAAGTACCCAGTAGAGGAATCCAAAGGATCCCAGATCAAAAAAATTCCTAAAAGCTACAGGCATGGACTCCTCACTACCTAGAACACAGCCCTCCTACAACCAGAACTAACAAGACATCTCTTATAAATTATGGAGGTAAAGACCTAGTAATTCTAATGGCTTAAAAAACTAAAATAAGAAAAATGAAAGTGATCCAAGACTATTTTCTTCTCAACAATAATTCTCCTATTCCATCAAGGCAGTTAGGATGCACAGTGGATAAAGAACTAGACCTAGAGATGGAAAGACCTGAGTTTAAATTTGACTGCAGATATTTGCTTGCTGTGTGACCTTGGGCAACTCACTTAAGCTCTGTTGGCCTCATTTTTTCTCATCATGGGGATAGTAATAGCACCTACCTCCCGGAGATGTTGTGAATATCAAATGAGATAATATTTTGTTTGGCTTCTGAGGCAACTGGGATTAAGTGACTTGCCCAGAGTCACACAGCTAATAAGTGTCTAAGGCCACATTTGAATTCAAGTCCTCCAGACATCAGGACCAGTGTTCCATCCACCATACCACCATACAACACAAAATAAATATGTCCTCAAATATGATATTTGTAAAATGTCATTGCTTAGCACAGTGCCTGGCACATAATAAGCCCTATCAAAATGTCAACTCCTTTTATTAAAATGTACTCATTTTAAATGCTGAGACTGAAGCACTTTCATTGCTTTCTGTGAATTCTTTTTTTTTTCCGCCATTCTTCTTTACATGCTGTTTTAACAGAAACCACTGAAGTTGTGATCACAGGCTTCACAAATAAATTCAAATAAATGAAGAGATAGGTCAGAATCTATAACTAGAGTAGAGGTTCTCATTGTTAGCAAGGATGTGAGTTATTTCAAGAGCTTAAATGAAACTCATTAGTTAATTTTTTTAAAAAGTATATCAATACCTGAATGGATCTATGACCTTGTATTCCAGTATCACACTGTCTCACAACATCTGTGATGTTGGAGAGCCCATAGGATCTTCCATCTAGAGCACCTTGACAGTCATCTTGTCCAACCTCCACATTTTTTACAAAAAGTAACTATTAGTCCCAGGGAGGTTAGGAAAATTGCTCCAGGTCACCAGGTAATAAATATCAAAAGCAGAATTTGAAACTGTGTCCTGTGATTTCAGAGACAATGCTTTTCCCTAATATTCTATGCTTTGTTGAACAATAGAATTCAAGGGGCCACAAACCATGGCCTGGTCAAATCCTGCTTTTCTAAAGCCACAGCTAAGAATAGTTTTTACATTTTTAAAAAAGTTGTATTTAATCTTTAAATACATCAAGACAACCTCAGCTGAAAGGATCTAGATATATGGAATACCATGGGCATTTTCCCTCAGAAAACTATGGAATAAAACAGATGTTTTCATACCAATAAGGTGTCAAATTAAAAAAAAAAGGATTTTTTTTTTTTAATTCAAAATTCCATGTTTAGTAGTTTGGATGGGAAATAGCTATGACATTAAGATGTTCTTGTGAGACAGTATATCAAAATAAGCTCCAAATGGATTCACAAGGGATAAAACACCTCACATAAAAAACAAATTAGATAAGGATAGGAGGAAGTACTTTCAATAACTAGGGAGAGAGAAAGAATCCAAGACCAAATGAGAAACAGAGAGGATCACAGAAGACAAAGAATTTATAATTTTGATTTCATAAAATTTAAAAATTTTACACAAACAAAACCAAAGAAGTTAAAATTAGGAAGCAACTAGTTACTTTGTGGGAAAAAATATCCACAGCAAATGTGTATAATAAAGGTCTTATCTCCAAGCTACAAAATGAATGGATTCAAATATATGAGCATTCACCAGTAGATAAATGATCAAAGGCTGTATTTCTCAAAGGAAGAAATCCAAGCTATCAACATCCATGAGAAAAAATGCTCCTAGAGAAATTCAGATTAAAGAAAATCTGAAGTTCCACTTCATATTTCCCCAGTGCAGCAAAGATGATAAAAAAAGAAATATGAAAATTGCAAATTCATGTACTGTTGGTTGAGCTGTGAAATGGTGAACTGGGCCTACATACACTTTGACCCAGTGATACCATTACTAGGCCTATACTACAAAGAGATCATGGAAAGAGGAAAAACACCCCTATGTACAAAAATACTGGTAGCAGTTTTTTATAATTGGAAAGAACTAGAAAACTAGGGGGTGTCCAACAACTGGGGATTGGTAGAAAAATTACACTTAGGAATGTAATGAAATATTACTTCACCGTAAGAAATGACAAAAGGGACAGTTTCTTTCAAACAAACTGGTCAAGACTTGCATGAATTGGTCTGGGGTAAAGTCAATGGGACCAGAGGAACCATTTGTACAATTACAACAATACTGTAAAGGCAATTTTGAAAGACTGAAGAACTCTAATTAATGTAATGACTAATACTGATGGCAGAGGACTGATAATGCACGCATGGCTGTCTCTTCCACCCTCTCACAGGCAAGGAGTGACTCAAGGTAGAGAAAGACACATAGAATTTCATATAACACCAATGTAGAAATTTAGTTTTCCTTGATTATGCATGTTTCTTACAAGATTTTTTTTGCCAAGTTCCTAGAGATAGGCCTCCCCTGTTTTCCTATTCTGCCAAAGAAGAAAAAGAAACAGTCACTGAAGTACTTTTTTAAATGCTCAAAAGAGTAGAAGGAAAGTCCAAAGAAAATCTAGCTCCAAAGGTTATGAATTCATTATATATTCGAAAGGAAATGCAAGCTGCTTAATAGAGATTCATGGTTTCATTATAATTCTCTTTTTCTGTTCTACTCTGTATATGGAAATTCTCATTTTATTTGGTTTTTGTTATGTTAAGAATAAAACATTTTAATGATGTTTTTGTGAATTCTCCATTCACAATGTATGGAAGCAGAGTTCTGTGGGACTCATTTTAGGAAATGTTGCTGCTCTCTTCTAAGAGAAGGATGTGACTCTCTTTGTGACCTTTCCTGAATATTTCAGAAAACATACACACACACACATACACCTAAAATGATGCCAAAACTAAATAGCACATATACTTTTCCATTAGTCGTTATAATGATACTGTGGACTACATTTAAAACCATTCAGCGAACATTTATTAAGTACCTACTGTGTTCAAAGGCCTGGCCTAAGTGTTAGGGATTCTGCGGAGATATATTTACTATATATAAATATACTACACAAATAAATAAATTTACTATAAATAAAAATAAAAGGAAAATTAAGGAAGGAGATGGCATTTATGGGAAAGGAGGAGAAGGGAATAAGGGGAAGCTTCCTGGAAAAGACAGCACCTCAGTTTTGACTTGAAAAGATACAGGCAGGTGAGAGAGAATGAAAAGGAAGATTATTTCAAGGTTATAGACCTCATGATTGGTAGCATCCCTAACAGAAACTGGAAAGTATGAAGGAGGAATGGATACAGGGATTTTTGTCCTACATATGGTGAGTTTGAAGCGTTTATAGGATACCTGATGTCTAGCAGGCAGTTAGTGATTTGGGAACTGGAGCTCAAGAGGGAACACCAGGGTTGGATATAGGTCTACCTAGGAGTAATCTGTATAGAGAGAAGCTGTGAGAGAGAATGATATCATCAAGGGAGACCATGCCAAGAAAAAGGCCCAAGACAGAGCCTTGTGGGGGTGGGAAGAGGCCACCCATGGTTCATGTGGTAGGAGTTGGATGATGGCCCAGTAAAGGGAGCAAATTAAACAGGTAAAAGGAAAATGAAGAAAGAGTAAAAGCACAGAAACCAAAGGAGAAGAAAATATCCTAGATGTAAAAAGCTACAGAGAAGTCATGGACCTTGAGGGCTTGTATTATCAGTTAAGACATCAATGGTGACCTTGGATAATGCAGTTTCCATACTGGGATGAGGGTGCTAAGGACCTGGAAGCTAAATTGAGACACTAAGTCCAGATGGCTCTTTTTAGGAAAGAGTTTGGCAGTCAAAGGAAAAGAGACAGGATCAAAGCTTGAGGGGACTACAGACATGGGCTGGGCACTGAGGGGGAGTTATGGAGGAGATGACCTTGGTACATTTTCATGCAATCTGGAACAAGACAGAGAGTGAATGACACAAGGAGAAAGCAATTTGTGCTTCACTATACCTATTGGCTTCAACACTATTTTCCTCCCCTTTTTCTCAGTTTTTTTTAGTATTTTGCTCTGCATATGGAAATACTTTCTTTAAAATTAAGAAATTATCTCTACTTCCCTTTTGGAATTCTATGAAGTTCATACAATTATCATTTCATAATCTATTTTATAATCTGGCAGTATGAGTCCTCTTTTATCGGTTTAAAAGCACACCTTTCCCCTGGATGTTCTTCCTTGTTTGTCTATATAAATTCTGTTATAATTTAATCTAATTCTATAAAGTACACTATTGGTAATATGTTGAACCTATTTGAAAAATACTAACTTTTTTTAAACTACATTCGACAGTAGGGGATGTTTTCCAGTTGTTTGGTCATACTTTTTGATCCAGCAAAATTGTTTTAGGGTTCTTTTACAGAGGTTTCATGTATACTGTTAGGCTAATGCCCAAGTGTTTGACATTTTTGTCATGAGATTCCTTATATCAATTTTTTCTGTCATTCCCCTCGAACTTTCCTGGCTTTTGTGTGTTGTCTCCTAGACCTCTAGGCTGTTAAACTACTTCAAAGCAGTGACTTTTACTTTTTGTTAAACTCTAGTTTCAGGACTTGTTAGCACTGAACAAAAAAGGCACTTAATAAAAGTGGATTGGATTGGATTATGATCTTTATATTGAGAAAGCCTCTGGTAATGTTCCTCCATTATATATAAATGTAAGCTCCTAGTTTCAGTCAGATGATTCTGATTGTTTTTAGGAAAATTAATCTATTCTCATAGTTGTGAAAATATTTAAAATAATAAATGGATGTTGTATAACAAATTGTAGGCTTTTCCTTAATCACTGATTATCATTTCATTTCACAATTTTCCCATTATATAAATTATATAAATATCAATGGAAATTTTATATGAATTGCTTTTTCAAAAATAAAAAGTCTTATAATGCTGGTATAAACCTTTCTTGGATATAATGAATAATCTGATGTTTTTATACCCTATTTGCTAATCTTTTCCCCCAAATTGTTTCTTTAATAGTCAATAGTGAGATTGGTTTTTACCCAGGTTTAGGAATTATAACTATTTATCTCATAGAAAGAGCTCCCCCTGTATTTATATTGTATGTAATATGAGCATTAACTTGTCCTTTGAATGTTTTGGAAAATTTACTTGTTGATCGATATGGCCTTGGTCCATTTTTATGTAGTTCATTAACAGTCTTCTTGATTGCATGCTCTGATATTGATCTTTTTTTAAGTTGCCTCCTTCCAATCTGTCCAGCTTTAGCATTTTACATTTTAGTAATTACTAATCTATTTCTTATATATCCTTAAATTTATTAATATATTCGCAGTATGTAGAACTTTTTGACCACTTTCTTAATTTCTTTTGCAACTGGTGTGCCCTTTGACTTATAATTTTGACAATCTGAATTCTCCTGTTTTAATATTAAAATTATAATTAATCTGTTTTATTGGTTTTTTAAAATACCTTGGTTTTATTGAACAATTTAACCATTTTCAATTGTTCTTTTGTTTTCCACTGTATAATTTATATTGCGACCTTAGTTATTTTCCCTTCAGTTTTCCTTTGGTGTATTATTTGTTCTCTATAAATGCAAACTCACTTTGTCTACTTTCTCTTTCTCCTTTAATAATAAGCATTAGGTGGTATAAATTTCCATAGATTCTGGTATGTAGAATTTATGTTCTCTGAGAGGTAGTTTTAAAAAATAATTTCATTTTTATTTCAGGGGTAATTCATCTTTTTTTGGTTAAGTTTTCATATGGAACTGCTCATAGTATCATTACTTCTAGTTTTATTGCATTATATTCCATTTCATATAGTCCTTATCAAATTTCTGTCTTTCTAAATTTACCTAGGATTTTTCTGTAATTAAGCATATAACCTCACATTTTACAAATCTTCTGTGCCTACTTTTAATAAATACACATTCATACTGAATATCTCCACTTGGCTGTCCTGATCTAATACTCAACATGCCTAAAATCAAATACATGAACTCACACTCCATTCTCAACTAGCTCTTCCATACCTACTTCTAGTCTTTCTACATAATGTCTCACATTCTTTCATTCCATCATTCTTCTTGGCTGTCTCTACTCTAGTTTAAGCTACTGCTTCACCTTTGAACTAATGCAATAATTTTCTATTTGGTACGGGAGAAAGCTTAGTCTCTGGAGAAGTAGTTTGAACTGAGTTCAAAGTCCATCTCAGATGCCACACCTAATTTAGGAGAGGAATGGTTCTGGTTTTGTCTTTGCTTCCTGGAAGCCCGGCACAGAGTATGCATTTAATAAATTGTGTTGATCAATGGATTATTATTTGTGTCATCTTGGGGAACTCCCTTAACCTCTATGGTCCTTAGTTTCCTCAAGTATAAAATTATGGGACTGAATTAGACTGCCTTTGAGGTTCCTCTACATCTAGACCTTGGATTCTCTGACTCCATATTTTAATTGCTGTCAGATTAAGACTTCCTAAAAGACAACTTCCTCATTCAAAATTCCTTAATGATTCCTCAACCACTACAGGGGAGATTTCAAGTTGAGAAAATAGATTTTTCAGTCTGGCAATGAAAGCTATCTAAAATCTGAGCCCAACCTACTTTTCCAGTTTTCTAAATAAATATTTCTCAGCTTAAGAATTCTGGTCAATACAATGACCAGCTGGGATTCTAAAGGAGGGATGATGAAGCCTACTACCTGACTCCTGAAAGACTGGTGATGGACTCAGGGTGAAGGTAAGACAGCTATCTGTCTGTCTGTCTGTCTGTCTATCTATCAGCAATTGGGGTTAAGTGATTTGCCCAGGGTCAAATAGCTACTAGGAGTGCCTGAAATCATGTCTTCCTGACTCTAGGGCTGGTGTTCTATTCACTGTGCCACCTAGCTGCCCTTGAGACATATATTTTTTGAACATGATCAGTGTAGGAATTTGATTTAAGAATGTGTATTTGTTAAAAGGATTTTTCCCCCTCAATGGTGAGGGGGTAAGGGGTGGCAGAAAGGGAAGAAAATGAGTTTTTTATTAAGTAAAAAAATTAACAGTTGAATAAAAAAATGAAGTTTGGTGAATGTTTGTTGAATTAAATTTACTTCCCCAGAAAACCTTTTGCTTCAGTCACACAAATTTTACTCAATTCAAGTATTTGTTAAAGGAATGTTCTCCAATGCTATCGGGCTCACTTTTGTCCCCCAGCCTTGGCTGAGGCTGCTCTTTCTGTTTTGTTTTTGCTTATCTGAATTACACTTATTCCTTAAGGTTCAGCTCAAGACCCACTTCCTTCACACAGCCTTTCCTGACCACAGCCAACAGATTTTTTTCAGAATCACGGACTCTCAAAATGAGAAGGAACTTCCCTAGAAGTTACCGAGTTCAACCAGCACCTGACTAAAAATCCTCACCCTGCCTGAAATCAAGTGCAATGTAACTTGATACTTTGAGACAATCCACTCCACTTTGTGAGTTGTTGCTCAGTCGAATCCGACTCTTTGTGACCCCATGGACCGCAGCATGCCAGGCCATCCTAGCTTCCTCTCTCTTAAGTCCATTCAAGTTCACGTTCGTTGTTTCCATAACACTGTCTACCGTCTAATCCTCTGCTGTCCCTTTTCCTTCAATCCTTCCCATCATTAGGGTATTTTCCAAGGAGCCCTGTCTTACCATTACGTGGCCAGAGTGTTTAAGTGTCAGCTTCCAGTAGATGGCCTGAATTAACTTCTTTAAGTATTGACTGATTTGTTCTCCGTGCTGTCCAAGGGACTCTCAAAAATCTTTTCTAGCAACACAATTCAAAACATTGATTCTGCATTACTCAGCTTTCCTTACAGTTACATTACTACAGGAAAAACCACTTTGTTTTTTTAATATCAAACCATATGTTGCTTTTTCTACATTGCTGCCAGTTCTGCCTGTGGGTCAAGCAGGTCAAGTCCCTCTTTCACAAACGCTTGAAGAGAGCTATCATGACCCCCATCCATTAAGTCTTTCTTTCTTTAGCTTACACATCCCAAGTTCCTTCAACTATTGCTCATATGTCAGACTTTGAGCCCTCTTACCCTCTTTGTCACATTTTTCTGGACTACATCCAATTTTCAACATCTCCCCTAAAAGACGCCATTTGGAACTGTATGTAGTGCTCCAGGTGTTGTCTAACCAGTCGAGAATACAGCAGGACTTTTCCACCCTCTTTCTTTGTGGTCTAACAATGCAGCCAAGCATCCTATCAGCTTTTTAGGTTTCCATGTCAAACAATGACATATAAAGAATCTAGTCCAGTAAATCAGGTCTTTAACAAAACATAAAATGTTGTAAAGCTGTACCCCTCCTCCCCTATCTCATCCTCTATTTGTGTAATTGATTTCTGAACCCAAGCACAGGATCCAAACTGTTCTTTCCTATCTGCTTCTATTAAAATTCAGCCTAATGTGATGGCTGGTCCAAGTGTTGATCTTGATTTTGTCACTCTGTGTGCTATCTCTCCCAGCTTCATGTCATCTACAAATTTGATAAGCATGCCCATAATGCTTTTCATCTTGTCCACAAGGATTATCATGTGAGCTTTTGTCCTGCTAAAATTCACAGCATTGCCTTTAGCTATCCAGTCTAATAACCCTATCAAAAAAAGGAAATGAAGACAGAGCTACATGACCTGTTTGTGTCAACATCTAGTGATAGCTGCTTTCCTTTCTAAATGTTCATGAATTATTTGCTTCAGAATTTGTCAGGAAATGAAGACAAGATCAACACCCTGGAGCCTGTACACGTTCCCTTAAAATTGAAGGTAGGGGAAGAAAGAAAGGAACCACCATATTTCTTTACGTTCAGTACCCATGTCATTTCTCCTGTTCTCTTTGATTTTTTCAACGATCACTGACAGTGTTTCAGCAATTCCATTTCCCAGTTTTTCCAGTGCTTTGGGATGGAGTATATTTGGAGTCGATAAAATGAATTCATGGAGGGGAGGTGTTAACTACTTTGTTTCGAATCTTCTTTACAAACATCATTCTCCTTGAAAGAGAAAACAGCAGCAACTTTTAACAGTTGCATAATTCTGCAGTGTCTGACTTCCTCCATTACTGCACTACCCTTGGAGCCTTGGACCTACACCTTCTTTAATACTCCTGATTTTCTTGTTGTTTCGTCGGTTTCAGTCAGGTTTGACTCTTCATGACCCCATTTGGCATTTTCTTGGCAAAGATACTGAAGTGTTTCTTCCATTTCCTTCTCCAGCTCATTTTACAGAGAAAGGACTAAAAAGGGTAAAGTGACTTACCCAGGGTCACACAGCTAGAAAGTGTCTGAGGTCAGATTTGAACTCAGGAAGATGCATCTTTCTGACTCCAGGCCTGGCACTCTATCCATTGCACCCTCTAACTACCTTCAGTAGTTCTTCCTAACTGGTCAGAACCAGGACCAAAATATCAAGTTCTTTACTTCCTTTTGTCAACTTTTGAAGAACAAAATCGCTATTGAGTTAAGTCAAAAAGTTAACAGCTATTTTCCTTTCGATACAGTGAGAAATTTAGTAGATATCTGTGTAGCTGAAAATTTTCATAGTCTCACGCCATACCCCCATGCTAGGTTTGTGGTCTCTATCTCTAAGTTTTCATTAAACCTTTGTTCTTGATCTGCTCTATAGAGTGCAGGACCTAGGGTCAGGAACACCTGAGTTCAAATCTTCCTCAGATGCTTATTATCTGTATGACCATGGGCAAGTCACTTAATAAGTACGCTATGAAGTAGGTGTTTGTTATTCTTGATATGCTCTCATAAAATACTACTTCGATTTCTTCTTCTAATGAACCTTGCCCAAATACACTCCATCATCCTTCTACCCCTCACTCCCAGACTTCCTCTATCTGCTTGATACACAGGGTTACTCCTGATCTCTTCCTTTGGAAGACAGAATACCCTTCGGCAGCCATCTGCCAGGTAGTGAGCTGCAACCCACTAAATCTCAAGGATCTCTTGGAGGTTGGGTTTACATTCTGGGCTTAATGTCTTACTTTTCCTTATTGCTTACGTTCTGTGTATGGACATCTGAGGCCATGGGTTTTATTACCATTTGTTATTTTCTTACTGTCATTTCTTGGTTATTATTTCCTTGTGAAGGACTGGTACTCTCTACTTTGTCTTCCTATAGTATATAAGCATATAAGCCACTCTCTATGGCCGCTGGTTTGTTACATACAGGTAGGCAATTGTCCTCCCTATTCTTCTTCCTAGTAATAATTGTCATTATTTTTCCATTTATCTTTGCTAGCCTCTAAGTAAACAACTGTTGGCTCCTGTTAGATATCCCTGACCAGGGACTCATCTTCACATACCTTAAGTCATGTCTCAAACTCTCCCCGAAGGGATTTTTTTCTTCCTCTTCATTCATTTGATGCTTATTTATTAGGTCACAGAATCACTGAATTAAAACCACAGACCATCAAATCCAATGCCCTCATTTTGTGGAAGAAGAAATTAAGACTGAGGAAGGTACACCTCTGGTACGTAATATGAATTCAGATTTTCCTGACTGTGAGCGAACCCTCTATCCACCGACTACCTTGTACTGTTAACTATCTTTTTTTAAGATAAGTTTTTATTATATTTTCTATTGCTTATATCACCATATTTATCTCAAGTATCTCTCCCCCTACTCCTCCCAGAAAGGCATCCCATCTGACAAAGCATTTTTAGAGAGGAAAAAAAAACCCAGCACAACTGATTGATACATTGGGAAAGTTTGAAAATATGTGCAATGTGTAACAACTGTGGACCTCCCACCTCCATGAAGGGGTATGTTTTCATATCTCTTTATTTGAGTCCCCCTTGATCTTTATAATTCTGTTACATTTACTTCTGAAGTTTTGGTGGGCCATTCTTTCCATTTACATTGTTGCAGCCACCAGGCATATTGTTTTCTTGGCTCTGCTTACTTTACTCTGCATCAGTTCACTTGGATTTTTTCATACTTCCTGTATTCATCATACACATAATTTTTTTGTAGCCCAATAATATTCCATTACATCCATGTACAATTTATTCAGCCATTCTCCAACTGATAGAAAGCTACTTTGCTTCCAATTTTCAGTGATCACAAAAAGTGCTGCTATAAATATTTTATAGTACATGGGGACTAGCCCCTCATCCTTGGTGAATAAGGCTAATAACTTCTGATTCAAAGAGTATGGATAGTTTAGTTACTTTATTTGCATAATTCCAAATTGCTTTCCAAAATGGTGGTATCATTTCATAGTTCTATCAGTGATGGATTAGTGTTGCTATCTTTACAGAAGCCCTTTAACACTGAATATTGGTGTTAGGTGTCTTCATGGGCGTAAGTCTTGTCTCACCAGCTAGACTTGGGTACCCTGGTAGTCACCCTTACTTTTATGGCAGTATCAATATAATGTCATGAATATCATGGGTGCTCAGTATCCACTTGTGGGTTGACTGATGTAGGTGGGCATCTTCCCAACATAAAGCTTTGCTACACCAAAGCATAGTGACTAGGCATTATCAAGACCTCTAATTTAGGCTGTCTCCATTATATCAATTGCAGAAAAAAATTAAGTTTCGGAGGGGGAAATTAGGCAAAGTAGGGAGGCAAGAAAAATCTGCTTGACAAAAAAGAAGACAGAATTCTGGAATACTGTTATAGAAGACATCCTGGAGGATAAAAGATTGAGTTTTAGCTGAATATCTATAGCAATAAAGAATAATTTGCAAATTCATGAAATGGTATTATATCTAAAAACTAGCCATTTGTTGGTCTAAGTGAGACCTTCTTTTGTATCAACAGTGAGGTGTCAAAATAGAAAGAATATTGGGCTTGGCATAAGGAAGACCTGAACAAAAATCCTATCTTAGTCACTAGCTGTCAGCTTCAGTGTTGAATTTGTTGAATGTCAGATTTCAGTGTTGAAATCTGTAAAAAAAAAAAAAAACAAAACATGGGGACAATAACAACATCCAGGGGCAGCTAGATGACAGAGTAGATAGAGTGGCAGGTCTGGAGTTGGGAAGACCAGAGTTCAAATCCAATCTCAGATACTTTCTAGCTGTGTGACCTTGGGCAAGCCACCTAGGACTGTTTGCCTCATTGGTAAAATGAGCTGGAGAAGGAAACTGAAAACCACTCTAGCATCTTTGTCAGGAAAACCCCTCAAAAAGGAGTCATGAAGAATCAGACACAACTGAAAAGCTGCTGAACAACAATGATAGCACCTACTTCAGAGGACTATGAGGATCAAATGTGAAAATACATGTAAAATATTCTGCCAACCCTAAAGTTTTATGTAAATTCTAGATATGACGATGAAGATGAATTAAAGGCCCTGGAATTTCACAGATCTCTGAATTTCACGCCAGGAAATCAGAGAGACTTGTGTGTATTCATAGCCCTAATGGAGACAGAAGGCATTATATATAAACAGGTAATTAGCCCTAAGAATGAAAACATCCATAGAAGCACCATTCATGAACTTGACTATTGCTTTTTCCAGCTATGCACATTAGCCAGATCTCTAATTCCTATTTATAGAAAGTCTAGAAAAAAGATGCTCTAAGTTAGTTTGCTGTGATCAGATCAAATTGTTAAGGGAAAGAACATAATAGTAGTGTATCCTGGGAAGGTTTTTATGTACCTAGATATTAAATAATGTGTAAATCATATGTAAATTAAAATTATACCCTTATTACTTCTGACTTATAGACTTAAATAACTGTGATTGAGAATACCAACCAATGCTTTTTATGGGGACTGAAGAAAAGAAAATGAATCATTATTAGTGACTTGTGATTCTAATCCTATCCATGGAACAGATTCATGAGAAATCCTTGAGCCTTAGTTTCTCTACTTTTAACCTCAGGATAAACAGAAGGCTGTCCACTAAGGAACCCTACAGTATAAAAAGCTGCACATGAAGTAGGGGCAGAATAATGAATGTTTATAGAGTATCAGTATCTTGAGGGCAAGAACTTCATCTACCACCACCACCATCATCAATGTGGGCTACATTTTCATCTACTTAATGGTTTATAAAACATTTTACATATCCTTACCCATTTAATTTTCCCAGTAGACCTATAAAGTAGGTTGAGCAAATATTATCATCCCCATTTTACAGATAGGGCAAACCAATACCAGAGAGATTAAATGGTCACCTAGAACTTGTGAACCCTGATCTTCTGACTGCAAACCCAGGGTACAAGCTATTAGAGGACACTTATATTTCCCTTAGCACTTCTCATTTCTCTCAAAGATTTGTTCTGATTGCTCCATAGTCATCGGCTCAGAGAGACTGAATTTTCATTTTTTTCTTCATTTTCTTACTTAGAAACAGTGTAAGAAGCAGGAGGCCAGGACACAGAGGATACAATACTGACTGTCAGATCTGTCTCTTATTATCTATGTGGCTTTAATCAAGTCAAGTCATTTACTCCCTGCCCTCACACCTCAGTTTCCTCCTCTGTAAAATGGAGATAATAATAGCACCTACCTCCCAGGACTGTTGTGAGGACCAAATGAGATAGAATCTGTGAAGTTATGTTTAACACAGGGCCTGGCACATAGTAAGTGTTGTGTGTGTGTGTGTGTGTGTGTGTATACACATATATATATATATGTATACATATATTATGTACGTTTGTATACCCATCCACAGACAGACAGACATTCGTATATATGTTAGCTATTACTATTATCACCCTCCCACATCTCAGTTTCCTCACCTGAAAAATGAACATAATACCTGTCTTGTCTGCTCCCCCAAAACTACTGGAGGGATCCCAGGAGATAATGCACATGGAAAACACTAAAACGTCCAACAAGTGCCAGCTTTTATTATATCTAATATTATCCAAGGAATAGATTGTTTAAAGACCTACTTCATGTTGGAATCTGAGCAAGTGTCTGATCAGCATTAGACTCTGACTATGTCAGAGCTTGAAGGAACTTTAGGATTAACTTCTAGTCCAGTTGCTTCATTTAACAAAGGGAGAAACTCATTAGAAACTCATTAGAAAGGACAAACCAACAAGTCGAATGAGATGCCCAAGGTCATAGGTAGCCAATGATTGGGGGAACATTTGAATCCAGGGCATCTTGACTTTCAAGACAGTGTCCTATCTATTTATCCTGGAATTAAATGGGAGGATATAGGTAAAATACTTTTAAACCATAAAGCACTATAAAAATGTACCTTTTCTGCTTCCTTCCTGTAATTTTCTTTCTTTTTCATTTCTCTTCCTCTTTTTTTCCCTTCTTCTTCCCCTCAAGTTACTGATATTTTACATAAATTCATTATTCTGCTTAAGCCAGTACCCATTCAAACACCTTCAGGTAAATACCAAGGAAAATACTATGGACTGATCAGAGGGCTAGATCACTTTAACATCTTTTTCTCTCTGCTTGAGATTCACCTCTCACCGAGATCTGAGCAGGAATTGATCTGGTTAAGGTATGGCTTACAGGTGGGAGCTCCTTATTGTGCAAAGAACTAATATAGCAAGGGCACATGACACTACAAGATGGCAACCCTTCCCTAGTGAGTAGCAATGGTACAGTGGAGGGACCACTAGTCTTGAAGTCAGTAAGACCTAAGTTTAAATCTTGCCTCAGAAGTTTATTAGCTTTCCCAGTGGGAACCTGGGCAAGTCACTTTACTTTCATTAGGCTTAATGTCTTCATCTGTGGAAGGGGTATAGTAATAGCACCTACCTACCGAGGATTGAACAGAGAACATTTTAAGGATTTTGCAACATTAAATAAAACTCTCTACAAAGGCTAGCTATTATTCTTATTAGAGAGCTAATGACACTTTATGTCTTTTATCAAACCTATCCTGGTTGGAATAGCGTAAAGCATTACAAGGGTTAATAGTTAACATAATTCATATTTTTGTGGGAGTTTAACTTACAGTCCTTATGTTTCTCCTCTCCCCCATCTTTTACAACTATCCTGCAAACGGAAATTAGACTTCCATTATCCGTTCAGAACACTGACCTGCTTCTTTCTGTAAGTAAATACAATGACACTAGACATCACTGGGCATAATAATGACTGCCTCTTATTCCTACCAGTCAGGACAACAGACACTCTGGGTCTTAACAGACAATTAAACTGGAACTTTACTCAGGCATTCAACTGCAAATATCAACCAACCTTGGTGGACACATTTCTCCCACAAATGATGAGAACACCAATGGTGTTTAGACACTCCTCATTCATCCCTCCGAAAGGCTCCTACTATTCTGGCCTTCTCCTAAAACTGTGGCTTCAAACTGAGGGGGGCCCTGGAATACCCAGAGACATCTCTAAGATTGTCTCTTCACTGCATAGCAATAAGTGAGAGGGAGAGATCTGCTCCAGGGAAGAGTTTCCTAACCCCTCTTGTGTCCCAAACCCCTCTAGTAGTCTGGTGAATCCTACGAGCCTTTTCTCAAAATATTTTTAAAGGCATAAAACAAAGGACATAGGATTACCAAGGAAAGTAAATATTAGTGAAGATAGAGATGTTACTTTTCCTCCATCCAAATTCATGGACCCCTTGAAATCTGTCCATAGTCCCATGGAGCGCAGGTTAAGAATCCCTGTTCCAGGTGTTCCAAGTTGGTTTGACAAGGTGCCTTTTTGCTGTTGTTCCAGTCCTATCTGACCCTTTGTGACCCTGGTTGGGATTTTCTTGGCAAAGGCACTGGAATGGTTTGCCATTTCCTTCTCTAACTCATTTTACAGAAGAGGAAACTGAGGCTAACAGGGATACGTGACTTACTCAGGGTCACACAATAAGTGTCTGAAACTGGATTTGAATTCAGGTCTTCCTGAATCTAGGCCCAGTGCTCTACTGAGCCACCAGCTGCCTCCATTGACAAGGTGCTTGGGTTCATCTGTAACTTCCATATACACTTGATGTTCCAGCTCAACCGGCTTATTTGGTGTCTGCCAATATCATTCTATCTCCCTCTGTGCCTTTGTACAGGCCCTCTCCATTCCTGCAAGGAACCCCTTCTTTGTCCCCCATCCCCCACCTTCTCTTAGAATCCTTATTTCCTTGATTAGCTCAGGTATCACCTCCTACAAGAAGCCTTTCATTATCCTCTTAATTGCTGACTTCCCTTTCCTCCTCAATTACTCTTGTGCTTACTTTCCTATTATAGGTTGTACGCCTATAAATAAGTCTTTGGGGGCAGGGATGGTTTTTCATTGCTGTCTCTTATCATCTCCTGCCTTCACGTCCCCCTGTCCTTCCCCTCTTGCCTAGCACACAGCAGGCATTTAACAAATATTTGCTGAACTAAATTTGCTGAACTAAATAAAGAACCTTTCCAGGGTCATCTGGACTTCTCTTTCAGGGCATTAGTTTTGCTGGCACTCATGATTGCCAGAGGTTAGGGAAAATAAAGGACAGACATGATCTTTCTGCCTGTTAAAACTTTCCCCAGGGAGAGGGCAGAAGAGTGAATAGATCTGAATCTTTGGCTTTGCGGTCCTGTCTCATCCTCCACTCACAGCAATCTGGCCCAATCTTCATCTCCTCCCATATCATATTGGCTGAGGCCGTACTCTATTTTCACATCAAACACTTAGCCTACTTCTTTCTCCATAAGGCGTATCATCTCCCCTGGTTTGCAAAACCGCTGGCACATCCTCTGGACAGCTTCAGAGTGAAATATAATTTAGCTTGAAAGTTGATGCTTTGCTGACATGAATTTTGTCTCTCATTGATTCACGAGTCTTCTCGTGGAAGGCAAAAGGGCCTACTGGAAAGATCCGTGCCTGGAGTGCTAAAGGACCTGGGTAATTAGTCCTGGCTCTGTCTCAGAAGACCCATGTGAACATGCGGCAAATCACTTCCCCTCGCTTAGTACCTCTTCCTTCATCTATATGATGGATAGAGCTAAGGCATGTCTATAAAGTTCTTTGTAATTTTAACAGTCTAAGAGCACATGAGATCCTCTGGCAGAAGCTTTGAGCCAGGAAGCTTCCCTGGGACCTATTGCAATGCCTGGCATCCTTTAGATTTCAGAATCTGTCCAAGAGATAGATCAGAGGTGTCTCCACTCTAGTTTATACCTTCTGGCATTTGCTGTGAGGTCTCTCACTTTCTGGGATATAGGATATACCCAGTGGATGTGCCCTAGAGGGCATCTACCTTCACAGTGCCAAAATACTGATTTCTTCCTTCTCTACATCTCCACAGACTTTTAACCAAGATCAATATTAGCTGTTTTAACTAAATTTAAATTGATTATCAGCTTTTCTGTTCTCTACATCTGTTTCTGTTTGGTAAAAGATAGTCAATGCTCCATTAAAGTCTTCCTCTAACTCAGGGACTATTAGCACGTGTGCACTGTGTATGTATATGTGTGATTGGCAGCTCTGGACCTGGAGTCAGAAAGTCCTCAGTTCAAATCCAGCCTCAGATACTAGCTGTGTGATTCTGGGCAAGTCTCTTAACTTTTATCTGCTTCAATTTCTTCATTTGTAAAATGAGGATGATAATTATAGCACTTATCTATCAATTGTTGTGAGGATAAAATAAGATAGTTGTAAAGTGTTTTGCAAAACTTAAAGTGGTATATAAATGTTAGTTATTAATACTGTTGTTCTAGTATTTATTATTATGTACCCCTTTGGCAGAATGGTGAAGCCCATGGACCCCTTTCTCAGAATAATGTTTTAAACATATAAGATAAAATAGACAGGATTACAAAGGAAACGAATTATACTCAATTACAATTGTATATATCTGCTCCAAGGACCAGCACAGCAATGTCTGGAAAGGTTCATCATTATGCTGGCCTCAGGGAATTAATTTATTTTTCAGTCACCAGAAAGCTTGAAGACAATCTTTGTCTTCAACTGTTAAAGTTGTGACTGACTCTTCATGACCCAGTTTGGGGTTTTCTTGGCAAAGATGCTAGAGTGGTTTGTCATTTCCTTTTCCAGCTCATTTTACAGATGAGGAAATTGAAACAATCAGGGTAAAGTGACTTACCCAGGGTCACACAGCTAAGCTAGTAAATATCTGAGGTTGGATTTGATTTTCAGGCCAGGAGTTCTGTCCATTGCACCACCTGGCTGCCCCTGAAGACAATTTACAAATCATAAAGGAGTTACGATCTGCTTTGGTAAAGGGAAGAATCATACCAACAAAACCATGGATTCCCAAAGTACTAATGCACTGAAGCAATGATTACTGATTAGATAGCTTTAACTTCCACGAAGTTGTAGGGTAACTCTTAGAATCTACGTATAAGTAACAAAGAAAGAATTCCACGTGCAGGAAACATTGGCCTAATTTCATAACGTTACATCAAATGAAGACAATAAAAGGACAAAAATGCTACCCCTGAAAGATTAGATGGTACCTTGGTTTCGATGAGCTATGTGCAGGCTACCATATTCCCTCCGTATAAGGAGTCAGATGGAAAACTTATGCTGAATTACCCTTCGTAATACATCAGTACTCTAAAGCCCAGTCATGCTTCATGTTTTCACCGTCTTTAGCTAATTTACAATATTGCAAAAATGATCAAAGATAAAAGTTTCTTATGGTAAAAATACAGAAAAAACCCTCTCAATAACTCCTCAAATTCCTTGGGTAAAGCACTGTAAATCTTAGATATAAGCATAAGATGTTATCTAATCAATAGCCCAGTTACTCTTTTTTAACAGGATACAAGTTAATTGCTCTCATTCCAAAAAACAAACAAAAAAACAAAGCATTTTTTCCTTACCCACTTTCTTTCCCACTCTATAAAATAAATTTATTTCATTAGCCATGGGAGGATGTGGTAACCTCACTTTATAAGGCATTTATTTATTTAAATTCTTTATGTAGCCTAGCCTGAAATGGAGACGATAACTAGCCAGGCCTTGGTCCTAAGATAAAATACTGTATTTCTGGATATTAATTGAATGGTTTGAAAGGGTATTTTCTGCTTTATAAGGCAAAGTGCTAGGTAAAAATTTTATTGAAGTATTTAAATTCAGGAGGGAAAGAAAACGTTTTTAAAATCTTTAAAAAATTTACCAGCCTACATTACGAATTTACATTTTCAACTCCAGCAAGAAGTGACACATTAGACAAAAAATACTGTTATGAAGTCCCCCAACAATACAAGGAACCAATGTCAAATCACAACTACCCCACTAAGATCCTGTTCATGGTCAGAGTGACCACAAACAAAGGACTCCCAAAAGACTAATGCAATTTGTATAGGATTACAAGAAAGGAAGTGGGACTGAGGAACTGTCCCTGAGTTAAAGGCCCCCAGCCATTGTAAAGCCCACACTGAATGTAAAAGAAATCTCCTTATTAGAATTCCAGTTGGATCTCTCTGTGTTGAGTGTAATCTGAGTATGGTGGAAAACTCCTGGTGATTTAGCCACTTGGGGTGGGAATAAGAGGTGAAGAGAGGACAAAGAAAAAAAGAGAAGAGAAAAGAAAAGAAAAAAGAAAAGAAAAGAAAAGAAGAGAAAAAAGAAAATGAAAAAGAAAAGAGGGAGGAAAGTAATCTGAGGCTATCTACAATGGTTGCAGAAAAACAAAACTTCAGATCTTATTAAGTTAGAGAAAAAAAATGAACAAAAAAACCCCCCAACCCTAGAGGTTTTGAAACCTAGTCCATGCCCAGTGCCAACATGAACAGCCAAGACTAATGAGCAATCATAAAGGATGAATAATTTCCCTACTCCTCTGCCAGCTTTTAAAAAACTCCTACTACAGGAGTTGCTTTCTATACTTCTTTCTTCTGCTTTTGCCTAGGAGTATGAGGTTGAAATGCTTCATTGGCCCCTGGACACCATTAGAAGCACATTTCCACATTTCTCCTATTAGACTCCATGAATGTCACGGTGCTAGTATTGTGTGCATTGAGCCTGCCTAACAACAAAATCAGGCATCTACATTTCATGTAGGATGGAGAGCTGCAGGAAATCAGCAAGAGATTCAATTCATAAGGCACAGACATTTACAGGGTCTCTTCATGGGTCCCAGCTGGGTAGGAAGAGAATCTGATTTCTAAAGCTTGTGCTCTGTAGATGCTGAGATTATCTGCATCTCTTAGCTGAGATTAACATTCAGCAGAAATGGTACTACTCTCTCAAGGCCCTCGCAAATTGGAAGATGGGCAAATATTGCCCCAGTTTTCACTGACATCTTTTCCTTCCTACTTTTACAGTCTTATACTAGGGCTCCCTTTCCATAATCTTGAGGATTCAGGTACACTGGTTTATGTCACTTACACAGCACATTTCATCTCCTGTTTGGAGTTCTTTGCACTAACTGGAAAGCTCTCCCCCCTTACCTCTTTGCTTTATTTTCCCCAACTGCTGTTAAGACTTAGCTCAAATTATATCTGCTGGAGGAGGTCTTTCCTGGTCTCTCCTGCTGCTGTTTCCCCTCCTCCACTTTGAGATTACTTTCTATCAAGGAATTAAGATGAAAATTGCTATCCACCTCCAGAGAGAGAACTGATGAACTCTGAATGTAGAGTGAAGTATAATTTTCTCACTTTCTTTATTTTTCTTGCTTTTGGGGGCAACATGGCTAATATAGAAATATGTTTTGAATGATTGCATGTGTATAATGGGTATAATTGTTTGCCTTCTCAGTGAATGGGGGAGGGGCTGGAGAGAGGGGGAGAATTCAGAAATCAAAATTTTAAAAAAATGTTATGAAATACATTTTTAAAAAGAAAAAACATCTGTGGGTCTATTTAAAAAGATATCACCTTCCATCTACTCTGCATAAGAGCTTTTATCTAGTTATTTTCATCTGTTTCCCTCCTCACCTTGGCTTCCCAGGCTACCTTCAAGACAACTCATATGATACCTTCTGCAATAGGTTTCCTCCCTCAACCCCCATTACCTTCATTTTACACTCATTATAACTTGTCTGTATGTACTTATTTTGCCTGCTGTCTGCTCTGTTACAATGTGAGCTCCTGGAGAGAAGGGACTGCGTTTTTGCCTCTTTTGCATCCAGTGTCTAGCACACAGGAACACCGAATAAAAGCTCTCTGATGGACTGAAATCCAATGGTCAAAGCACGAGCATACTCTGGCCTCCTCCCTGAGTCCTGATGCTTAAGTCCTTTGAAAACAGGCAACAAAAGAGAACAGCAAATTTATGCATATTAGCATTACCTACCAGGTAGTGAAGGGATGGAAAGTAGAAAAAAATAATAGAAGTAGATCGGTTTGAAACAAAAAATTTACATTGTCACATCAATTCTGAGGTGGTGTGGTAGTCAGGAAGACCTGAGTTCTAATCCAGTCTCAGACACTTAACTGACTGTAACCTTGAGCAAGTCACTTAACTCTATATGCCTCAGTTTCCTCATCTGTCAGATGAGCTGGACAAAGAAACGACAGACCACTCTAGTATCTTTGCCAAGAAGACCCTCAAAAAATGGTTCATGAAGAGTTGGATGCAACTGAAAACGACTGAGCAACAACAAATTAGTTTTAAATATTGACAGCAGAAGTATAACTCAGAAGAAAATGAGTTTATAAAGGCTTCTTAAGAAGTAAAAATAATTACCACGCAAACATGGGATGAAAGATCTCTTTTAAGGTTTAATCCTACAGGACTTGACTCCTGCCTAATCATTTTTGTTATGGAAGTCAAAGGTCCTTCCTTCAAATCCCAGCTTTGGTACTCACTACCTAGTATTTCTAACGAGTATTTACAAAGAGCTTCAAGGCTTATTTGATTTTCACATTACCCCTGAGAGTTGGTGCCATTATTATCCCCACTTTACAGATAAGGAAATTGAGGCTAAGAAAAGTTGTGACTTACCTGGGTAAAACACAGCTCGTGTTTCAGATTTTCCTGGCTCTAGGTCTACTTTGCTACCTAGATGTCAACAGTAGTGGTAATGACCACGAATTGCTTACATTTAAGGCTTACAAAATGCTTTCCTCACAACAGTCTGATGGGATGGACAGTGCAAATATTTTCTTCTCATTTTGCAGAGGAAGTAACTGGGGCTCAGACAGGTTTATTGATCTTCCCATGGTTTCACAGTTCAAAGTCAGCATTCACACCAGGGTCTCTCCAGACTCCCTTCTCCTCAGGCCCGTGACCTATGTGACCTTGGACAAATGTCTTCATCACAATAAGCCTCCTTATTTATAAAATAAAAGCTAAAATTATGTGATCCCTAAATGTCTTTATAGTTCCTACATCCTATGATCTTATGTTCCCAACCCAAAATCATGACAAAAGCCATTAGCCAATCATCAGGCATCCTCAAAATTTTTTCATGAAATAAAAATTGGCAAAGATGTTTACCATTTCTTTGAGGTCTGAGAGACAGGGGAGGCTTCCTGGGAATTTTTCCCTTTCATTTCACTCTCACTATTCTTCCACTGATCAAAATTAGAAACTCTAATGGAGAAGGAAAAGCCATACTTTGATAACACAGCCTGAACAGCAGTTTTAAAGCAATATCAGTTCTATCATGTTGACAAGCTGACAATACTGCAAACATCTGGGAGGATGTCACATAACCCAGAAGACCTCCCTCCATTATGAACATAACCCTTGCTGTTTACCTTAGTTTCAACAGAACTGTTACTGAGAAACAGAGTCAAAAGGCTTGCTTAAAAAGTAAAGGTAATTGCTAAATAAACATTGACTAACCCTGAGATGTCACACTGTGTGTGTTTGCGTATAGTTCTTGCCTTTGAGAATCAAAAACCATTGAGATGTGTTAATGCTATGTCCTATGTTAAAGTTAATTTTTTTTAAACTGCTGTTTCTTTCTGTAAAAGGGAAAAAAATTCTTAGTGTTGGTAGGCCACTTGATGTCATATGCTTCGGATATTGCTGGACTGTCTAAAAAGGCGGCTTGGCCATGTAATATTTAAACAGATTTACTCCACCCATGTTGGATTGATTACCTTTGCTGTAAAAGTCAGAAGTCATGCTTGGTGCCAATATTACCACTAGGCCTGATGAGTCATCGAACTCCACATTTACCAATCTCTCCTTTCTCAAACCCCACCTCAAACCCCTACAATTCCTACTTTTGAACTACTTCTAACTTATCTTCTAACTCAAAGTACTTGACCTCTTTGGCTTCCAAGGTACACATACTGGAACATAAAGCCTGAATACATGCCTTGTGACATTTTGGATGTTTACAGTGGCACACATACAAATCAGCAGAAGGTCAGTTTGAGACTAAATGGTAGCTTTCAATGGAATCCTCATGTTAACGCCAAGAGTAATCACTACATACAAATGTGGTCTCACACACTCACCAGCTGTGGGACCCTGGGCAAATCACAACTATAAAATGGGGTAATGATAGCACCTACTTCCCAGAGTGATTGTTATGAAGATCAAGAGATAATATCTGTAAAGTGCTTAGCACCATCCCTGTCTTCAAGAGGTTCACGTTCTAATGAAAAAGACTACTTGCACATGACTAGTATGTGTAAAATACATACAAAGAAAATCTGAGATGTTACAGGTAAATGTCCTATGTACACACACACATAATATATATGTCCTATACATAATACAAAATTTTTATTCTTCATTATTAATGTGTAAACTTTATTATTAAATTATAATAATTGACATTTATAGAATATTTAAAGATCGCAGAGTACTATACCTACATTATCTGATCTATGCCTTACAGCATCTCTAATTTTTAAAAAAAACCTTGCCATGGACATGACAAAAAATGGAATCTCTGTCCCTTGGGGAAGGGGCTCCCCTACTCACACAACTAATACTCATCAAAGCACAGATAATTCTATTTCTTTACAAAAGGAAGTCAATACAAAAAGCAGGAAAATTATTTCCTAGCAACTTAGAGGCATCTAGATGGCACAGTTGATAAGAGCAGACGAGGTCAGGAAAGCCTGAATTCAATCCTGCTTCAAACACTTAATAGATGTGTAACCCTGGATAAGTAACTTAACTTCTGTTTTTCTCATCTGTATATTAAAAAAAAGCACCTACCTGTCAGGTCTGTTAGGATAAAATGAAATAACTTGTATAAAGTGCGTGGCAACCTTAAGAACCCATACAAATTCCAGTCACTGTTACTACTGTTGTTCTTATGACACTTCAGGTCTTGGGTTCCTCTGTTCTGTACCTTTTGGTCTAACCTGGTATTATGAAGAATATCAGTATACTTTTCTGAGTTTACTAAAATAAGTGGATATTCACCGAAGCATTGTGACACAGCTGATAGCCACATCTCAGTTCTTTCATTCCTTTGGAAAGAGTTTAAGACAAAAAAAAAAATCAACACCTAATCACTAATCAAAATTTTCACCAGCTTCTAAACTAAGATCATGATAATCAATTTTGGGGACACAATTTTCTGCATATTTTTCCTTCTAATACTGGCTTCTTGGCCAGTATTTGCCCTAATGCAAAATATATAGGTAAAACAGTTACAAATCTTAATTCAATTAATGGCTCTGTTGGAGTTCATAGATCATAAAACTTGGGGTCTGGAAGAGATCTGGAAATTATCTAGCACAATCTCTTCATTTTATAGCTGAGGAAACTAAGGTTCTGAGAGAGGTGACTTGTCCAAGCTCACTCATCTAATTATTGACTGAGGTAGTACTAGAATTCAGATCATCAACCCTTTGCGCCCCTGCCTTCCCAGCTAGCACTGTGTCTATAGGACACCTAGTCACCTCTCACTTTACCTATTCTCATCTGTTTATAACTAATTACAAATTCTACAGAATGCATGGATGTCTGAACTTTTAAATGTGATTTATTTCACAACTTCATTCTTCCAACTATCCATGTATACGTGTGGGAGGGGTCTATTGAATCAATTACCTTCACACCACTTAAAATAACTGACAAATTATATTCCTTTTTATACATGCTTTTGTAGATCTTTACATAAACTCTTTCTATATCTTTATCAAGTGTGAACACCTCTGTGGGATGAATCAAAGGTATTAAAATAGGTTTAGAGATAAATATGGAAGCCTTTGGATGAAATAAAATAATGTTACATAGGAAACATATTGGGATGAGTTGAGGAGATTCAGTCATATCTTGTGGGGCCTGGAAAAAAAGAGAAAACCAGTTCAGAATTCAGAATTCTGGTGTCAGGCCAAACTAGAAGCAGACTCAGATCTAGCCAAGCCTCTGAGAAGTAATCAGTTGGCACAGTGGGGAAAGGGAGAGCCTCTCTCTCCTCCCTCACCTAAAAGATGACCTTTGTGAAATTCTTAGAGATTTTAGACTTCTCCTGAGTGTCCTAATAGCATTCCTGAAAGAACAGAGGCTGATGAAGACTAACTAGACACTGAGCTTCAGGACTCTGCAAGGCACACAGCAGAGAGCTGCATCATTCCTGAAGGGAAATTCACAAGCACCTCACAGAAAGGAGAAAAAAACACATAGCAACCAGGATCTGTGAGTTACACTCTTGCCAAGTAAGCTCTAAGTTATTTATCCAGGGTTACACATCTGTTGAGCCTAATTATCCTGGATTCTCTAGGTTCTTGTGGGAAGGTGTGCTCTTGGTTTGTAGGGTGGGGTGGAGGGAGATACGTTACTAACTATTCTTATTATATTGCTTTGATAAATATCCTTTTCTAAAAGTTGCCTTGGATGCAGCTTGGTGGCGAAGTGGATAGAGCCCCTGGGCTTGGAATCAGGAAGACTCATCTTCTTGGGTTCAAATCTGATCTTAGGCACTTAGTGGCTGTGTGATCCTGGACAAGTCCCTTAACCCTGTTTGCTTCAGTTTCTCATCTGTAAAAATGAGTTGGATAAAAAAAAAAAAAAACAAATGGCGTATCACCCTAGTATCTTTGCCAAGAAAACCTTCACTAGGATCTTAAAGAGTTGGACATGACTGAAATGACTGAACAAAATCATATTGATATGGTCCTGAGACAAATCACTGTCCTCCACTTGTTCTTATATATGTTTAAGGTTTGGTGGACTACTAGGTGTAGATAATATGATTTTTTTTTTAAAAAGGAATAAAAGCATTAGGCTGTCTCAGTGAAAATATTTTGGGGATGACTCCAATAGCAGACAGGATGAGAGGGATAATTTTTACTTGTGAGAGCTTTTCATTCCAGTTGGTTGGAAGTTATGAGCATTTGGTATGACATTTTTTAGAAGATGATTTTAAATTTAAGCACTGTTCTTAAATTTCTGTGGGTTGAATGTTCCTCCTCTTCCTCCTCCCACTTCTCCTACAGTTATCCCTTCCACATTATGACTTTCCCCATTCCAGTTTTGATATATCACAGGTCAGCATAAGAAATTAAATGGGGTTTTTTTCTTCTTAAAATTAGATTTGTAGTAAAAGAATTGCAGTTCTATGCACTGGTTTGGGGATGCCAAGTATATTTTATGGCAATCTCTAATGTGATCTCTCATGGTGTTCTTGTAGTGATCTTTGCATCTCAAGTTTCTCATATATTGTGTTGTTTAAATTGCAAAGGGAGCTAAAAAACTTTCCATGGGTTTTCCAGATTGCAGGGACTCCATGATGTAGAAGGGATACCTCCTTCTTCTTCTTCTACCACCACCACCACCACTACTACCAGTACTATTACTTCATACTTTATAAGCATTCCAATGTAAGAAAGAGAGTCTAATAACCAGAAAAGTGAAAGCCAGGCACGGTCTCATTGTTCCGTCTTTCTCCCCTATGATTTCTGGGAGACCCTGTTGTGAGATGCTACAGAAAGACTCCTAGAAGTGTAATCAGGAGAATGGGTTTTGAAGTCTCTCGCTCTGACACTTCTCAACTTACTGCCTCCAACCTTATATTTCTCACATTCCTCATTTACAGAACAGGGACAATAATACTCGCATGACCTATCTGACAGGGTTATTGTGAGGAAAGGACTTTGAAAAACTCACAGTGTACATAAAATGGCAAGCAGACAACAGGCAGACCAACTCTTCGTCTTGCCCTAAAACTAGTGTCTAGAACCTGTTTTAACTTGAATAATCTAGCTGAGAGTGCTGGATCTTGGGACCCTAGTCTAAAAGTCATAGATCATTAGGACAGAAAGCCTTGCCCAGCAGCACTGGCTGAATTCCTTGAGAAGAAACCATGTGCTTCCTCTGAACTACTTTTCACTGTGTCAACAAATTGGCCTAAGGAAGCTTCTTGGCAATTGGAGGGATACTTTTAACAGGCAATGCCATCACAACGAAAGCTTTACCTTGACAGAAACTGGCAGGCTGGTGGAATTAGGTCATCTAACTTAAGTATGAAAGAAAAGTTGTGGGTTCCACTTCCCTGTTGGAGAGAGGGATCTGTCAAGGAAGTCTCCCGGGAAAGGGAAACCACAGGAGAATAATTGGGGAGGCCTGTCACTTCCCCATTTGTCTCTTTTGAAAGCAGACGCTGTTCCTTGACACAGTCACATTGGACTTCCCATACTTTGTCTTTTCGATTTCCTAAGCCGGCTTTTAAGCTCCAGGGATGAGAATGTTTATTTTAGCACAAGCCATATGGTCAGGAGGCTACTAGCCTAGATATAGCACTTCTTAAGAAGGCAGCTGTGTTCTGTCTGTGGGATTCCCATCCACCAGCTCAAGAGTGAGATGGGGTGCCTTTCCTTATTCAGCTTCTGATAGCAAGCCCAGACCATTAACAATCATAATAAGGTGTATTATTACAGATTTCACCCAAGAGAGCCTAAGCATTTAAAAAATATTACCTCATTAACCCTGGGAAAAATGAGCATAGCAAGTATTATCATCTCAATTACAGAGATGAGGAAACTGTACCCCACCAACAGGTAAGTGATGTATACAGGTATGAGAAGCCTAAGAAGCCACAATAGCGGGGATGAGACTTCACTGCCAATTACGGTAGGGAAAGGGCCAAGATAAGCACTGCCTACATTACATTTGCATTTCCTGAAGTGCAGGTGCACCTTATTGTTGGGAATGGCGGTCAACCTATTTGGCAAACAAGTCCTACCATTTACCTTTAGGGAAGGGTAATGCTTTACTCAAAGTTGTTCTTAAAACAATAACACTGTTACTTTATACAACATTTCCTTGGTTCTGCTCATTTCATTCTTCATTATGTACAAAAACATATATAATACGAATACATATTCATATATATATGAATATAGAATAGCAATATATATATATTTGCTATTCTACTATGTTACAGAAATGTTTGTTTTATTTCTTAAGTTCAGAGTAAAATAAATTAAAAAACAACACCTTAAAAACGCCTAAAAGTGATGGTATACAAAAGAAATGTTTTCTCTACGTTCTACTCCAGAACAGTTGTGTGCTTAAAACAATGCTAAACCCAACCAGAACTAACAAGAATTGCAAAAGGCAACACAACACATCCTTGTGGATATGATAAGAATCAGTTTATGGACTTGGATGATAGCCATGTAGCCATGATAGTTCACTAACTAATTTTTGTCTGTTACCTACTTCAGGTTACCATGAGAAACATTTTTCCCAGATAAATGAACATGAAATCAGTATCCCCAAAAACTTTGATGGTTTAAGCCTGAGAAGGAAGCATATAGGCAGTAAGAAAGAAAACAATCCACAGGATAAAAGAGTTAAGACCTCAGTACCATGGTGGAAAAGGGCCATCTGTACACTCCTCTACATGCTTGAATAAAGTAAGAAAGTGATTTGAGAAAGCAAAAGGTTCAGAGCTGGGGAGAAAGAGAAGACAAAGGGGAAAGAATGTTGACGTCTAGTTTCTGCCCAAAATGCTTGGCTCTTTGCTTGCATGTGTGTATATGTGAGTGAACGATTAAAAAGACCCAGCCAATTGACAGTGCCTCAATCACAGAATGCTTGGAGGCTGAGGAAGCCAGAAGAGTTCCCTGGTGTTGAAATTCAAAATATTTTCTTTTCCTAGGGGCTGAACATCCAACAGGGCCAACAAGGGTATTCAAAGAGCTACCCTTAGGGACATTAGAGCCCCGGATGGTATCGTGGAGATGAGAGTATTATATTACCTGAAGCAGGTGTAGAGAACACCCTTCTTCATTTGAGCCATGTTGCCTGCCTTTGTGTAAGACTGCAGAATACCATGGGGTGTACTATCACTTTTGACAGCCCTCAGAAATTGCTTTTTTCTTATGATCAAACCAGTAAATAATAGCTAGCTTTCATATAGCACCTTAAGGCTTACAAAACACTTCATCTCCACAACACGAGAGACAGGTACTATCTATTTTATACATGAGGGAACTGAAACAAACAAGTTAAATGATTTGTCTGGAATCACACAGTTTCTAAGTGTCCGAAGCAGGATTCAAACCCAGGTCTTCCTGATCCTAAGCCCAACATTGTATCCACTGTTCAGCCTGGCTGCTCTTGAACGGAGCACAAGCACATTAAAAAATAGCATACTTTTCTTTACATTAGGCTGCTACTTTTAAATCAACTTAATCTCCTCTACCAAGTTTGTTTCCACTTAGCCCTGCTAGGACAAGCAGAGAATTTGAATTTCAACTCTTCATCTCCCAGGGAAACTAAAGAAATCAATTTCAGGTTAGCAAAACTTGGAACTGAAGAGATTCACCTGCCCTGTCTTTATTGTGAGGAAAACACTTTGTAAATCTAAAAAAAGTGTTATATAAATGTAAATTGCTATTACTACTGCTGTTTTACTGGGGCCCTGGCTTATTCAGTTGTCTGAGTTTCATGTGTCAGAGTGGATGATCCCATAGAGAATAAGACACAGCAACTAGCCCAGGCCGTGAAGTCATTAATCAGATAGGGGCAATGGCTAAAGGAGGGTAAGACTGTTCCCAGAACCTGAGTCTTTGGATCAAAACTCAGTCTGGACATCAGATAAACACCTTTAACTTCCATACTCTCTGGGTGATAACCAGATCAGTGGAATCCTACCTGGCTAACTCCATTACTAAACTCAATTCTTAAAAGGTCCCACATATACCAAAATATTTACAATGGTTCTTTTTGTGGAGGCAAAGGACTGGAAACTAAGGGGATGCCCATCAGCTGGGGCATAGCTGAACAAATCATGGCACATTAATGTAACGGATTATTACTGTGCTAGAAGAAATGGTTAAAGCAATGGTTTTAGAGAAACCGGAAGAGATTTGTATGAACTGATGCAGTGAAGCAAGCAGAACCAGGAGAACAATTTACACAATTACTCAAAAGACACATCCCTGAAAGACTTGTGGTCTCATCGACCACAATTCTAGAGGATCAATGATGAAAGTATACACAACCCAGGCAGGTAGGTGGCACAGTGGATAGAGCACCAGATCTGGAGTCTGGAAAACACGAATTCAAAACTAGCCTGAGACACTTACTGACTGTGTGATCCTCGGCAAGTTATTTAACCCTGTCTGCCTCAGTTTCCTCAACTGTAAAATCAGATGGAGAAGGAAATGGCAAACCACTCTGGTATCTTTGCCAAGAAAAGCCCAAATAGGGCCAGGAAGAGTTGGACATGACTGAAATGACTAAACAACAATGACAATATATACAACTTACTTCCTGAGAGGTGACAGATGCAAAATGCAATGTATGCTTTTCAGGACATGGAATTTATTTTGTATGACTATGCATATTACAAGAGTTATCATTTCTTTTCCTTTTTAATAAGTGGAGAGATGGGAGAAAGAAAATAGATTTTTGTTAATTAAAAAAATTTTTAAAACATCTTCTATAAAATGTAAGTTTCTTGAGGGCATGGTCTGTTATATTTTTCAGCATAGTGCTAGGCACAGCAATGAATAAATGTTTTTTGAATTGAGTCATATCTAGTATTTTGAGGTCATTCTCAGTCTGGCCCATTTGTTGGGGGAGAGTGGTACAATATGGTGTGATATACATAAAAGAAGCCAGAAGGTAAAAAAAGCTCCCATGTTCAATCCTCACAAAAATATATGCCCAGAGAAAGACTCAGTGCCATTGGCTACTGATAATGATAGTCCTAAAGGAGCAGAAACCTCAAATTACTATCCTTTAGATCAAGTCTAGTTCATTTCTAAAGTCCAGATTTCTTTTTTTTTGGTGCTACTATCGCTGAACTAAATATTTACGTTGAAGAAAACAGAATTTGAAACACACCCTTATATCTATACGTATGAGAAAGATCTAGGACAAAAGAGAAAATGGGAAACAGGAAAACTACAACAATTAGAACAATCTGTCATTTTGCTAACCAAAGACCATGACTATTCTTCATTATTTTTTCTCCTCTATGGTTTCCTTTATCTTACATACATATATTACACACAATTATCCAGCAGGCTCATCAATGTTTTGGGGCTACATAATTGCCAATTTATCTCAGATTTTTCAGGGATACTCTTGATATCAAATCTTTTGTCCCATTAAAAAATAAAACCCCTTTTCATTTTTTTCTAATTATTTCTGATTTAGAAAACCTGGTCCCCATCAATCGAGCCAACTACATGGCTCATCTTGTTAAGGGAATGCTACTTGCTGTCTAAGATGACCAATTTAAAAAAAGCATTTTCTGTATATATTTATAGCTAAGCTTTCTGTAAAATCTTAATGACTTGTTAAGAACTTTCACCTGAGAGAAAACCATACTCTGCTGGCCAACTGGGTGGTTTTGCTAATGGTCTGGTCCTGAATACTTGCTATCCTAAGGACATCAACTAGCAAACACCATAAAGAACAGTTGTTCATCTACTCTGGATTCTCTTCTTTACTCTTAATTTAAGACAGAAATAGATCTAGGAAAGTTTAATCAAACTGATTCTTGTTTCACAGATTTAAAGTTGGAAGACACCTCAAAGGTCATGTAGTTCTAGAACACCCTTCATTTATAGATAAGGAAAATAAGGGAAGAGACTTGCCCGAAGTCACAATGCTAAGTTACGCAGCAAGGACTAAAACTCAAATGCTCTGATGCCAAACTTGATGCCAATTTTCAAACTCAACTGAGATATACAGCAGTGTCACTCTGACCAACCTTTCACAAATTCATCAACCCTGATCCCTTCTGAAGAACAAGGAAAGGAAAAATTTCCATCAAGTCTTGGGGAGTAAGCAAATTAACAGGGTCTTCTTTTATCTGCTAATGTGGCAATCAATAATTAAACAAACTCAATCCCCACTCCTGATGAGAAGCATCAGCTGGCTTCCACAACGCATCCTGCTTTACATACTTAATAAAAATAATTGTGTCTCCTGATGAAAAATCTTCTCTGGAGCAGACCTTACTGTTCTGACAGACTTGCAGAAAATTTTAACAATCTTAGTGAGAGAGTCATTTTTGTTCAGGAGTTTCAGTTGTGTCTGACTCTTTGAGATCAAGTTTGGAGTTTCTTGACAAAGACACTGAAGGGGTTTACCATTTCCTTCTCTAGTTCATTTTACAGATGAGGAAACTGAGGCAAATACAGTTGCCCAATGTCACACAGACAGTAAGTGCCTGAGGCCAGATCTGAACATACAAAGATGAGCTTAGGTCTAGCATTTCATCTACTATGCCACCTACTTCCCCTTCTTAGAAGGAAAACCATTGGTCTAAGAGAAGAGGCCTTCAAATACTGAAAGAAGGTTTTATGAATACTTCTCCCTGTCTCCCAAAAATCCAGAGTTAGAAGGTTGGTTAAGGAGGAGAGGTCATGTTGGTGTTTGTTTTTAGAAGTTACCTCATCTTAGCAAATTTTATACTACTTTTGTGACCATTAAATTCAATTTAACAAACATTCATTGAGCACCTACCAAGGACAAAACACCTTCCACTTAAGAGCCATAGAGAATAGTGAAAACGCCCAATTTAACGTAAGTAGCAACAACTCAGTAATGTTCAAGGACAGAATCCAATGGGACATTTCCCTTTAGGGTAGGAGGGAGTCAGGACCAGAACTTCAAGAATTCACAAGATCATCGATTTAGACCTGAAAGCACCCTTGGAGTCCAACCTTTTCATTTTACAGATTAGACAAGTCAGGCACAAAGAGGTTGAATGACTTGCCCAGGATCACATAGCTAGTGAGTGCCTGAGGTGAGACTTGTGTTCTTGGTGAACATGTTTTTAAACATATGAAAGTCTCTCGATTAACATAACTGTACACATCAGTTTTCTGTTAAGTAATGACACATTTTGTTACAGGTATATAAAGAAACCTACTAGAAAATAAGCAAGTATTAATCTACTGGTCCCCACAGTGGATTTTTGCTCAGCACAGAGTAAAAACTCAAGAAAAGAACTCAGAAATTCAATTCACAGACTGTTGCTGGTGATTAGAGCTTTGTCCGTCACCTTTCTATGAAGGTGTGGAGGTGTGGTTCCAGGGCACCATGGTTACTCATCCAAGAACCATCCCTTTCTCTTCTTCTTCAGTGCATTTTCATGAAGTCATTCATGAAAACAAATGGATCAGGGAACCCAGTGACATCTGGACTAAGAGTGGCAGCACCACTCAGGCTGAGTTCAGAAGCACGGTTGGCTATGGACATGGTACAGCACTCTCAGAGCTGTTGACAGGAGTTTTTTGGAAACAGAAGTTCCTAATTTCAAGCCTTGTTCCCTCTTGGATTGTAAATTCCTGGATGTCAGAGACAATTTTATTTATCTTACTTACACACTCATCCCTTGGTTAGTGCCTACCCTATATAAGCTCTTATACATAGTAAGTAATCAGTAACCACTTACTGACTGTAAAAATGAAATGTTCCTCACATGAATCTATCATTCTGCTTGTATGAAGGAAATAGATATGGTAATCTAAGATCTGGTTTCAAATCTTGTCCCTGATACTTAATACCCATGTGACTTTGGACAAATTGCTTCCCCTCTTTCTGCCTCAGTTTCCTTATCTACAGAATATAAGGGTTGAACTAAATGACCTCTAAAGGTTCTTTGCAGCTCTAAAATTCCATGATTTCTAAGAATTACAAGACCTTCTCTGAAAAGACAGCAAATGCCATTGCTAGGTAGGAGACAAACTAGCCTTTGGTGCAATTGGAAAGAGTTTTTTCAAATCAATAAAAGATAAGCCTCTAGAACATAGAATCATTTAGAAGAGAATTCATTTATGCTACTCCAGCTGAAGCACCATAGCAAATGGGGTGGGAGTTCTCAGTACAGATAAGGGGGGAAAGTAGACTAAGCAAAAATTCAAGACAATTAAGTCTATGCATAAGATCTGAGGGTTAGAAGGCTCTTTAGTCCATTCTACCACCCAGTTAGCTGTAGCTAGATGGCACAGTGGATGGAGTGCTGGGCCTGGAGTCAGGAATACCTGAGTTCAAACCTGGCCTCAGATGCTCACTTCACTGCGTGACTGTGGGCAAGTCACCTAACCCTATTTACCTCAGTTTCCTCACCTGTAAACTGAGCCAGAGAAGGAAATGGCAAAATATGCCATTATCTTCGCCAAGATAAAGTCATAAAAAGACTGAGATGACTAACTGACAGCAATAACTATCACCCACTTCAGGAATTTCCTTTACCTGTGGCTTGTAGTCATGTCTCAGCTTACACACTTTCAATGACAGGGAACTCACTATATATAAGCAAATGATTCCAGTTTTTTAAATGCTCTAGTTATTGGGAAAACCTTCTACATGCTTTCCAGAAATCTGCTTTCCTCTGAATTCACACAAACGAAATCTATTCCTTATTCTATATTACAGCCTTTCAAATATTTCACAGAATTCAGAGCTGGAAGGGACTTTCAAAATCATTAATCTAACCCTGTTGCTCTCCAGATGAAGAATCTGAGGTATAAAGAGGCTGAATTACTTGGCTCAGGTCCTATATAGAGTGTGGACATATCTGAGAACCAAACCCAGGTTAGTAGTTTACTGTGGCGATCTTTCCACTAGATTAAAATGTTTTCCCTGCTATCATGTCCCACAGCTATCTTTCCTTCTCCAAGCTAATTATGCCAAGCTGCATCACTCTTTCTTCATATGAAATGGTTTTGAGACCCTCCTCGCAATCTCAGTCACCACACAGTGTGTCAAAGCCTCATTTAAAATGTGGTATCTTAAAATGAACACAAAATTGCAGTTCTAAATAGACAGAACATAACCATACAGAAGCAGCTGGTGGTACAATGTATAGAGTACTGCGTCTGGAGTCAGTGGCAGACCTGAGTTCAAATCTGGTCTCAGATACTTACTAGCTATGTGATCCTACATAAGTCACTTTTCCTCTGTTTGCCTCAGTTTCCTCCACTGTAAGATAGGGCTGATAATAGCATTACCTTGAAGGGTCATTGTGAGGATTAAATGAGATAGCAGTTGTAAAAGCATGTAGCACAGTACCTGGAACATAGGTGCTGTCTGTCCTTCATTCTCGAAGAGGACCAAGGACATCCTGAGGTCTGTGATGTCTTGACTTGCTAGTGAACTGGGTTTAAGTGAGGTAAAGCTGAAAAAGCTATATAAATATTAGCTATTACTGTTATTATTATCCTGTATTTGTACAGATGATTTCTTGAATGCCAACGCAGGGGTTAACATTTATAACTATTAACTGTCTCTTTGTTTCAGCCTGTCAATCTTTTCAAATCTTGCTTCTATCATCTAAGATAGGAAATAAAGGTCTCTCAGCTTTATATTATTCAAAACTATAATACAAACAGGCCTTCCATGTCTTCATTCAAGTCACTAACAGATATTATAATAGAGTCCTTATTGTTCCATCTCTCTCCCTGCATGCCCTCCAGTTTGTTGTTGGTTTTTTTAAGTGTGTGGTACACAACAGAGCACAAGCTTGTAGCTGTGTACCTTGAAACGTAATTCTTCTGGGGCTAGAAGTCTGAACTTGTTTAAAATAGCTAGGTATTCTCTTACTATCTTCCTACCCATCTTAGACTTCTTAGATATGTTTGAACTACCCTTCCTTGCCTAGATATCATTCCCCTTCTTAGAGAAAATGGAAATAAAATAGCTTTAGTTAAGAAATTCTGCTTTTTCCTTGTGCCTAGTGGAATACAAAAAGAGAACTTGATTTGCAGTTGGAGGATCTAGGTTCCAGTTTCGAGTGTTCTACTTGTTATCTGTGTGCCTTTGGGACAAGATGCCTCCTGGATTCTCTAGGCCTCAGTCTCCTCATCCTTAAAATGAAGGGGTTGGACTAGAATAGGAGTACGGGATCGCGGCCACATGTGGTTCCTCACCCCTGGAGCTGGTCCCAGGGGACCCTTCCATATGTAAATGCTTTATCATTAACCCCAAAGAGCAGGCCTACCTATCCCTTTTTTCTTTTCATTGTTTCCCCTCTAACCGTCTTGGGAAAAAACATTAGAAATGGCTCTTTAGGCATCAGCATTTTTTAAAATCCTCAGATTCTCCCCAGGGTAAGTTACCCGAAAGGACCCCAATAGGATGATTACCAGGAAGCCAAATTGAGAGAGGAAAGTGGAATATGAAGATGGAAGAGGAATTCAGCCAGTAGAAACACAAGTGAAAAGGAATTTGAAATACAGCCAGGTCACCATTTCCTATTTGTGATGCCCTTAAAGGTGGCAACATGCTATTTATATAGACTATTGTGGCTTTATACCAGACCCTATTTTTATTTCAACTAAGCCAAAATGAAAAAAAAAACAAAAGGGTACAGAGTACAGAAATCCTGACATCACCTTTGGGGAGAACATGCTGACACACTGGAATTGCTCAGAGTGATGAGCTAATTAAAATTCTATGGTCTTTCCCAGAGACAGGAGTTCTATTTTTAACCTAATTCAGACTGCCATTGAGAGTGTGAGGTTTACCTTTTTTTTTAAATATTCTTTTCCTTCTTAATATTTTCATGAATAATTTACTTTGGTTGATAAATCCTTTTGTCTCCTTCAAATGTTTCTCCTAAAGACAGATGAGGCTGTTCCTGAAAAAGCTAAGTACCGTGCCTTCCTGTCTCAAAACCACACTGAATTCACCTTTACTCCCTGCTTCATTTTGCTTTGATAAAAAGGGCAAAACAAAAACAGTCCTTGGGAAATACAGCGTGGGAGCCTGAACATTTTAAAAAACTCCAAAAAAATATTTCCTGCAAAAGTTGCACTGTACATGGTGAATGACTTCCCAGCCTGAGCATCCCCCTCTAATTTTTCTGTTTTAGAAATGAAACATTCCCAGTTCCTTCGGCTGATCCTCACATGGCATGATCTTTAGCTCCTGCATCATCTCATTTGCCTTCCTCTGGACATCACTACTTATGAAGTCAAAAGTCATCAAGCACTTATTAAGCACTACATGTGCTGGAGGGGTTGCCAAACAGAGAAAGGGGCAGCAGGGGCAGACTGAAGGATGAGGCTGCTGGACTATGGTGGAGAACCAAGTCTAAGGGGCTAGGAGTGGAGCCCAGAGAGCAATGAAGGAATACATCACTGTTGTTCATGCTTTGTTTTTATAGGGAACCAAAGACTTATGCATAAACTGCAATTAAGTGAGGGAGAGTTGAGCAAATTGTTAGTCTCCCTGTCCAGAGTCACTGCAGTCCAGTGGCAAGACAGAGGTCAGGACGATTGGTGATGGTCTGGGACACAGTGGATGTCCTTGGAGCCTTCAATGTCTGATCAAGCTCTAAGCGCTCCATAATACCTGCTTCAGCCACTTTCATGGTCACTGAAATAAATTGTTCTCATCCGTCCATTTTGTTGGGGGAAGTCTTCATATCCCTCTAGTTCACTGATGGATCTGAGTCCTGTTGGTTACCCTCAACCTGGGTTAGCCCATCTTCCAAGATTGTTTTAACGGGGTGTGACTGCTGCATATACTACGTCTTCTTGGATCTATAGGTAAGAATTGGGGGATAGATGGACACCAAAGTTAGATTGAGCAGCCCTGAAAAGGACTCAGTAAGCTCTCACACCAGAGATGATGGCTAGGCCTCCATGAACACCTCATAAACCCTATTGAAAAATGACTGAACAAGTTAATATCCATATTACATATAGTTGAGTAGCAATCCCCAAACTAATGACGTGCTTTGTCTTGATAGTGGCAAAGTGTAGTCATATCTTTGCGGACCATATTACCTTGATATCACAAAAAGCAGGTGATATACTTGTAGTGGGGGTAACATTCTGCCATCTGACTGGCTGGCTCCAAGTAGGCCCTGGTGATCTTTGCCACAGACAGCTGCTTGGGGAAGGCCTTTCAGTCAACAGGAAGGTCTTTGTCAGATACATACATGACAAAGGGAAATGGATATATGGATATGGCACAAGGTTGGTCTAAAATTGTCATGTTGACATTAAAATAAGATATATAGTAGAAACTAGACTAAGGGTAGAACTCCATTCAGATACTGCTTCAGACACTTGCTAGTTGTGTAATCACAGGTACCCTTTCTGGGCCTCAGTTTTCTGATCTGTAAAATGGGGATGATAATAATATTGGCAGTGCCTACTTCACAGTAATCAATATAAATTTGAACTAGTGGTTCTATTATTCCTCTCCAAAAGTCCTACAGTCATGCATGATCATGGTTGTTGAGGAGGGCTGGGTATAGGTACCAATATAAAATGAACTTCAAATCGTGGGCAACTCTTTCTGCAGTAATGGAGGCAGAGCGAGTCCACGAGGTTCATGATTTCATAGAGAATCTTCTTTTCGTGTTCTGCTAAGTATATGAAAATATTCTTTTTGATGATGTAGCTTATGTGCCAATGAGTCTCCAAATCAATCCAATATATGCCTTGATACTGAGCAAGGAGGAAAAGGAGCAGGAATGATAAAGGAATGGGTGATGAAAAAAATTCTAAGATAATGGGTTTGTTTAATCGGAATTGTAAGACACAACGCATATCATTTAGTCCATCTTCTGCATATTACAGGCAATCAAGTCAGATAATCAATTGAGAAAAAGACCAAAATAATACCAAATTATAAGAAAGGATCAAAAAGGAAAATAACATACAGGTGGCAGTTTTCCAACCTGATCTAATGACAACACTGGTATATGGGGTATCTGAGCTGAAAATACCCTAAGGAATTAGGTAGTCTTTCATGAACTGTTTTTTTTACAGAATACCACAAACATATAACTGACAAAGCTATAAAGGTTAAAAGATGAAGTTCTTCATACTGTTGATTACAAAAATTATAAAAATTTAGTAAAGCAAGGGTGAAATAATTCTTGGTCAATTTAAATGCAGAGGGGCTATTAATCAAGAATCAGTACAAGAGAAATCATGATACCTCAGAAACTAGGCAAAGTTGAATAAATGTATAATAAAATACTTTGCAAACCTTTAAAAAGTGCTATGTAAATGTTAGTTATTATTATTTACTATTACCATTACAGTTCAATTTCATTTTATGTAAAGGTTTTTAAATCTAGCACTTAAAAATTTTTTTAATTCAACTAAATTTCAACTTTTAAGTTTCAACTCTGAGGTACCACATCAGATAGGTATCCCCTATCAGACTAACTAAGATGATGTAAAAGAAACATGACAATTGCTGGAGGGAATGTGGAAAAATTGGGATGCTAGTGCACTGTTGGTGGAGTCACGAATGAAGTGGTCCAACCATCCTGGAGAACAATTTGGAGCTCTGCTCAAAGTGCCATAAGACGGCATATATCATTTGACCCAGCAATACCACTACTAAGTCCTACACTCCAAGGAGATCAAAGAAAAAGGGAAAAGACCCATATGCACAAAAATACTTATGGCAGCTCTTTCTGTGATGGCAAAGAATTGGAAACTGAGAAGATGCTCATCAGCTGGGGAATGGCTGACCAAGTTGTGGTATGTGAATGTGATGGCATACTGTTGGGATTTAAGAAATGATGAAGGGGATGGTTTTAGCTGGTAAGACTTATATGAAATGATACAAAGTGAAATGAGCAGAACAAGGGGAAATAATCTACATAGCAATATCAATATTATACAGATAAACAACTGTGACTTAGTAACTATGATCAATACAAGGACCCACCACAACTCCAAAGGACTCACAGTTTAAAATGCTTTGTACCTCCAGAGAACTGAAGGACTGAGGGTGCAGATGGAAGCACATTTTCTCTTTCTTTACATTTCTTGCTCCCCGCTCCCAGAACATAGTTAATGTAGAAATGTTTTTCATGGCTTCATATGTATAATAGCTATCATATTTCAATGGGTTGGGGAGAGGTGGAGGGAAGAAGTATTTGGAACTGAAAATAAAAATAAGATTAAAAAAAGTTTAAATGGTATATTCTGATCCAATAACTGACTCTTTAGCTACTACAGCTCTTTTACATACAACCTATTGTCTTTAAGATATTTCATTTCTTCATCAGAATAGTATATTAAACTACACACTATAGCAGGGGTTTTAACCATTTTTATGTCTTAAATTCCTTGGTCAGTCTGTGGACTCTTTCTCAGAACAATGTTTTCAAATGCATAAAATGAAATACACAATTTACAAAGTAAACTAATTATATTGAAATACAGTTATCAAAGTATTTCTTTTAATGTCATGGACCTCCAGATTAGTATCCCTTGCTATAGAGGGTGTATGGTAATCTTTGATGGCAAATACAGCTGTAATATTAGAGAGCTCTAAGTATCACACTGGGACCTTTAGACTCTTCCTTTCATTTCTTTCCCCTCCATATCTGCCAAGACTCTAGTAGCTGCTGGTCTATCACGATGGCATTGCTCCTAGGAGTGATTGCTCTGGCAGCATGCCCAGCCCCTCAACTCCTCTGGAGCACCCAGGAGACAGATTCCTAAGAACCACTAAGAACCACTCCTACAAACACCTCCCAGAGAGGTACAGCAGGCTTTTATCACCTAGGTACACTCTAGCTATCACCTGATAGGAGTTACACAGTTATCTTGGATGTAGGAATATGGCAGTCTGTTTTGTCTGTGAACATATGGAGCTGATGCTGCCAGACAAGTCTAGGAGTAAGCAAAAGGGGCATCTAAGGCCTATAAACATAAGAGTGCTGCTTATGTCCATCACAATTCGATGCATGCTTGATACAACAGAAGAAGGGCAGCTAGGCAGCACAGTGGATAGAGGGCTGAGTCAAGTTCAAATGTAGCCTTGGACGTTTACAGTCTATGTCACCTTAGGCATTACTTAACCCTGTCTGCCTCAGTTTTCTCATCGGCAAAATGAACTGGAGAAGGAAATGGCCAATCGCTGCAGCATCTTTGCCAAGAAAACTTCAAACGAGGTTATGAAGAGTCGGACTGAACCGGCCAAACAACAATAACACAGCATAAGACACTGCAATGTCACAATAAATGTGGATAGACAATTAAGCTCATGTCAGTCTGCACAAGGCAAAGAAACTAGGGACTAGAAAATTCACTAGTGAATATAAAACCACAAGTAATGAACATGCAAAAAGAATACGGTAACTACAGGTTATTATATCATAAAATAATGACTTCTTGGTTAACACTTAATAAAAAACAAAACATGCTCCCCTATTATAAATAAAATTTTAAAAGGATTTACATAAACCTGTACATATATACATATATAGACATATGCACTCCTTGCACCGCTTCATGTCTGTGATCTGCTCAATACATTGCGTTAAGAACAACAGTTCCTCACAATTCTAGAGGTTCTAGAGTTGATGAAGTATTTTCATATACAATAGTGTGGTATGGAACAGTGGTGTCAAACAAATAGAAATGAGCGACATTTAAGGACCCCTGTGGATTGCACACTGGTTTAAAAAAACATATATTAATGTTATTGTACTTTTATTTATTTTGTTAAACATTTTCCAATTCCATTTTAATCTGAGAGTGTTTAACCTACACTTGGGAGTGCTGGGCTGCAGAAAGATGGGGTTTCAAATCCTGCCTCTGACAATACCTGTAAGACCTTTGGCAATCTACCTTACTTTGCTCCAGCTGGAACTTCACTAGTTGTGGGCTCATAGGCAAATCACCTGTACACAGACCCCTGTGCTAGGTATTGGGTAAGATACAAAATTTAGATAAGGTACTATTGCCTCAACCTTAAGAAACCCAGTCTACTAGGGGGACAAGTCAACAATTCAGATGTTTAGAATGCATAAAGATTAAACAGAACCACAGCATAGCAGAATTGGAACAGCTTGAAGACCATCTAGTCCACCAGCCATGAATCAATTCTTTTAAAAATATATCAATATCTTTTGTTTTATAGCATACCCTTCCTGAGAAGCATCCCTTGTAACAGGAATCCAAAAGAGAAAAGGGAAAACAGCAATGACAAATGAAATTCAGCAAACTTACCCCTACTTTAACCAGCATCAATCCTTTCTACAATATTCCCAACACCGGTGTTCATTCGGTCTTGGTCCATGAATTGATCAAGTCCCAGGAAACTCCCCACCCAAGGGAGCAGCTCATTCCATTTTTAGATTAAGAACTTTTCCCTTTTTTATTGACCTGAAATTGTTACCCTCTTAACTTACATTTAACTTCTCTGAAAGTTAGTTTCTTCTTGAGGGAAGTAAAGACAACACTACCAGTAATGTCATTGTAGAGTTGTTCTGAGGATCAAATATGTTAATCTATCTAGAGTCTTTACAAACCTTAATGTAATATATACAGACACTATTATAGGCATGCATGTGATACAAGGGATAGAGTACCGGACCTGGAACCAGGAAGGCTGGGGTCAAATGCAGCTTCAGATACTTGCTGTGTGATCTGGGCAAGTCACTTAACTGACATCTGCCTCTGTTTCCTAGTCTGTAAAATGGGAATAAAAATTACAGCACTGACCTCCCAGGGTTGTTGCGAGGACTGAATGAGATAATATTTGTAAAATGCTTTGAAAAAGCTAAATACTAGCTATTATCATTAATTATTCTTCTTCTACCCACTGGTTCTAGTTCATTCCTTTGGAACCAAGAAATCTAAGCATTCTTTCTCTTCCATGTGACAAACCTTTAAATAACTGAAACCCCTCCCACCCCACCCCACCCCCCAGCAATAATATCCTAAGTCTTCTTTTCTCTAGGATGTGACACACATTTCTAAAAGAGGTGAATTCATCCCAAACTGCCCAAGTTATTTATAAGGGATCTTCACTGAATGTCCCTGTACAGGAAAACGAAAGATGAAACAACTTCGATGCCTAGTATTGTTACATGTGCTATTAAGGAAAAGAAAAAATCTGTAGTGAAAAGAATGACTTGCACATACAGTATACTATCAAATACTCAAAAGATGACAATATACATCAACAAGAAAAATCCAGGCAAGATAGGAACATAGTTTGGTCTTAGAATACCAACAGCTGAGGAAAAATGCAAATGAGGAACTTGTAAGATCAAGGAAATTCCTACACAGAATCATGTTTCCTTCATCTGAATAGAAAATGGATGAGGAACAGGCAGCCGAGCTTTTTGATGTTTCCAAGCGGAGGAACAAATTGGCAGTGCCCTGGCTGCAAAAAAAATGAGAAATCAGAGAGTGAATAGAAATGCCTGGAGAGACCGAATTCAACCTTCCCAATTATCCTTTGCACAGGAAGTCTTGTCCAGACAGAGACAATGTGGTATGAAAGTAACATCACTGTTTGGGCCTATTTATCCATTTAAAAGATGGAGGGGCTGAACTAGATTAAGTGCCTAAGGTAACTTCTGACTTAGAATCCATGGATTGGAGTTATGGTTCTGGTACTAGCTATGTGATCTTAGACAAGACATTTAAGCTCTGTTTCCTCATTTATTAAGTGGAGCTAAAGATAATTGTGTCAGTCAACCAAAGTTGCGAAGATAAAATCAGATAATTTATGTGATGTGTTTTGTAAACCATAGGCTTATGTAAACATAAAGCTATTGCTATTAATGATATTTTTTGTCATTTAGCTGCACCCCTTTCTTCCTACCCTATTTGGGGTTTTCTTGACAGAGACACTGGAATGGTTTCTATTTCCTTCTCCAGCTCACTTTACAAATGAGGAAACCGAGGCAAGGTTAAATGACTTGTCCAAGACCACACAACTATTAAGTGTCTGAAGTCACATTTGAACTCAAGTCTTCCTGACTCTAGGCTTAGCTCTCTAACCACTGTGCCCACTATTGCCTGTTATTAATGATATAGACAGTACTAGGGATATGTGTGGAAATAAATGGACAAGAGTTTGAGATGGCACCTGGAAACAATTTCTTACAAAAGTGCTTTATTTTCGTAAAACACAAAACAAAACCTGCAAATGATTCCTTCTCTATTTAAATATACCTATTTAAATCATCCAGTCTGCCTTGATCTATATATATTGGCACTGGACTCAGATGGCTCCAGAAGAGAAAGTGAGGCTGGTGATTTTGCACAGTCCTCCCTCAACTAAATTCAATTCACTTTCAAGTCATGGCATTACCGTCCTGATGTCATGGTTGTCTTCAAGAACAAAGAACAAAGAAAAACAACGTATACCTATAGCTTTATTTGTGAAATTGTTGGACATTTTTTTCTCTGTACATTTCTCCTTGTCACATTTATTGAGCATCTACTATGTATACCACAGACATAATCAAAAGAGCTAGGTGTGAATCTCCATCTTCCACTTGGTAGACTTTAGGAATTGGGCAGGTCACTTAAGCTGTCTTGAAGTATAGATTCCTCATCTGATAAATGGTAAGGTGTGGAGTGTCAAACCCAGTGTGGATAAATGTAAGGTGTGGAGTGTCAAACCCAGGGCCCACAACCCTTTGTGGCTGCCTGAATCAGATTCAAATGTAATTTTAACAAAATAAATGAAATCATGATAAAACCTCAACAATGTCACATTTTAAAATGAATACGTGGCCTGCAAAGAGCCTTATTTATAGTTCAGCAGCCTCCCTTTTTTCCAATTATTTTCTTTTAGAAATTTATGGTACTCTGAGGAGGACAATAACATGAATTCTATTCAAAAGTCACTTAACTTTTCAGTGCCCTAAACAGCTTTTTAACATCAAAAATTGCAAAACAGTCATCAGCCTTCTGGTGATGGGAAAAGGAGGGTTCCCTCACTTGGAGTTTTGCTAAACTAATGAAGTTGTAGATCATGATCCAAAATATTGTGATCATAAAAATTGGGGTGATTTACTCCCACAGAGCAATTGTAAGCATTAGTGAAGTATATAAAATAGTTACCATGAAACACTATCAATCAGTCAACGAACAGTTATTAAGTCCTATTATGTGCTAGATACTGTAGTAAACTCCGGCACTGTATAAACATTTTATAAACATATTCATTCATCAAATGTTTATTAAGCATGTTGTCTGCACAGAGCACTGAACTAGATAGTGATGTAAAATTTTGATAAGACAAAGTGCCTACCTCCCACCATGGAGTTTACACTGAGGGGAATGGGATGGAAAGGGAGAAGAACTCAAGTAATTACATTACAAAATAGTATACAGGATGTCCCAAAGTTGTGAGCTTAACTTAAGTTTTAAGCTTAAAATAGCACTGAGATATTTTGGAATACCTTTTAAGTATATTTGGAGACATAAGAAATGGTGCTACATGGGGTCTGGAAGGAAGGCTGTTAATTGTATTTAAAGTGGGCTCTATAGGATGGGAAACAATTCAGTGGGTAGCTAGGTGGTTCAGTGGATAGAGTGCTAGACCTGAAGTCTGGAAGACTCATTTTCCTGAGAGCAAATCTGGCCTCAAACACTAACAAAGTATGTGACCCTGGGCAAGTCACTTAACCTCGTTTGTCTAACTACTGAACTACACTATTTCTCTTTAAGGTTTTGCAAAGCATATTATCTTATCCAATTCTCACAACCACCCTGGGAGGTAGGTGCTATTATTACCCCATTCCCACTTTATAGAAAAAGAAACTGATAGTAGTTAAGTGACTTGCCCAGGATCACACAGCTAGTGTCTGAGGGTGAATTTGAACTCAGGTCTTTCTGACCCCAAATCCATCACTGTATCTACCAGCTCCCTCCTGGAAAAAGAAAAATGACAGAAATTAGTTGAATATAGAGGATAAAGGAATTGAAAAGTGGCAAGGATGGTCTTTATATTTCAAAGCCAGGAGACTCAGAGAATGGTGGTATGTATCATTGGCAAAACTATCAAAACCAGAAAGGGAAACTCAAGAAGTGCCTTCAATGTACGCAAGGTGAAATAGAATTCCCCAATGAATAACCACTAAGGAAGGGCAAGGCTTCAAATAGGAGAATGCCAAAGGAATAAGAGGAAGAATCCAAACCTAAATTTTAAAAAGTGTGTGTGGTCCTATAGAAAGTGATTCCTGGGGCAGCTTTGTGGCACTGTGGATAGAGTATCTACCCTGGAGTGAGAAGAATCTCAGTTCAAATCTGACCTCAGACACTTACTTGTTGTGTGACCATGGGAAAGTCACTTAACCCTGATTGCCTCCAAAGATTAAAATTTAAAAAAAGAAAAGTGGTTCACGCATAGTTTGGGTTTCCCACTTTGATTCATCAGCTGACATTCCCAAAGCTTTTAGATTTCAAAAAAAATCCCCACTTGCCGAAATATTGTTTAAAAAAATAAATCACCTTTGTGTTTGATTAATTCTACGTGATTATCTCCATCCACATTCTGTGTACTAGCTACTGACCCTCAGGAAGCTAACTGCTCTGCAACATATTCAGTACAATCATGTTTACAACTAAACTGTTAACGTGCTACTGTGCTGAGACTACATGTTACAGCATTGTTTAGATGGAGCATTTGAATAAATATAAGCCAATAGGCTAAGGCTAAGAGTGCCATTCTTGAGTGAAGAGATGAATTCTGGAGAGGCCTTGCTTGGTCCTATTGTACAGCCTATTTCCAGAGGAAGCAATTTACTGCCCTGTGTGCAGCTCTCTCCAGGGAAGGGATTTAAAGCCTCTAAATGTGCATAAATGTATTGAATATACAAGGCTGGTGTTAAAAATGAGAGGATAAGCAATTCTGAAAATTGGCCAGTTTCCCATTAATTATCCTGCTTTAGAACATATACACTAGTATACTGCTGGCAAAGACCAATTTCTAATCTAATGGGGCAAAAGGATGAAATCAATGTATAAATATCTATCAACAGTCCCTATTTTCAAAAAACTATTTTCCACACTTCTCCCTAGTTTGACCTTTCTTGTGTACTTCAATTTACCTATTGCATAAATGCTGAACTGTAAACTCCTAATTGCAAAAATGAGCTTTTTCTGCATCTCAAATATTTCAATTTTATTTCTGTAAGGCACTGTGAATCCTGTCCATATTTCATTTTTAGTTGTTTTAAAGTCATTCCTGTCATTTTGCCAAGACACTTAGCATTTGCTATAATAATGACCCAGCAGATTTTATTAAACAAATGTGCTGATAAAACCAGGCAAGTAAACACCAACTCAGTCTTCCGAAGACGTATGACCACCGTGGAGTCTGATAAAGTGCTGTGTCCACTCTTGGGAGAACTCAAGAACCAAGAACCCCAGACTTGGATGAGCTCTTCTTTATATCCCCACTGTCTTGACCTTGGTAAATTGCCTAATTTTTCCATATCCTGGCTTTGATTGTTCAAAGCAACATGGGAAGTTCTTCTAGTTCATCCTGCCCAATTTTTTTTATGATTTCATACAACCGGGGTTTTTTTTGGGGGGGTAGGGCAAGGCAATTGGGGTTAAGTGACTTGCCCAGGGTCACACAGTTATTAAATGTCAAGTGTCTAAGGCTGGATTTGAACTCAGGTCCTCCTGCTACCAGGGCTGATGGTCTATTCACTGTATCCACTGGCTGCCCCCATACAAGTACATCTTAACTTCCAAACAGAAAGTAAACTCCTGGGGGGCAGTAATAATAGCATAGTTAACTACTTTAGCATCCCTTGCTAAACCTAGGAAAGTGCAAAATATTAAGCAGTCACAATCAGTAACCCTGTGCCTGGACTCCTCTTCCTCCTTACCTCAGACTCTTGGAATACCTAAGGCCTTCTCCAAGCTCCTTCAGTTGCCTGGTATTTGGTACCACCCCAAATCCCTTGTATTTTGTATTAACTTACCCTTATATATATTTTGTATTAACTATATATGTATCAACTTACATACACATGGAAGGGGTAGGGCTCTCTGGTATAATGGGAACCTAGGTTGAGATCCTGATTGACTCATCATCTGTGTGAACTTAAGCAAGTAAGTCACTTAACGCCTCTAGTTTTTCCTACTGATAAAATGAGGAATTTAGACTAGTAGGTGCCTTGCTGTTCTAAATCTATAGGTCCACATTATTTTTCCCCACCACTAAATAGAATATAATCTCTTTGAGAACAGGGAGTGATTTTTGTATCCCAAGCAGACTTAGAACAGTGCCTAAAATATCTGGCAGGTAACAGACACTTAATAAATATCTGCTGAATCAAAAAACTTGTTGACTGCTTGCTTTGGGGTCTTTAGAAGAAATGTCTCATTGCTACTTATTCTCCCATCAAGAAAGAGGTTTTTAATACTTATTCACACACCCACACCCACAGAGTGGCTAATGACCATTATCATTCTAGATGACATCTGGAACTCAAAGCAACATCCAGTATGAAATCTGTTTACATGGGACCAGCCAATAACCATACACACTAAAAAAATTTTGTACCTATTGTAACATGTCACTTACTCTTCTTCCAATATTCATATGACCAGAAAACTGCAGAGTGTGTCTCTCTGTAGATCAAGTAGACTCTGTACCAAACATTCAGCTGGCACAGTCTCCAAACCTCATAGTTCCTATAACTGGACCTGCTTTTATGTCAACTGCAGGTCAGAATGACAAGGATCCTGTGAAGCAAGAAAACCATTTCCCTAGGGCAAACAAGGTGAATAGTGCAGTAAAGCCTATATGCATTACTACCCCTGCCAGACGCCAAGAGAGAACCTAGGAACTTTTTTTTACAACAGAGTAATTGCTTCTTTACTTAACTATGAAAAGTTGCCAGGCCTGGAGAAAAGGTCTAACCTCCTTCAAAAGTCAGTGTTCCTTCAGAAGGTTCACTTAACCTTCCCTGTTTGACAAATATCGATTTATCGTCATCTTCTCAAAAGCACGATGAGTTGTAAGTCTGGCCACTTGGAGATCTAGAGATCTGAGTGAGGCAGAGGCCCTGCCACTGATTGCTTATGTGATCCTGAGCAAATAACTTTACTTTTCCTAGACCTTAGTGTTCTCATTCATAAAAACAGAGGGTTGGGATTAAATGATCTCTAAAGGTACTTCATGTTCTATGATTCTAAATTCTAGAAAACAGCTGAAGGAAAGCCTACCTGTTTTTACAGTATTTTTAATCTTCTTGCTAAAAATGTCACTGTCAGTCTTCTATAATTTGTGCTCCCCCTCCACCCCTCCACCCCCCTTTTTCCTGTAATGCAAGGCTGACTCTCTTAGGAGGTCATTCTTGGTTCCCACAGCTGCTAGAGCTTCTCCCTTTTTTCTCTTCTATAAGTAGCTTTTGTTGAGTTGTTTTAGTCATGACCTACTCTCTGTGACCCCATTTGGGGTTTTCTTGGCAAAGATATTGGAGTGGTCTGCCATTTCCTTTTCTGGCTCATTTTACAGATGAGGAAAATGAGGCAAACAGGGTTAAGTGTCTTGCCCAGGGTCACATAGCTAGCAAGTGTCTGAGGCCAGATTTGAACTCAGGAAGATAAGTTTTCCTTATCTCAGGGCCAGCACTCTAACCACTGTATTGCCTAGATTGCCTCTAGAATGGAACATAACTCCCCGTTTTAGCTTTTCAAGCTCTATAGAACCTATAGATCCCAACCTTTACTTCTTGTTTTGCTAGATATTACTCCCTCTCCCCCATTTGGTGATCCAGTCAACCTGGCCCTCTCTCAGCTCCTCAAACATGACATTCCATCTCTATCCTGGGTACTAGCCACCCCCCCCCCACACACACACACCTGAAACATCCTCCCTCCTTACCTCTCCTCCCAGAATCGCTCCCTTTCTTAATTGCTTCTGGTCCTCTGTCTCAAACTACCTTGTATTTAACTACTTTGCATATATTTGTGCTTATTCACTTTTAATTTCTTCTGTACGTATATTTTGCCTTTGTTGTCTCCTTCTTTAGAATGTAAGCTTCCTGGAAATAGGGATTATTTCATTCTTTGTATCCCCCGCACCCATCACACAGTGGCTGTTCGTCTTTCATTTTCAAAGAGGACCAATGATGTCATGGGGTGATGTCGTGACTTGTGCATGAATTGGATTTAAGTGAGACACAGTTGCACAGTCATCAGCCTCACTCTCTCTTCCAGAGTAGTCATCAAAGTCCAGTGGCAAGATAAAAGTCAGGAGGACTGGAAAAGGCCCAGGATACAGTGGAAGATCTTAGCATTTTCTATGTCTGACCATTCTGCAGGGAAGTCTTCACTTGCTTGGGGTAGACATCTCTCCAACTCACTGATGGGTTTGAGGCCCCCCCCACAAATGTGGTTTAGCCCATCTGCTGAGATGGTTTTACCAGGGTGTGGCTGTTGTGTTGTATACAGCTTCTTGGAGCCACAGGTGACAGTTGGGTGAGAGGTAGACACCAAAGTCGGATGAGCAGCCCTCACAGTAGAGGTACTAGTGCTCCTGAACACCCAAGATACCACTACCATACAGCTGGCGGTTAATAAATACCTACTGAAAGTTTAATTGATTTCTCTACTGTTATGACTAATTTAGAAAGCCAACCCTTTGGAAAATGTGCTTCAACCTGCTCCCAATCCAGGCATATACAAGCTTTTGGAAGACTTCCACCCCATCCCAAGGGGGTGTCCCAGAACTATTTGGGTTTCTTATTAATATAAAACTCTCATGGATGGTATGTGTTATGAGGGTGAGGTTCGGTGGGTGTAGAGGAGAAGAGGAGGATGATCTCCACTGATAACTTAAACATATTATGGAAGGCACATTTTGTTCTTTTAAAGGGATAGCTGCATTCTAAAGACTCTGGCTGAATTTACTGCCTGAATGAGCTACTGCCTGGTTGGCTTGAACATAAGTTAAACTAGTTAAATAGGTTTCAAAGACATTTAGATCCATGTCTCATACTAGCAGGAATGGGTTTGGATAAACAGGAACATATTAGTCTAACACACAAACTGTATTCTCTTACAGTTACCGAGATAATCCAATGGGATGTCAACAGTGGCTCTGTGTACATGCTTTGTTTCAAGTAACAATAATAAACAGTTAAAAAACAACAAAATAATTAAGCAAACAAACAGTTTACATGAACTTAGGATTTATTATTTTGGGGCTCCTGAACATTGGGCTGATATAACCAAGTAGTCTGTTCCTTCCATGAAAACCAGAGCCACCTAGCTCAAGTCCTACCATGATACAACTTTTCATGGACTCGGTCCCTTCACACATCTATGTCTTCATGTATTCTGGTATCACTAGTTAAATTACAAAATGGGGAAAACCCTTTATACAAGGCCCAAATACAAAAGGCAGCACCATCATACATTTTAGTCCATTCCTGAGTGATATAATAATAAATCACATGAACCAAACACCAGTTCTAGTCTCTAGTTGTTTCAGAAAGAGCAAGAGTACTGTAAGGGCAATTAGGTGGCAGAGTAGATACAGTACTGGGCCTGGAGTCAGGAAGACTCATGTACCAGAGTTCCAACCCAGCCTCAGATGCTATGTGAGCTTGGGCAAGTCACCCTGTTTGCCTCAGTTTCCTTATCTGTAAAATGAGTGGAGAAGGAAATGATAAATCACTCTGGTGTCTCTGCACCTCAAATGGGGTCATGAAGAGTTAGACATAACTGAAAGGACTGACCAATAACAAAGGCAATAATAGTAAAGTGGGAACAGCAGGAGATTTGGAGTCAGAGGACATGAGTCCAACTTCCTCCTCTATCATTGCCTATGTGAACCTTGGGCAGGTCTCAGCTTCCCTGGGCCTAATTTCTCTGCCATAAAATAATGAGGTTAGACTAGATGGCCTCTGAGAACTTTTCCATCTCTAGAGCCATGTGAATAGCTTTTTTGGGTCTGATTTTGTTATACCCCCCTTTTTGATGCTCCTAGTCAGCCCCCAATTAGGAGATTTTTCCACACAGGGTATTAAAAAAAAATCTTCCAAACATTAGTCAAGATAGCTGGCTACCCATACCTGACTACACTCAGAAATGTCAAAGTAAGCTTCAGATTTTATTATAAGTAATGAGCACTAGTCCAGCAAACAGGAAACCCAGGGTCTTCGTTCTAGTTCTTACATTTAGTCATGTGACCCTAGGTAAATTACATCATCCATAAAATAGAGATGATACCATCTGTTCTCTCTACTTTATGAAATTCCTGGAGGGATCAAATGTGATAATGTAAATGAAGGCACTCAGAAACTGGCAAACACTATGCAAATGCCATATGACTAATATTAACATTATAATCACTGCTCAAGAAATAATATCACTAACAAGGTTGTATCACTGTTCAAAAATGTCACCAAAGGTACTGAGGCACCCACCTAGAGATGACCTCCCATTAAGCTGAAATCATCCATACTTATTTAGAGAAGTTTACATACTGCCTTTTTTTCTTCAGTCCAGACCTATTTTCATTTGTGTAGAGAATTCAAAGCACGAAACCTGTCCCTCCTGATCCAGATTATAATTTGTAATCTCAGAATGTTACCTGAGGAAAGTAATCAACTATAAGTGACTTGCCCAAGGTCATATAGCTGGTATCTGTCACATGCAGGACTTGAACCAAGTCTTGTAAACTCTAAGGATGGTTCTTTATTACACTACATTGTTTTGGGCATATCATCAGAAATCAAAACAATGAGGTCCCAAGAAGCACCCATTTATTGCCTTACCTCATGACTGCTGTCACAAGAAATGTTTCAGACTCCTACACTGATAAAAATTGACAAAATGTAAAGTGGACGGTGGAATGGGAAAAGGGAGGAATTCCAGAGCCTTCAGATAAATAGCAAAAATATGGTAAAATTATAGGTAAGACACAAAACCCAACCAATCTTTTATCCTTCCCCACAGAGAATCAGAAAATTCCGAAGCAAGAAGGGACTATGTAGAACAACTAGCTCAACTCCTCCATTTTACAGATGAGGAAACTGAGGGTCTGTGAGAGGTATTCATGATCATTAAGTTATTAGCTTAGATAGAATTAGAACCAAGGTCTCCATAGAGCCCCTTCTCCCCACCCCCATCCATCTACATTGCACCATACTTATCTTAGGTATTCTTATCTATTATCTGCTACACCTAATCTATTCTTATCTGCCTATACTTGGAACTTCAATTATCCATGGAACTTTTTTTTAAAGTAGATTTGCTCATTAGCAAGATTCTTTCCTTTGTTGACACACACTTCAAAAGGTGTAGAATAAAAATTGAAATGCCTCTTAGGTCTTTGTGGCCAGGTCATTTTCTGTGATTCCACCCAGTCCTATCCCCCTTCTATATCAAGACCCATCTCATTCATGGAATGCCTGCCTCCATTTTCCAGGTCAGATGACACCTTCCCTGCTCCTGAAAGCAAGAAGCAATGCCTCCCTCATACCACATTGTTAGATGCCTTCTTTGTACTTCATTATACCACAGCTTGCATTATAGTTTACTAGGTGACCATCACCACATCTATCAGCAACTTTGTTTTCCTAGCATCTAGTAGACTGTATTACAAATAATAAATTCATAAATGTTAGTTAAACTGAAATGTCGATTTATTGACTTACTGGATTGGATTCCAACACCTCCATCTTACCTAGCCTTATACAGTAACTGACAGAAGGTTTGAATTAGGGAAAGAGAATTGAAAGGAGGGTGGCTAGGTGGTGCAGTAGAGATTGAGTGCTGAGCCTGAAATCAGGATTGTACTCTTCCTCAGTTTAAAGCCAGCCTCAGACACTTACTAGCTTTGTGATTTGGGGCAAGCTTGCCTCAGTTTCCTCATCTGTAAAATGAGCTGGAGAAGGAAAGAGCAAACCACTCCAATATCTTTGCCAAGAAAATTCCAAATGTGGGGTCATGAGGAGTCAGGACTGAAAAACACTTAAATAGCAACGAAAGTTGAAAGTAAATATGTAAACTGATATATAAATACATGAATGAATGTCTTCCTCAGTTCACTCCAAAATCAAGCAAAAGTTTGGGGAGAATTATTACCTTCCATTAATAATGATGACTGTATTCACGGCTTTATAGAACTTGACTTCTAAAGGTTTCTCCATTTGTACAAAAAATCAAGAACTGACTACACATTGGCTTACTTTCCTAAGAGAAAAGGGAATTACTCCCACACCTCAGTCTGGATGATGCTGATTGGATTCACTGGGAGGTTTCTCTGAAAACCATCTTTTTTCCCACTGAACAGCTAGTGCTTCAGAATTATTAGGGCAAGTAAAAAATCAGGAAGTGAGATGTGCTGTTTTGAAGACATTTTTGAAGATGGCTCCTGATGGGATGGGTAACCCAGTCATAGACCATTTGGGGTCACTCAGATTCTGGTGTGAGCATTCTAATCTACCAATTGAAAATGCTGGATGACACCTCTAAAGATTTGGGATGGTAGGCTTCTTCCTCTGGGGTTTAGCACAATTGTGCACTGAAAAATAAAATATATAGCCAGGGTACAATTAAGAGATGCTCATATTTCCAAAGTAGATCCCAGATTTCCAATTGGAAGGGACAATAGAGATCATCTAGTCCAGCGGAGTCAAACAAATAGAAATGGAGGTCACTAAACTGTGTGTAAGGATCCATGCAGGCTGCATGTCGATTTGGAAAAGTACATATTAATATTTCCTATGTTTTACTGTATTTTCATTTATTTTGTAAAATATTTCCCAATTACATTTTTATTAGAATTGGGTCACATTTGATGGGCAGCCGGCTTGTCACCTCCACCTGAGGCCAAAGAACACAACTGGAACTATAGAACACGAAGGGAAACTAAGTCATCTAGTACAGCGTCTATTTTTGTTGTTCACTTATCTGACCACATTTGGGGGTTTTTTGGCAAAGATACTGGAGTGGTTTGCCATTTCCTTCTCCAGTTCATCTGACAAATGGGGACACTGAGGCAACCAGTTAAGTGACTTGCCTAAGGCCACACAGGTAGTAGGTGTCTTTCTGACTCTAGGCCCAGAGTTCTATCCACTGTACCACCTATCTGCCTCCCCCCTCGCCCCAGGGTGTAGTGAAACACAAATGAATTAGTCTACCTGAAGTACTTTTCAAACTTTAAAGCCTTACGAAATTGTCAGATATCATTATTACTAAGATGTGTGTTTAAAATATAATTTTGAAATTTAATCCTTTAAAATTCAGTTGAGGAATTGGCTCTTTACAGAATTATGTGGTGAAGCTTTTTTTTTCTGACACAAATGATCTTTCTATAAAGAAAAAAAAATCAGCCTTTAAGGCCCAGTATTAAAAACCAGTTTTTCTGTTCTCAAGTTTTGTGAAGTAGGGCACACCTGTATGAAAAATGCTTCCTCATCCTTCAATAGCAGAGATGATAATCAAAAATGTAAACAGTGTTATTATTAGTTTTAGATTCAACCTTTGTAGGCAAAAATAGATTAAAAAAAGAAAACCTATCAAGCAACATATTTTCCCAACAGCAAGAATAAACATGTGAATAATTCTACAAAGAAAGCCAGCAAACAAGCTTATCCGGCATTCCTTACTCCTCATTTCATCATTATCACACCTGGCTTTCTCACCTGTACCTAATACTAACCTGGGATTCCACGGCCAGCCTCTTGGCTGACTTCCATGAACCTATGCCAATACTGCTGCACGCAATGGGTTAAGCCTGAGGCTGGATGTTTGGCAATCTCTAAAGAGTGCTATTGCTTAAAAAGGCCCTGTATAAAGCAAGGTTTATTATCTGAAGCCCACATTTGGCTCTTAATTATCTTGTCTGTTCTCTGGCTTTCTGGTGGCTTTAGGAATCCTCTCCTGGTCTCCCTAGGGCAACTACAAACTCGCTGAGGACAGCGATAGTTTTTAATATTCTTTTTAATCCCCTTCCACTCAGCACAGTTCTAGGTGGATAGTGAGTGCTAAGCAGAAGCAACCTGGCTGAATTATGAGGCTTTTTAAACATTCCAGCTCATCAAGTTCCATAAGCTCTAGACATTTTCCTGAATTAATTTTTGTTAGGAACAGAAATTGGACTTGTGATTTTGTTGGTATAGGGAAGTCCCCAGGGAGGAAATTCAGCAATAGGTCAGCACCTCCTCTGTGACTGATGCAGTCTTTCAGGGATAAGAACCTGCACCCTCCAGCCCACAGGTGGCCCTCTAGGTCCTCAAGTGTGGCCCTTTGACTGAATCCAAGCTTCATAGACCAAATCCTTTTATTAAGTCAGACTTAGTGGTCTAGAGCAGAGATGTCAAACTTATGGCCGACGGGTAGCAAAACTGCCCAGGAGATTAAAATGCAATTGGGAAATGTTGGACAAAATAAATAACTATGCAATAAAACATCATGTTAATATGTGGTCTAAGTCAATACGTGGCCATCAGGAATCCGTTTTGAGTTTGACACAAAGGGTTTGGAGAATTCAAAAGTGAAGTGTTCATGCAGCCAGTTTGTGTCAGACACCGCACTTGATCCAAGGTCTTCCTGGTTTAGTATCTAGATGTCTGTTCACTATGGCACACAGCCTTTCATGATAGCAGAAAGAACCTTGTCAGAAGAAGAAGCAAAATTCCCCAGGGTACACTCTGTTGTCATTTCAGATAGCTGTATCAGAAGCATAAACGTGAGGAGGGGAAACTCTGGAGTCTACTTTTAGGTCACTCCTACAAAGAATGCTCTCCAAGGATGCCAAGATAGTGAAACCATGTTCCCCGACTCCTAAGTTGGCACTCAAGCAGAACAGCATTAAGTACCCAGTTAAAATCTCATCTTTTACGGGAAGCCTTTCCCAATTCCTCTTAAGTGCAGTGTTTTCCCTCTGTTAATTACTTCCTTTTTATCTACACTATCCTTTATATAGCTTGCTATGTGTGTATATGTATATATTTACATGCTGTCTCCTCCTGTGGATTATAAACTCCTTGAAGGCTAGGACTTTCTTTGTATTAATTGTATCCCAGTGCTGAGCAAAGTGTCCAGCATATAGTAGGTACTAAATAAATGTTTACTGGATTAGTTACTGTTGTTTGTTGTTGAATTTTTTAAAGTTGTGTCCAACTCTTTGACCCCATTTTGGGGTTTTCTTGGCAGAGATACCGGAGTGGTTTGCCATTTCCTCCTCCAGCTCATTTTACAGATGAAGAACTGAAGCACACAGGGTTAAGTGACTTATCCAGGGTCATACAGCTAGTAAGTGCCTGAAGCCACATTTGAACTCTGGAAGATGAGTCTTCCTAATTCTAAGCCCAGTGCCCTATCCACCAATTCCTTCCTTAATTATTTTCCATTTATCCTGCAAACAGCTTACTTTGTGCATATTTGTTGGTGTGTTGTCTCCCCCACAAGGGCAGGACCGGTCTTTTGTTTCCCTTTCTATTCCCAGTGCTTAGCACAATACCTTGCACAAAGTAGGCATTTAATAAATGTTTACTAATGGACTGACCTCAGTCACAGTGATGCTTCCCTCAAATTCCAATTAAAGCTCCTCTCCAACGCCAACTGAGAGATCCAGTTTGATCTGCTGGTTTGGGGGATCAAATCTACAATTTCATTTGTGTAGAAAACTCCCTCCACCAATGTAGACTGGTACTTCTGCAACTTATGAATCTTGGAGTTGCTTAGGACATTGAGAATTAAATCATTTCAGCATGTAACAGGTGGAATGGGAGAGTAGACCTTGCTGCTTTTGCTGCCTTATTTGATACAATATATAAATATATATATATATTTTAAAAATATGTGCATTATATAGGTACCTAAACATTCACACACATATTATATGTACACTTATTAGAATACTCTGTACTATACCATGATCCAGAGAACACTGTTGAATACTCTGTAGTATATTAAAAAGTAAAAGGACAGTACGCAGCTTATAGTTCTGAAATCTAGCCAGACTTCCATATCCTTAAACACAGCCCCCCCAAAGTGCAGTTAAAAGAGAGAAGGCAGAAGATGACAGGTGAGAAAGTGAGAAAGGTGATGACAGGTGAGAAAGGTGAATAAGAGGAGAGGGATAAGGAAATGGGATGCCTTAGGACTGAAAGGGGAAAGAACACAATACCCTTTTCCTCCTTACCAACATGCGTCCTAAATGTGACAATACTCATGCTTCTAGAATTGAAACTTCAAGTGAGGAATAAGCTGGTTTCCTTCTCTTTCTTTAGGAAGGGGAAAAAAAGAAGGCTTCTTTTTTTTTCTAAAGGAGCTACCACTTTGTTTAAGTACTGAAATGCTTCCGCACAGGCTGGCACTGCCTGGGCCCAGGGACAGCTGGCTGCTGGAACAGAAGACTTTGCTCTAACAAACTCCTTACTGTAAGCTGGACAGAGGGAGACTGGGAGCTATTTATTCCTCAGTATGTCACACTAAACACTGTAGGAGAAAAGAATGAGGCTAGAAAGGTTTATAATCTCTACTTTTTGCAGATAAGGAAACCAAGGTCTTCAAAGATTAAATAACTTTTCCAAAGTGATAAAGGTAGGACTAAGGACTCATCTCTTGACAAAAGCTGTAATTAGGAATTTTTGTACTTAGGGCAAGGCACTAGGGGAAGAGGGATCTGATCAGGCTAAATAGTTAACCTACGGCCAAAGGGAGAGAAAGTTCCCAGTTTTCTATTTTAAGAAGTTTTTTCCTGCTAACTAGGTGCTAAGCTCTGTTCTTTAAAGGCTGCTAAGGAAATAGAAGTATGGTTAACACCCTTTCAATAGTCACACCCAGGGACAAAGCCCTAAGAGTCCCACCCTAGTTACAGTTATTCCTAATTCATCCAGTTTCTGCTCATTTCACTAAATCACACTGCTGAGGGGGTTCCATCTGAGAAAGAAATAAAGGAACACAAATAAAACCCATCTCTTATTTTGAAGCTAACCCTGTGTGTTCTTTTGATACAGAGAAATATTTCACACTCAAATCAAGGAAATGTCTTGGGAGTCCAATAAATGCTGGGAATGCAAAGCAATATTGTGTCCAAGTGCTGATTTCTACTTTCCACTATTTGGAATCAATAAATCAACCCTTAACATATCAGTCTGGCCAATCTCCATGTTTATAAGATCCATATGGTGACCAGTGAACCCTTATTTTATTCTTTCGTTACATTTGCCCCTAATTTTTAACTTCATTTTCTCATGAGATTTTCAAAAGGAACTTTGTACCTACAAAGGGGTGTTTAAAAAAAAAAAAACTAAACAGCTCAGTTCAGGGAGGGGATAGATGCAGAAAGCACCCCGTCACAAAGCAGTTCAACTATTCAATAAAGAAAATTCCTTCATTTAAGGAGATTTATGTTGCACTTACTGAAGTATTTCCCTCTCCATTTCAGGAAGACCCTCTTGTGTTAACCCTCTCCACCCTCTTTCAATTTTCTCATTGAAATGAACAGAACAGCTAGAGAACAATCACAAGACACTACATCCTACATTCAGACCTTGGTGATTAATTGGTAAAACTCCAACTTATAGAAGAAAAAACTGAGGTCCAGAATTTGCTCAGATATTAAGTGTCTGAGATAGAAGTTGAATCCAAGTCCTTTGCCTTCAGAGTCATCATTTCCCATAAATCTCCCCATGGTTTTTTGCAGCCAACACAGCAATATTCCATTATATTCACATACCACAATTGGGTTAGCCAAACTTCAATTGATGGGAATATAAACTTTGTTTATGTTTTTTGGTTACCACAAAAAAGGTTGGTATGATTATCTTTGTGTATATAGGATTTTCTTTCACTCTGTGACACCTCCTTGGGACACAGGCCTGAGCACAGGGATATCTGGGTGATTTGTTTCTTTAAAAAGAATCTTGCTAGGATGCACTGGTAAATAGAGTCAATACAATATCCTCAAATGCACAGAGCTAGACCATTCCTGCAGTACTTTTTTTACGACTATCTTCTGGATTACAGATTTTATCAAAATAGCTCTCAGGTTTAGAAACTGGAAGAGGTCAGACCACATATCCATTTAAGCAGAGAAAAGGACCTTATGAGTTTGGTTTGACTTCCCTATAATAAAATGACTCACATTTATATATAGCTTTAAGATTTGACTTTCTAATGATAGCTTACATTTATATAAAGCTTTAAGCCTTTAAGTATTTGTAAATCTTAAAAGTTTAAGGTTTACAAAATTGGTTCTTTCTAACATCCCTCTGGGTTAGACATAGAAAATATTAATACCCCTATTTGCAGACAAGAAAACTGAGATTCAGGGACATTATAGAGCATTGGGCTTAGAAGACTTTTATCTTCCTGAGTTCAAATCCAGTTTCAGACACTAGTGGCGTGATCCTGGGCAAGTCATTTAACCCTGATTATCTCAGCTCCTCAACTGTAAAATGAGTGAGGGAAGGAAATAGCAAATCATTCCTAGAAAAGCCCAAATGTGGTCATGAAGAACCTCTCCTAGTTATTTTCCATACTTCCCTCTTCTTTACCCTCTTGAGGGGGAAGAGTGCTACATAATCTTACTTATTCCCTTTTCCCTATTAAATACCTGTCAGGCTGTGTGCTAAGGGCTTTACAAATATCTTCTCATTTGGTCTTCTCAACAACCCAGGGAGGTAGACAGTAATATAATCCTCATTATATAGTTGAGGAAGTTGAAACAGGTTAAATGACTTTCCCAGGGTCACATAGCTAATAGGTACCTGTGGCTAGATTTGAAATCAGTTCTTCTAGACTCCAAGCCCAGAGTTCTATCCACTGCACCATCAACTGTATGTGAGATCCTAGGGCATAATCATCTTGCACATAATCTTTAAGGGAAGATGTGTGGGGAAATGAGTGTCCTTCCTAAGGAATGAAAATGCTAGTACTGTCTAGTGCAAATTTAGTTTTGGGGAAAAGGATGCTAATTTTTGCATTAAAATGTTGTTATCAGTTTCTAGGAAGCCAACAGGATATGTACAGCCATTAGCAGAGAGCCTTAAAAATGACATTCAGCTGAGCAAGTGAGTCAAAATGGTATTCTTGAAATCAGAATGGAAAAGTATGATCTGGAGAAATCAATTTTTCATTTCTTTGTTCAGTGCCTAGTACATAGTAAAAAAAAATGCTTTTTCATCGATGCATTCATGAAACAGGCTTTGGGATATAGCTAACTAGCTTCTCCTGGGACTGCCTTATACATGTCTACCCTTTACAACATGCTCCTTCACTCAACTTCCATAGCCTACATGATCAAAATACTAGATGGGATCCTCTTCCCAGTATGAAATATATATCCAAGGGAAAAGTACAGACATTTTGACATAACTGGAAAAGTTTTTCAAGAATCCAGCTATCTGAAGTCATTGGTGACAAATAAATGAGAGAACACACCCAGAGAGCCCAGGCTGAAATAAACCCCTAGATAAGAATGCTCCTAATAAAGGTTATTGCGTGGACCCCACCCCCACCCCCTTTGCCCCATTCCCTACCCAAACATCCAAGAGATTAGACAGGTTTCAATCCAAGCCCAGAGCTTACAGGTGTAGACTAACACAGGCCCACGGGTTCTTATCCTGGTCTATGGAGATACTAGGAGAAAGTGGCTCAGACCTATGTCATCCCTTGCCCAGAGAACTACTGGGAGAACGAGATAAGTCCAATATGCCACTGGGTGGGGCAGAGGGGCAGGATAATCTAGGTCTACTTTGACCTAGATAGGATTTACCATTTGCCACCACCATCTTTTCCTCTGCAGTCTAACACTTGCAAGGATAAGGCAGAACTGGAATGAGTTAGGTTACTTGTTTTAATTTTTCCATGCTGAGCATCAGACATGTTCTCTCTCTGTTGTATGTACAGTCACTAGGTCTTAGATGAAGGAGTATACTGAGCCCTATTTTCCTTACTGTATAAATAAGAGCTATTTTCAGCTCCTGGGGTCTTTGATAGTATCCTAGGTGGCTTTCAGGTTCTTGTTTTCTGAGATTAAAGCCAAATAAATAAGCTGAGGGTGGAGTCCTATCTAACCTCAATCTCTCTAAAGATCATGGTGAGTTCCCCAAATTCTTATGTTTGGATGTTGTAATTAATCTCCTTTAAATGAATTTTAAAAAATAAGAAAGAATGTGCAAGGTAGAGAGAGTCTATCTACCACTGGGCTTAAAAGTCTTTCATGGTGATGTATGGATTCTAGAAGTCAACAGAGTCACTTGACAAATACATTTGGCTCTTCCCTGAATGGACTTGAAAGCTTGGTATTTGATCTTAAATATGCCTAAACATGACTCGTAGTAGAAAATCAGAGCTAAAAAGTTCTGAGGGTAGTGCTGTAAGGAAAGGACTGGGAGAGAATGTCATCTCATTACTCTTTGAAGCGCTAAATGTCAACTTAAAAAAATTGTTGCCCAAGTATTTAAGTGTCTTTGGTACATTCACCTATTCTCAGTTCTTCCACTTTCCTCCTTTCTTGCTCACTGCTGGGCATAAGGGTATAACGAGGATCAATGCCAGATATTGAGGTACTGGTATTCTGGACAAACGGGTAACTGCTGCACATCCCAAAGTTACTCAACAAAGGTCCCAACCGACTCAATTCTTGTTCCTGATTATAGAAGAACAATGCTTGGCACATTGTAAGCACTTAAAAATTCTTATTGACTAACTACAATTAGAAGAAAGGAGACCTTGGTTCTGTCACCAGAAATAGAAGACCTGGATTTTAACATTGGTTCTGCTATTGACTAACCTTGGGTAAGTCAACTAACCTCTGATACCTCATCTGTGAAATTGGGGTGGAGGGTATAATATCTTACCTCCTTGGATCCTTTCTATTCTAATCCTATATAATCCTATTTTCTAGCTGTGTGAATTTAACCATAGTGGGACTCACTTTACTCACCCACAAAGGTTAAGCTAAATGATCTCCATAGATCAATTCTGGAGCTGAAATTCTGGTTTTACAATTGATTCCCCACTCCAATACCACCCAAACACACACACTGTACAGTTGAAACTTAACCACATCTTTTCTAGTAATACTTTGTATCAGTAATTCTTTTCAGAAAGCCTTTATTCCTATTAATTTCCCTTTAATTAATTGGGCAATTTTTTCATTTGATTTCACAAAAAGGAAAAGAAGCAATGATATGTTTTCCTAGTCTGATTTTATTTTATTTATTGCCCATAATTTAATTTCTGAACAACCTCTCCTCCCATTTTTCTTTCTCCCTGATTCTTTGTGGCAACTGATGTAGCTTCTCCTCAGTGTTCATAATCATCCTTGGCATTTGATAGTATCATCACTACTCCATGTAAGTTTTCAGAAAGTAATTATCTTAAAGGTTTTCAATTCTTCTTTCTTTCAGGACTACCTCTCTTCTTCTTTGAAAAGGAAGGAGTGCAAAAATGTTATTTTTCGGGGTTGTCACTGAAGCATGAACTCTCTCCCTCCCTCCCACCCTGCAAGTGCTGCTGAAACAGAAGAGACAGCTGGGATAACAGCAGCTTCCACTCTCAGCAGTTGTTAGGTGGGAAAGAAACAAAAACACCACTGTGTTTTAAAGGAGGGGAAGAATTATCTACTAGGACTTCTCTCTCCCAGGACTTCTGACTCTGATCAAAGGGCAGTTTATATTAAGGATCTTGACCACTTCTGCACCTGGATCTTTTATTCCAACATCCCATTCACATAAAAGCTCTCAGTGCAGAAGGAATCCATGGCTTGGAGACTTTACACATGCTGACAGAATTACAGAGGGTAGGATGAAAACATCCAGCAAATAAGAGCTCTTGGAAACCAACCTCAGGTTCCATTAGGAACCAACAGTATTTTAGTTTCATCAAGAAAAACCTCAGTATCAGGCACACACACTCCCCTGGCCACATACACAGATTCTAATATGAATGAATATACAGTAGTATCCACTGACCTGTCACCCCTTCTGTAGTAACGCAATTTTATTAACATGAAGCAATCTCTAAAGAGCTACTTTGTCATTGTTCAGTTGGTGACTGTGTATGGGGTTTTCTTGGCAAAGACACTGCAGTGGTTTGCCATTTATTTCTCCAGTGGATTAGGTGAACCGAGGTGGAGTGACTTGCCCAGAGTTACACAGTTAAGAAGTGTCTGAGGCTGGATTTGAACTCATGTCTTCCTGATTCCAGGACCAGTGCTCTATCCATTGAGACATCTAGTTGCCCTAAAGGTCAACTTAGTGGACAATAGATAAAACTGAATAACTAGCTAAAATGGTCATTTAAATGGGAAGATCTTTCCCATTCATTAATAGGCCCATGTGACCTGCTTAAAACACATGGAAGCCTAAGTCACATGTGGTAGGAGGAGCTTTCTGAATTGGTAGAACAGGAAGGGTGGCGCACAGCTAAGGAGCTGGTGAGAGCAGGTAGGGTGGAGAGAGAGAGGACACAGACAAGCAGACTGCAAAGGTGGTTAGCGCTTGTTTGTGGGAAGTGGGGGAAGAGGGGGAGGCTTGGGAATGTCTTCTTCCCCTGCAGTGCTAATGTGTACTGACTTCATGATTTCTATGATGAATTTGGCTTTCTGGTATTTGAATAAATGTTTTTCTTCTGCCTTCTATATGGACAGTCTGTTATACTTTGTAACTGAGAACTATGCAGGCATATTCATAGTCACCACTAGTGCTGCGAATACTGCGCTTGGTGATACACTAGCAAGTGCTTTCATCTTCTAAAACCCTTCCTTACTTAGTTAATATGACATTTTAATGAATAATACATCATCAGGGAAGCAGCCTGGTGCAGCGAAAGTCAGAAGATCTGAGCTCAAACCTCATTTCTGATGCTTCCTTTTTAAACCCATGTAGCCCTGGGTAAGCTGTTCAGCCTTACGGGACTTCAGTTTCCTTGTCTGTAAGGGGTTAGTCTAGATGGTTTCCGGGGTCCCTTCCAGCTCTACATCTACGATTCTATGCACACGTCAGAAATAAGGGGGGCCCAAGAGTTGAATCAATAAACAATAAATGAAGCACCTACAATATGCCAGACACTGAACTAAACGCTGGGATACAAAGAAAGGCAAACCCAGTCCCTGCTCATAATCTACTGGGAGGAGACAGCTACGTACATATATACATATGTGGACAGCTACGTACAAACAAGATATACACAGGATAACACGGAGATGACCTCAAAGGGAAGGCACTAAGATTAAGGAAGACTGGAAACTTTTCTTGAAGAAGGTGAGATTTTAGCTAAGACTTGCCGGAAGCCAGGGAAATGAAGAGGCTGTGGTGCAGAGGGAAAGAGCTCCAGCCATTGAAAATGCACTGAGTGGAGAGATGAAATATCTTGTGTGAAAAACAGCAAGGAGGCCAGAGTCAAGAACACAGATAATGGAGGGAAAAGGATATGCCTGTTTCCAAGTGAGATTCAGGGGATAAATAAAATGGAGGGCAAAGCAGAGAGAGAGGGAGAGGTCAAAGTTAGGAAAGAGTTCATATGACAACTAACAGGGGCAAAGCTGGTGGCAAAGAAATGAAATCTTGAGCTAAAGGTTCAAAGCAAGAGGAGATGGAAAGTCAGCAGAATACAATTTCAAGGCAGTGGGTGAAGAGGGAAGCCTTAAGTCCTACAAACTGGAATGTTCTCTCACATGAGAAATAGGCCCATTTCATGGGGGCTTCCATGGAAACATTGATGGCCAGTTCGGTCCTACCCGAATCAACTAGAATCCAACTGTGGGCCTGGCAAACAACAGTGTAGATGTTCCATGAGGGAAGGTTGCGTGTGTGTGCATTAGCGTGGGGAACTCTCAAAGATGGAAACACCCTCTACCAGCATACGTCAGCATCTCCAAAACTTACAGTCAGAAAGAACTGCCATAGGCGCTAGGAAGTTTAGCAATTTGCTCAAGACCACGCAGTGAGTTTGTGTGAGAAGCAGTATTTAAACTCAGGTGTTTCTGAATTCAAGGCCAGCTCTCTACCAACTATATTATACTTCTCATGTAAAATATTTTTTATAAAAAAAGGAAAAAAACAATGACCCTTCAAACTCCACCCCCCCCCAAAAGAACCAAACAACGCCCCCTACTGTATATAGCTGTTCATTCCCTGGTGACCCCGGGACTGTACACACAATAAATGTTTGCAGATTTGAACAACTGAGGAGAAAGTTTTTCATGAACTCTTTCCTAAACCTCACATAAAGTTAACACAAAACCTCTGAATGCTATCAAGTGTTACTCAGGAAACATCTATTGTGAATCACGGAGGCATCTTTTTAACTTCCAATAAAAAATAAGCAAAACATTTCTTCATTTGAGGAAATGCAGGACAGGATAAAAGGTTTAGAGTAAGAAGGGACCATAAGGCCGAGGCAAGTCCAAGTCCTCTTATTTTACATAAATAAATTCATAAATAGAATTGAGGGTTAGAAATGCTACAGGACTTTACCAAGATTACCCAGCTGGCAAATGAGAGCCACCATTGTAACCACAGCCTTCCAAGCTCAAAGTCCTAATTTGATGCCCTTACACACCCATGATTACATTAGTGTGGGGAACTCCCAAAGATGGAAACACCCTCTACCAGCATACGTCAGGATCTCCAAAACTTATAGTCAGAAAGAACTGCCATAGGCGCTAGGAAGTTTAGCAATTTGCTCAAGACCACGCAGTGAGTTTGTGTGAGAAGCAGTATTTAAACTCAGGTAGAATTCAAGGCCAGCTCTCTATCAACTATATCATACTTCTCATGTAAAATATTTTTTATAAAAAAGGAAAAAAACAATGACCATTCAAACTCCACCCCCCCAAGAAAAACCAAACCCCCAAAACAAAAACTCTCTGAAACCATGAAAAACAAGGGAGCAATAAGTAACCCATAATTTTCAGGATTGAGTTTTTCTGAGCAGGAAGCCCACTCTTTCTCCAAAACTAAAATGACATACCCTTCTGTCTTTGGCCAGGCCACCACCACCTACTCTGGTAACTAGGTAGGTTTCCCTTGGGTGAAAGCTACCCTGTTAAGTTTTAGGGCACCAGGGTTTGCTACTTAACTTCAGGAACAGTATCCCTGACATTTCCCCAGATTGCTGTAAATTAGTTCCTGTTGTATGTCAAAGTCAGACCTTTTAAAACTCCCCAACGTGCATTTTACTATAATTTCATGATCAGGGAAATTATAAAAAAAGTTGCATTTCCCAATTATTTTAATTAATGGGCTAAAAGCATTCCAAATGGAGGACCCTATTCACACAAATCATAATATATGGTTTGATTCTCTCAACAACCCTGTGAAACAGGCTTTTATTATTACTCCAGACACACAGTTAGACATTTTAAAAATGCTTGTTGGCTGATCCCCTTTTTATCAGTGGGTAAACTGAGGCCCTAAGAGATTAACTTGGGCCTAAGAGGCTCAAGATCACTCATATCATAAATGCCAGAGATTGGATTTTAATCCAGATCTTGGCTTCAAATTCATTGCTCTTAACCATTCACATTAGACTCTGCTGCTTCACTTTGATGTAGCACTGATTTGTCTCTCGGCTAATCAGGCTCTTCCTGACCATTTCCAGGGGTCTGGGCAGCAAGGAACTCATTCAAAAATAGGGAAAGCCTCACTGGGAAGCAAGAGTATTACAAAATCTCAAGGGTTCCCAGTCATGCTGCGCTTTATAAATGCTGAAAACTGTTTTTTAGACCATAGAACAAAAGGATTTTCATTCAGGAAATTGTATAATTTCTAGGTAGCATAACATTGCTTCCTCAACAGTAATTTTCTTAGAATAATCTCGTCTTCTTGATTTCTCATTCTCAAAACAAAAACTCATATTTTTCTGCCTGAGTAAGTTAAACATAGAGACTGAACCTTGTAATGTTAATCCAAAAGTGAGTGCCTATATATACTTGCCCTCAAATCTGCACAACAGGGCCAAAACTGGATATAATACACAGAAATTCAACAATACACATTCAAACGATGTGTTTCCATCATCCTATGGTAAATGGGAATAATTATAACTTTTACTGAAATAGACTTGAAGACAGTTGAGCCAACAATAGTATTAAGGGAGAACTAGATTTAAGGCAGGAAAGGGAGGGAAAGATGGAGTTTAGAGAGAAGGAAAGAAGGGACAGAAGAAATAAGCTATTTATTAAATGCGTACATGTCATGCTTTACAAGCCACAATGAAAAGTCCTTTTTCAAAGTTCTTAATGTATTTTACTCAAATAGAGGAAATGGTAGCAAAAATTAGTAATAAAAAAGATAAGAAAATGGATAATAAGGGTAAAGAAAATCTTTCCAAATATATACATAATGAATAAATGCCATCTATTTCTTTCTGTTAATGGTAGCTGGTGCAGTGTTTGTTCTGTATGTAGTGAACTCAGTATGTTAGAACCTGAAATTTCCCTAATTCTTAACACTGAGGAGACCATGGCTTCATGTCTGAATTACTGATAAACCCCTCTTAACTGGTTAAAAAAATTAAGAATTCTGTAAGATTATTTTACAGTTAAGTTTTACATTTGGAACAAAAATATTATTCTCAGAATAAGTAACTTAGAAATATTTGATACTCAGCTCAGCTATAGCCTAGATTACTTACTAAGCCATCTATTGGGAGAAACTATATATAACAAAACCTCTTGACCTTTCTTCTCCATTCTCTGATGATGCTTCCACAGTGACACACATAGCAGGTCCCTAGGTCTCTCATTCACAGAAAACTCCCCATTAAAAATAATTCACTGCTTGGGTTTCTAAATAAGAACGGGAAATGCAAAACTGTCTAAGAACCAAAGGGACATCCCATACAAGAAGACCCTCTTAGAGGATAAACGGGACATTTACCTTACGTTACTCCTATTTGTTATTTTCAAAATATGGCAGTATTGATATTCAGAGACACTTTTATGACAGAAGAAAGCAGAAACACAAGGCAGTAAAGTGAGCACAGTTAGAATCACTTTCCTCAACTCTACTCAACTTTACATCAAAGACACAGTCATGGAGGTAATAAAGCATTCTTTCCAGTTATTCCAAGATGATAATTACTGACCTGAATTCATTTACCTTTTTCCATTAACAAAAAAATAGAGAAAGACAGAGAGATAGACAGATGGATAGAGGGATAGATAGATCCCTACGAGTTTTTTTTTTTTTAATTTTGTCCTCATTATACATTTTTTTTTCAGGACTGAATGACTTGATCAGGGTTACACAACCACTAGATGTCTGAGGCCATATTTGAACTCAGGCCCACCTGACTCCAGAGCCAGTGCTCTATCTACTGAGCCACCTATCTGCTCCCCTCCTCCTCATTATAAATTAATACTTGTTACAAGGACAAGACTTTCCCATTGTAGGATATAGGTATATTAAAATCCATGTTGGGGCATCCTTTGGTGGGGACAAAAGATGTTTTGAGCATCTGTGGTTCAGGAACTGATCTACAAAATGACTGAGGAAGAATTTATTTGGTTTCACTGTGGGAAGCTATGCTATCCTACTTTGGCTGCTCTGTAACATTTTGCTTCTACAGAGTGTCCCAAAAGTCTTAAGCTCAAATAGCTTAAAAATTGCACTAAGACTTTTGGGACACCTCATATTTCCTCCTCTGCTCTCCATTAGTTATGTTTTCTTCCTAGTATTATATTCATTCCTTCTTAAGAAATTAATTCCAGTTCTGAGAGTGATATTTTTTGTAAACATGTGACCTGGGAACTCACCCGTTTAAAAAAAAATATATGGATTGGAGGAATTAAGAAAGAGGGCAGGAACAGGGGAGGGGAACCCCTTTTATTAAGGGGATTTGTTCTATGAAGTTTGGATTCAGTCAAAGGGCAGCACTTGAGGAGCTAAAGGGCTACATGTGGTCTCAAGGCTGCAGGTTCCCTACTCCTTGTTAAAAAGAATATAGAAGCCTACCTGAGGTCGAGATCTTGAACTCCAGGGAGATTAATTTTTTTTATTGATAATCTTTTGTCTTTACATCATATGCATTTCTAGATATAATAACCCTCTTCCCTCTCCCTACATTACCCACTGAAACTTGCCTTGTAACAAAGATTTTAAAATGCTGAGTTCAACAAAACCAGCCAACACATGTGACAGTGTATGCTCCATATTCCACAACCATAGAGGAAGGTACTTTTCTCAGCTCTTCAAAATCAAGTGTGGCCATTATATTTACATAGCATTCAGCTTTCTCTTATTGTGGTTTTCATTTATACTGTAGTCATCAGGCATATTGTTTGCTTCTCTCTGAATTCCTTATATTAATATGTCTTATAGTCAAGTAAAATTCCATCATCTTTTGTTCAGTCATTTCACAATCAATGGCTAACTACTTTGCCCCAGTTCTTTATTACCCCAAAAAATCTGCATTTTAGAACAGGGTATCTCAACAGTCTTCAAGCTTAAAACAGCACCAAGACTTTTAGGACACCTACAAGTTGGGTGCATGTTATGTGTATGTGTATGTGTGTGTATGTATGTCTTTATGTGTGTATGAATGTGCATATGTATAAAAATGTACATAGACATCACCACATAGGTTTATATATGTATATACCCATGTACCCCTACATATATTTACATACAGTACATAAATATATGTATACTATATATGTATGCATATGTGTATAAATAAGACCACTTTGTTTTTTCCCTCCTTGGGGTATATCTGCTCAGCACTGGGACCTTTCATTCAAAGGGAAGGCATATTTTATTTACTTTTTAGCACAAGAAGGAAGAGGTTAACAACTTTTAAGTAACATGATCCAAAAACCTAATGATCACTACTCAACTATGATGTCAGATATAACAGACAATGCTAAAAGGAACCCTATTCATTGGCCTCTTCCCCTCAATCATCTGGAGGGATGACAAGTGCCTGCCTCAAGCCTGGTTTCACCATTCACAGCTATGAATCTGGAACAACTGAGGGTGCCACCAAGTCAGTGATCTTAGATCCAAAAAGTGTTCGAGTTGGAAGGGTCCTTGGACATCTAATTCAGATGCCTCAGTTTATAAAAACACTAATAATATTTACATAACACTTAAAGGTTTGCAGATCTTCACATTATCTGGGTACTACAAATGTTGTCTTTGTATTATAGGTAAAGAAAATGAGACTTAAGAGAACAGTTTCAAGACCCTTGGTTATAAAGTAACTAAGATTCTGAGAGGATGACTTGTCCAAGGTCACACAGCTGGAGACAGAACTCCTGAACCACGTATTTTCCATTACCCCACAATGCCTCATGGTGCCATTAACAATTTTATTTTAACTGAAGGAATACACATGCCACCAGTTTCCCTAGTGAGCATCAATCTAGGGAAAACCTAGTCACAAAGGATTTAGGCAGTTTTAGGAACTTCATCCAGTGTGTGGAAATGCCACAAGACTATTTTTTTAAACCAACTTGATATTTCTAGAGCTTTGAGATTTCTTACTCAGCTGAATTTTGGCTGATACACATTTTGATACATAACTAAACAAAAACTTTGAAGCATCTCAGGACCTAAACGTTTATTAAAAGCCCTGAAATGTATCTGTTTTCTTATCCCATCTCTGATGGGTTGCATGGTCTAAAAAGTGAGGTCTTCAGAGTGGGAGGAAGATGGGTAGCAACAGCCAATCATGGGACTTGTTTTCAGCATAACCACATTTGCCCACTTCCCCCAAGGGTCGTCGTCTCTGTCTTTTTCTCAACTGTAGAAGCTTCCAACCTTAGCTATTCTGAGTTGGGTTAATTATTATTATACTTGCCAGAACCCTTTGCACATTATAAGGCACACATATCTATGTTATAAAGCATTATATACATTATTTCTACATATCTATATTATACACACAGGGGCAGCTAGGTGGTGTAGTGGACAGAGCACCAGTGCAGGAATCAGGAGGACCTGAGTTCAAATCTCACCTCAGACACCTGATACTCACTAGCTGTGTGACCTTGGGCAAGTCACTTAACCCTAATTGCCTCATCCTGGGTCATCTCCAGTCATCCAGATGAATATCTGGTCACTGGATTCAGATGACTCTGGAGGAGAAGTGAGGCTGGTGACCTGCACAGCCCTCCCTCACTGAAAACAAAGTCAAGTGCAAGTCATGTTATCATTTCTCTGATGGCATGGTCTTTGGCAACGAAAGACGAACACACATACACACACAAACACATATATATATATATATATATATATATATATATATATATATATATATACATATATATATATATATATACACACACACACACATACATCATATGCATAAGTCCTACATACCTACATTATGAAGGGTTGTATATGTTATGATGGGCTATTACCCATTAAAAGCAAAGGACATTCAATACAACTTTTTTAGATCAAACACGGTCAGGACACATGGTCACCTTTGACTGACTAGCAGTATCCCATCAGAGGGCCCAAAACTCCCATTTTTGTAAGTCTTTATCTTGGAATGAAGCAATTTAGAAAATATTCAGTATGCAACTCTGATCTGACATTCCTTGGTCTCCCTGGTGCTGTATTTCTTCATCTATCAACTAGACCCAGGAATCCTTTCTCCTCGTAGCAGTGTCTTACAGACTGAGTGAATTTGGGCAAGGCACTGGGCTTTATTTAGTTTCTTTATCCTGAAAAGGACAGGATCATATATGATCTCCAAGGTTCTTACCAGCTCTAACAAAGTTATTAACCTTATATCCAGGTCTAAGAAGGACAGATGGCATCTGGAGAAAGCAGAACCTGGAATCAGGAAGACTCATCTTCCTGAATTCAAATCTGGGTTCAGACACTTACTAACTGTGTGACCGTGAGCAAGTCCGTTAATCCTGTCTGCCTCAGTTTCCTCATCTGTAAAATGAGCTGGAAGAAATGACAAACCACTCCATTGTCTTTGCCAAGAAAATCTCAAATGGGGTCACAAAGAGTCAGACACAATTGAAAAACGACTAAATAAAGAGAGAAGTTTCTCAGGGAATGAAAGGATAGGGCCAGAGGTGGTACGGGGGATGAATGTCCTCTGTGGAAACATTTTGTTTTACTTATAAATTTTTCCTGCAGGGAAACAAACATTTGCTTTTCAAAAGTATGCGAGGGCTATGCGGAATGTTTGCAGAAACACTCATCTTGTTTTTCTTGTAAAGACCAACAGGTGATTTTATTTTGCTCTGGTGGCTGAGGCATGATTATTTAACTCTATGCAAAACCAAAGCTGCTGAACTGTTACTTTTTAGAACAGAAGCAACTTATTTTCTTAAATGTCTGATAAAATTATACAGATCTTCCTCCCTATTAAAAAAAAAACCAAACCTAACTTTAGGACTTTCTGTCAGGAAGAAAGGGAATACTTCCAAGTCTCTGCTAGGGATTAAGATACTTGCAAATATAGTAGGCCAGGTAAAAGCCAGGCTCATGATGATAAAGTTGTTTTTTTCATGTAAATGTCACAAAAATAATATCGGCTGAACCTGCTAGAAAAGAAGTCATTCACAAATTGAAACCACTTTTACTTGAAATAGAAATTTCACATTTTGTTCATTCCACAGTTCAACTTATATTTTCCCTGCCTAGACTTCTGTAACACGGCTCTCTCTTTATTTTTTTTCTTACCTCTATGCCCTCTCCTGCTTTTCTTGTTTCACCATCCTTCTCTGCCCTAAATATGAATGTCTCCTAAAGTTTTGTCCTGGGCTCTATTCTATTCTCTCTGTATTTCCCTTCCTCGGTGATGTTATGCTCTCTTGCAGTTTCAATGATCACCTCTCCACCTCTTAAGTGTTTATATTACCCCTCAGACTTTCCCGTGCTAATTATCCACTGGACATCTCCACCTGGTGTACTGCTGGTGACTCAAACTTAACATGTCTGTTAAGACTGACCTCATCATTTTCCCTCTATATCTACCTTACCTTTCTTCCAACTTCTCTATTTCTCTCTCAACCATGTTTTGACTCTTCCTTTTCCTTAATATTTAACCCATTGCTAAGTCATACTGATTTTTACCTCTGTATCTCCTATACCTACCCCCTTTTTCTCTACACACACAGTAAGCCTTTATAATTTCTTTAATGGACCATTGGTATAATTCCCTAAATCCATTTTCTTTCCTCTCCAATCTATTTTTTATATAACTGCCAAAATAAATTTTCTAATCTTTTACAATTCTAAAAATGTGTATTAAGGCTGGAATTGTCAATTGCTAGAAACAGATTTTTCTAATACAGCCATGACTTCAGGATGCTAGTAAACCTCTTGACATGTTTAGTCATAGCCTTCTTTTTATATTTGTACATTCAATATAACTTCAAGGTAATTTGTAGGTATTACTTTTATCAACTGATTAAATGTGGACTTCAGATCTAAGCTCAAAACATTCAGTCTCTACCTTTCCTTAGCCTACACTGAAAATTCTATGCTCATCAAATACAAATGACATTTTTAGATTTATCAGAAAAAGGATTTTATTAGATGTAGAAGCTGTTTCAATTGTATTTCAGTGGGACCATATAGTCTGATGAGTCACCCATACACATAAGGAGATTAATATGATTTTTGGCTCCATTCCCTTTTTAATTGGGAAGCCATATATAGACATCATCCTGTTCCCACGTGGTTTTAACTTCTGCTAGGTCTCTTTATTTTGAAAACTTTTCATTCCATGTAGTTTAGGAAATATTTTATTATGGTCACTATATTAAAATATTACTCCTAAATTTTTTTCTTTTTTTTTTTTGTGTGGAACCGATCAAGGTTAAATGACTTGCCCAGGGTCACACAGCTAGTAAGTGTCTGAAGCTGGATTTGAACTCAGGTCCTCCTTACTCCAGGGCTGGTGCTCTACCCACTGAACCACCTAGCTGTCCCTACTCCAAAATTTTTTGTAGAATAATATTGTATCTGGATGATTGTGGAAAATGGTTCTGTAGGCAGATTCTGTTTCCCTTGTCTTTGAATCCCCAGAACCTAAGGCAGTACCAAGCACGAAGAAAGCGCCTAATGAATACTTATTGATGACGGTGATAATCTTCCAAAATGAAAGCATTGTCTCTGCAGAAAAAATTCTAATCTCTCTTCTAAAATCAGTGGGTTTTATTAGAAAAAAAAAATTCCACAAGGTTGCACAGCACTGTTATTTGTGGAATCTAAAAGTATGGGAATACCACAGAAGGAATCATCTGTCACAACATTAAAATCTATGGAGGTGCTTCAGGGAGTACCTGGCAGCATTAGTGTTGAACAGAAAGGGGAACACTGCCCCAACTATGGCAAATCCAAATGCATATTCATCCTGACAGCACAGTCAAGGCTCTGCTTTCTAATTTTGTGGGGTAATCACCAGCTCAGTCACCTATGAAATTATGGATCATTCCACAATTGTGGGCAAATCTGTCCAATCATTTGGGCCGGCTGAGCTCAAGGAATATTATTAGAATGAGGACATGAGTTATTTCTAAATCATTTTCATTAAGCATTTGTGTTTCATCTTTGTTCTCCAGAAAATGTATACTCATTAGACTGAGGTATCAGCTGCAACTATCATCTTGTACATCTTCCTTAATGTGCGGACTGCAAGGAAGAAAAAACATTTCCATCCCAAACTACCAACCTCTCTTCTATTGATTTTTGCAGTTTTTTTGTCATTTCTCAGGCGGCAATGAATGAATGAATGAATGAATGCAACAGCTTCTATAATTCACAACATAATTTATTCCCAATCACCTCATGAGATGGATCCTACAGGCGTTAGCATCTCAGTTGTAAGTATAAAGTGAAATGACTAGCCAAAGGTCATATAGTTAGAAAGTGGCAGGGCGGGGATTTCATTTTAATCCAGGTCTCCTGACACCAAATCCAGTGCTTTTTTCTCTAATACTGCCTCTGCGACTGCCTCATCTAAGATATTATGGAGTCCTCAGGGCAGCAGTGGGCAAAGAAAAAAATGGAAAAGATTCACAAGCACTTTTAACTCCATCACACTATGCAGCACCTATCCAAACTACAAAGTTTTTACTTCTTCAGCATCTTTAGAAGACTGTTTTCACAGAAAATAAGGAAATGTATTGTCTTCCTTATTACCAAGATCAAAAGACTCTGATTCCCTTTCCCTAATGGAGTTAAAGGCAAACCTTCTAGTCTTCTTTAGTGCAGAGGTGAAAAAACAGAATTAAGCCACAAATGCTAGCCCATTGCACTTAATTACTTCAGAGGCTAACGTGATGGTCCCAAAAGGCACTAACACTGAACTATATAAAAGTCATCAGCTTTATTTTCTGTATTGCTCTCGCCAAATATGTTCTACTTATATGTGAAAGATTCCAAGGGTAGATGCCAACAATCTCAGTTTCATGTCCTAATTCACAAAGATGTCAGCCTCTGGCAATTTGGGGAAAAACGGGTAAAAAAGATTTAATCTGAATGTGTCTTTTACAAATCCATGTTTGGATCTTTCTCTCTCCCTCCATGTATACACACATAAAGATATATGTGTCTGTGTGCATATATGTATATAAAAAACTATATGCATGTGTATATCGATAGCTATATATCTATATCTGTATATATCTATATACATATATGTATAGATATATACACACATATGTACACATAAATGTGTTCTTATCGAGATCAAATGACTTTGGACACACACACACACACACACACACACAACCTTAAGAGGTAGATCATCTAGTCTAGAAGTGTTTAATTTTTTTTTTTATATTGTAGACCCTCAGGCAATCTGCTGAAATCTACAATGACTTTTTGAAATGTATAAAATAAAATGCAGAGAATCATAAAAAACCCAGTTATCCTGAAATATAGTTATCAAAAATATTTTTTAAAACCAAGTACAAGGACATCAGGTTAAAATGCTCTGATCTTGTCCTAGTCCCTGGCATCCCAGATGAGAACTCTCAAGGCTCAGACAGGTATGAAGAATCACAGATTTTCAGAACTGAAAGGGATCTCAGCAGCCATCTAATTCAAGTTGTACCTGAAAAACAATCTCCTCTAAAGCATGTCTGAAAGTCGCCCCTCTTCCTTCACTTGAAGGGCTCCAGTGAGGTGAAACTCACCACATTCTAAGGAATTGCATTCTGTTTTTAGATGACTAATTGTTAGGAAGTTTTTCCTCTACATCACACCTCAGTTTTCTTCTTTGCAATCTGTATCCACTGCCCTTTGTACTACACTGTGAGGCTGAGCAAGACGAGCTGAACTCCCCTTTCAGGCAACAGCCTTTATGATGTTTCCAAATTTATCCACGATCACAAAGAATGGCATAGTGAAGTCTCCTGACTCATCTCATATTGGGTTTTCCCAGCTACCTCAGAGCTATCTTCAAACCTCCTCTCTTAACAAATCCTACAGGAGGTTTTTATTTATAAAAGCAGACATTCTTTTCTGCTGTAACATCAAGAGCAGTTCCCAGCTCATTTACAGGCTCTATTTCAGAAGTGTCTTAAGTCTTCTGTGCCTTTGATTTTCCCCATAGAAATAACGTTTATAAATAGTGGTAAGGATCCCATCCAGCTCTCCAATGTCCACTTTTTTACCCATATTGTGTCTGGAGCTTAGTAATAACATTTTCAGAAGAAGCCCTTCTGCTGGAGAAATTTAGAGGAAAGTAAATGATAGGGCTGTCTGTAAGTCCCCCACGCATCATGCTCATCTTCAGGATAAAGATTTATAGTTCTTCTAGCTCATTCTTAAATGGCATGTACCCAAGGCCCTTTGTCATCCTCTTAACCCTCCATTTTATCAACGTTCTTCCTAAAAATATTTTGAATAGAAACTGAACACAGCATTCCAGAGATGGTCTAACCAGAGAAGAATAAAACTCAAAGGCTGCTTCTCTATCCAGTATGCCATATAAATCTCCATATGCAACTTAAGATTATATTAGTTTTGGGTACTACCACAGTATACTGTTGACTTATATTAATGATGACTTTTTTTTTTAAAACAACCTCAGATCTTTTTTTTCCAAATGAAATGCTGACTGGTCATATCTTTCCTATTTTGTACTTGTAAAATTGGCCTTTCAAACGGCAGGGATCTCTCTTAAGCTAATAAAATTTACTCCTTTATCCACAAAGAATCTCTCAACTTTGTATCTGACTCATGGCATAGTCAAGACAAACAATTGAAATTTCATGGTGCTATAGTTTTAAAACTTCATGTCTTTGCTGTTTCAAACTTCAAAAATGATTTCACTTTTTTTCCAAAACCCTTGGCAAGGAGAGGAGGAGGGAACTTCCCAAAAAACCCAGTATCAGGTTGTAGGTTATTTACCATTTCGTCAGTGGTAAGGAAGACTGCAGTTACCAAAATGGAATCATTCTAGTGCTGAAAACTGTACTAGACCAATTTAAAATTTTTACTTTTGGGGAAAGAATATTTTTAAAAGCAGGATGGGGGTCAGAGAGGCACTAGAAAAAAAAGCTTTTTAATCTGAGGTCAAAAAGAGACATAAAAGTTATTCTAAAATATAAATAAAACCATAAAGGCTGTGGGGCAGGCCTCATATAGAATTTATAATTTAGAGAAAATTTCTCACACTGGGCAGCATTGTCTTGCTTTCAAATCATAAAGATTTATGGTGTTGTTTTTTTTGATTTTTTTTTTTTTACAGCATTTACAATCTTTTACAATTGTTTGGAGAAAAAAGACATAAAACCAACAATACAGGACTTGACTTGCGCAGTTTTAGCACTATTCCATGGTATTGATATGACACTTCCAGAAAGTTTTTCTTTTTAATATTTAAAATGTTACACCATAACTTTTCTTAAACTTTCTAGTGCCATTTCTAGTATTCCTGTAAATGTCAGTTATTGAAAATGAATCAATGCAGTTTTAGCTTGTTTACTGCAATGCCGGCTTCAACACAACTGAATTAAAAAAAAAAAAGGTAGCAAGTACTCTTTGATGTTTCTGGTAATCACGGACCCTTCTCCTAGGGCGTTTGTTTTGTTTTCATAATAAACAGCAACAACAACAAAAAAAACTGGCCTTTGAGCCCAAGTATAAGATTAACATTTATCCCTATTAAGTTCCACTTTCAGATTTTGCCTAACTTTTTATCCTGTTGATATCTTTTTACATATAGATTCTGTTACATAGTTATGTTTGCGATCCCTTAAAGCTCTGTGGCTATCTACAAATGTGATTAGCATTCCATCTATGCTGTGATCTAAATCACTGATAAAAATATTCATTTACATAGCACATGTCACTGGGGTCTCCTGGTAGTGTAAATCTCTCCATGCAGATCATTTTCCTCTTACCATCTTTCTTAACTTCTAGGGACCCCAAGCATTTGCATGCCTACTACCCTTTCTATTGACAAAAACTATTGCTTCTGAACAGCATTTCCTTCCTTTCTGGTCCACTGTGAAAGAAAACATCATGTCAGCTTCTCTTTTCATTCTTTGAAGCAAGCATACAACCCTTTGGGAACTTACTAGGGGATTTTACTGTGAGAAATCCAAGGAACAATGGAAAATACAGCTCTAAAAAGCTCCCTTTGCAGAATTTAGATATAAAGGCTGATACTATAAGCAAACTGGGAGAGCAGGGAATAGTTTACTTGTCAGATTTAAGGTGAATGGAAGAATTTATGACCAAACAAGAGGTAGAGAACATTATGAAATGCAAAATGGATAATTCTGATTACAATAAATTGAAAAGATTTTGCACAAAGCCAATGCAATCAAGATTAGGAGGGAAGCAGAAAACTGGGAAAGAATTTTTACAACCAGTGTCTCTGATAAAAGCCTCATTTCTAAAATTTATCTAGAGAACTGAGTCAAATTTATAAGAGTACAAATCATTCCTCAATTGATAAATGGTCAAAGAATATGGACAGGCAGTTTTCAGAGGAAGAAATTAAAATGATCTAGTCATATGAAAAAATGCTCTAAATCACTACTGATTAGAGAAATGCAAATCAAAACAAATCTTAGGCTCCACATCTCATCTATCAGACTGGCTACCATGACAAAACAGGAAAATTATAAATGCTGGAGAAGATGTGGAAAATTGGAACACCAATTCATTGTCGGTGGAGTTGTGAACTGATCTGACCATTCTGGAAAGCAATTTGTAACTATACCCAAAAAGGCTATAAAACTGTGCTTACCCTGTGACCCAGCCAATACCACTTCTAACACTGCATTTCAAAAGAGATCATACAAATGGGAAAAGGGCCCACATGGACAAAACTATTTATAACTGCTCTTTTTGTGGTGGCAAAGTTGAGGAGATGCCCATCAGTATGGACATGGCTGAACAAGTTGCAGTATATGAATGTATTGGAATACTATTGCGCTAATAGAAATGACGAGCAGGCAGACTTCAGAAAAACCTGGAAAGACTTCTATGAACTGATGCCAAGTGAAGTGAGCAGAACCAGGAGAACACTGCACACAGTAACAGCAACATCGTGCGATGACCAACTTTGACAGACTTAGCTCTTCTTAGCAAGGTTCTAAGACAACTCCAAAAGACTCATGATGGAAAATGCTGCCCTGTCCACATCCAGAGAAAGAAGTATGGAGTCTGAATGCAGGCTAAGGTATATTATTTGCTTTCTCTCTCTTTTCTGTTTCGTTTCTTTATTCTCATGGTTTCTCTCATTGGTTCTAGTTCTTCTGTACATGAGTAATATGAAAATAGATTTAATATGAACATACATGTTGGGCCTATATCAATTTACATGCTATCTGGGGATAGGGGAAAGATGGGGAGAAAATCTGGAACTGAAAATCTTATGGAAGTGAATGTTTAAAACTAAAAGTAAGTACATTAAATTTTTTAAAAAAGCTCCCTTCTATGTCGTCGCCCCTCTTTTTTCCTCTCATTTGTACCTTATAGGGAAATATAATGGTGGGACCAAAGAATATGTGATCTGTATTTCAGAGGAACATTAAGACTCATGAATCTCCAGAGATCTTCTTTATGGGAGACAGGACAGGAAGGGATGAAGATAGGGGCATGTATAGTGAGTTGATGACAATCAGGAACTGGAGCCAGGACTAAGGATATTTCCTATGAGATCAGTGCTACATAGTTAGTAGGGAAACAGTCAAGGCAGGGGGAGGGGTATGTTTGCCCTCTCCTTTCTTCTTCCTCTTTCCTTGGATAAAGAAAGGAATCCCTTTCGTTAGGGATTCTAGGTTAGGATTCTAGGAAATGCAGGAGAGAGGAGAATATAAGTTTCATTGGGAGCAAGAATTGTGTCTTATTTGAATTTTTCCCCCTCTTTTGTATATAGTGTTATGAACGCTTTCCTTCCTCTATTTCCACCTGCTAATGGAAGGCCTACTATGAAAGGCAGGCTCTGTATCATCCAAGGGGCTAGATAAAAGGGAACAATGGGGTCCCAGATAAGAATCGGCTCCATAATTGCAAGAATGGAAGGAAAAGGGAAGATAATTTGATGAGAACATACTAACCCTAGGCCTACCTGCATTTGCCTTAATCACAGTAGCATACTGTTACCTAAAAGAGTAAAATAAAAATAAAACCTAACTCTGTTCTGAGAAAGTAGGGGACTTTCCAATAGATACCTTAAGTGAGATAAGAACCCCTTGGTTAAAAAATATGAGCTAGATTGACTTTTAAAAAAAAAAATCAATACCTAAATTTTTTTTTATTTTAATTTCCTAGATCCTAAGGTAAGATTTCAATCCTTTGAAACAGGCATTGAATAAAATTTTCCTTATGCAAAAAGAGAAACAATTCCTAAATGATAAATGAGTACCCAGGCAATATTCCTCTTGTCCAAAAAGCAAATCAAGTACATCCTACCTTCCAGAAACCATAAGTATGCTGCTGTGCTCTAGTAAGTAGGGCCTCCCTTATATCCTACTAACATAATAACTACTGCCAACCTCTGTTTCTGAAAGGCTATTTATTCCATTACAAGTCCTACCCTATATTTTGCTTTGACACACTGTCCTATAACTTCATCTCCTTTCCTCTCTCATCCACCCACCATGTCCAGTGGTCAAATCACATGCCCATAAATACCAAGGGGTAAGTCAAACTCTTGTTTTATTAGAACTTGCTTGCATCAAATACTGCAGCCCTCGAAATCATGACCCATTGGAGGGAGGGTGGGAGTGGTTGGAAATCTTTTACTATACTGAAATTTTCATGCAATAGTCCTTGTGGTGGTATTGATATGGAGCTCCAATCTTCTCTAGCCAACTATCCCTCAGGTGATGAGCAAAGGAAAAAAAAGCCATCCTTCTTCCTGTCTTGCCAATATCTGGACAAAATAGAATTCACAACACTTTAGCTAAGTTTCACTTGGGGTCTGTTAAGAGAGAGATTGATATCCCAGAAAAGCACTGAACAAGTAAGTTCAGGTGCCCTGTCTGAGAGGGAATGTCAGAGGGCTGTCATGTACTTACAGAAATAGGACTGCCATATGGTCTCTGACATACTCATAAATAGAAAGATAGAGATAGGGGATAATTATTGAAGGATAAATCAAATACCATCTGTTTTTTGATATCTCCACAATACAAAGTGATAGTAGTTGTTAACATTTATACAGCCCTTTAAGCTTTACAAAACATTATTTACATGTTATCTCATTTTAACCCCACAATAGCCCTGGGAGGCAAGTGTCATTCGGATCCCCATTTTACAGGTGAAAATATTTAGGCACACATAAGTGAAGTGACATGTCCAAGACGAAATAGTAATCGTCTGAGTCCAAACGGGTATCTCTAACTGGAAGTCCAGCATTATACCACCCAGATGCCTCTACGATAGCAGATGTGAAAATTCTATAAAAAAATTTCATCTCTTCAGGTACCAAAACTTTAAAAAAGGACAAACCATTTTTGATGGACTCATAAACCACTGACTGGAAAACTTCTTAAAATGTGTCGCACACTTTCCCTTCCTTCTTAAAGTCTAGTGAATACAGCATAGTGCTTTTTGACTTCAAGATCACCATTATGAATATTTGTTACTGCTCTGGACTGGGATACAGGGATGAGTTCAGGGCTCATTGAAGTATACACAATGCTATTTTTCCTTCCAAATGCACCTATGTCATACAATTCTCTTTTCTCTGACTTGATTCTGTTGTGATAACTTATTTTTCCCCCAATTTTTGGAGTGAAGGCCTGAAGATGGCCTACTTCTGCCTCTCTTAGGAATATTTAAATAGTTTAAATAAACTCTCTTTTGCTATTTGCTCCTCAGAGCATCCCTTCCCTGCCACCCAGCCCCAAGCAAAACTCCCAAGGAAGCAAGCAGGACAAAGCTGCAGATAAATGAGATTTTGGAGGGAATTCTGATCTGTACTTGCAACGAAAGTTATTATAATCAAGAGACACTTGGAGGAGTGGGGAAAACTTTTTGAGGGGAGAAGAAACCCACATGGAAGAAAAGCCCTAGAAGCAATCAAACTTGTCATTCTATCTTCCCAATCTTTGTAGCACCACAGCTTATAATTCATCTCCAACCAATCCAGAAACTCCCATGGACACAGGAGGAAGTGGAAATATGGAAAGTAAAGCAAAAGTGACCAGGGAGTGCTGCACATGATTTCTAACAACCCAAGCCCGGAAGTGTATGGTTATCCAATGATTTTAATACTGTGCACTCTTTGTGCACAATAAGGGAAATTCCGTCTGCAACCCCAAACCCAGTATGTTTTGGTTGCATGGGTCATCCCAAATATGCCAGATAAAGGTACAACATCCCCTTTTGTTTTATTGCTGAGGCCCTTGTTACAGAAGAAAAAATAGCTATTCTCTATTAGCTCCTGAAGACCTAACCAGGAGTGCGGAACCTGAGGCCTGGGGTGTGGTCTTTTGACTTGGGGTGTGGTCTTTTGACTGAGTCCAAATATTACAGAACAAATCCTTTTGTCAAGGGCATTTGTCCTGTGAAGTTTGGATTCAGTCAGAGGGCTGCACTTGAGGACCTACAGTGAGCCACATGTAGCCTCGAGGTCTGAGGTTCTCCACTAATCTATACTTACAGGCAGGATAGACTATTTGGGCCTCCCAAAGCAGCTCCTTTCTAAGACAACAGCACATGGGCTCACTGTCCAATATAAAACCCTTTCACCGAAACTACTTCCTCAATACATCTCATTTAATTTTCAGTACAGCTTCAGAAGGTTGGTACTTACTCAGTGCATACAATGTAAGGATTATTCCAGCCAGGCAAAAACCTTCAAAAAACCTGAGTGTGCTGAACATTGTCACATTCACAGAAAGCGCCACGGTTAGTCCAAAGACCAGAATGAATATGATGGAAAAGAGCAGCACCGGTCTCCGGCCAACCCTGCAAAAAAAATCCATAGGTATCATTATAGCTCATGTGATAGTAGATGCCAAAATTAAAAACTGCAGAAAAGCCTCATGGGATTAAATGCTAATAATAATACCAATAATAAAATATATATGCCATTTTAAGATTTTTTTTTGTTCAGTTGTGCATTTCTTCATGACCCCCATTTGGGGTTTTACTGGCAAAGATCTGACAATGGTTTCCTATTTCCTTCTCCAGCTCATCTTGAAGATGACAAAATGGTCACACTGTTAGTAAGTGTCTGAGGCTGGATTTGAACTCAGACCTTCCTGACTCCAGGCCAGGACTCTATCCACTGTGCCATGTAGATGCCCACTTTAAGGTTTACAGAGCATATTATAGATGCTGCTATGTTGTTTGATTCTCATGATGAACCCTGTGAGGTGGGTAGTACAAATAATGCTTATCTTTCCTTTTACACAATGAGAATGAGAATTCCAAGGCTCAGAGATGTGACTTGCCCAGGTTTATCCAACCAGCAGGTATCAGAAACAAAATTTGGATCTCTCTAGACTCTAAACCCGGAGCTCCATTATACCACACTGCCTCTCAAGAAAACCTAACATCACTGAACAAATGTTTTATTATGCATTTACTATGTGCCCAACATTATGCTAGGCACTGGGGAACCAAAGACAAAAGTCAAAATTTCTCTGCCATAAAGGAGCTCACTCTACCTGAAGGGAGACCACAAATCCACATAAGAAAGTATAAAATATAACCAAAATCTACAAAAGGTAATTGGCCGGATGGGACAGGAAGAAGAAAATTAGTAGCTCTTGGGGGGGGGGGGGGAGGATCAGGATGAACTTCCAATAAAATGTGGCATTTGAATTGAGTTTTAAAAGAAACAAGTTTCTGAGAAGTGGGTGGATCTCATCCAACACAATCATTTTACAGATAAAGCTGACAGGCCTGGAGAGGTTACATAATTTGCCAAGTCACACAACTACCTAGCGGATGAATTGAAGCTGGAATCCAAGTCTTCAGAGTCATTTAGTGCTCTTTCCATTTAAGAGAAATGTTGGATTTCTTCTTCTACCTTATATAGTACAGCAGAGATATAATTTAAGACAAGAACAAGCAGTAAAGTCAATAACTCTCCAAACATAAACCCTGACACACCCTAGTGCCAGATGACCCGAGAAAGAAATAAACCTTGGAATGAGCTCTAAAGTCCACAAGGGTACAAATTAGGGCACACCCACTGAGTATAGCTTATTCATTTCCTAGCCTTGGCTGTGCTTAAGCACCCATGCATATGCATAACTGCATATGTGGGATCGCCCTCACAGAGTTCCCCCCTCCCCAAGTAAAAAGAAATGGCACTGGAAGACCCCCCAGAGAAATCTTGGTTCTGCCACTCACTGTAAGAATCTATGGAACGACTGCTACTGAAGGTCTCAGATTCTTCAATCATAAAATGAGAATAACACTACATGTGCTAGTCAGACAGTAAACATTTATTAAGCCTCTATTATGTGCCAAGAATTGTGTGAAGTGGTGGGGATACAAAAAGAAGTAAAAGAGAGTGAAGGAGTTCACAACCTAATGTACTACCTACTCAAGGGATCATCGTGCAGGAGAACCTTGTAACTGGAGAATATTATATTTAATGACACTTCTTTAGTTATTACTTCAGTGGTAAGGATAATCCCCCCACTGACACAGATTACAACACTTCCATGTTACCTAATGCTGTAATATTCTTGTCTGTATTTTCCAAGTATCTTCCCTAGAGGGTAGGGGAAAGACCTCGATGTGAGTAGGGGTTACTTTTTGTTCTTTCGGGATCTGAGATAAACCAACCACCATTTCTCATTCGTCACATCAGCCACAAGCCTAGCTTATCTTTCTGCTGATCACATACATATGAATATCCCAATCACAGAATCTCAAGAGTTGGATAGGACATTAGGGGCCATCCAGTTCAACCCAGACCTGAACAAGAGTATCCTTTATTTAGGAGAGGCCTAAAAAGTAGTCATCCAACTTTCTAACTGAAGACTTAAAGTGAAGGGGGATCACTACCTCCCAAGGCATCTCTCCATCCTAATTTTGGATAGGAAGTTTTCCCTGACATTGCCTCTTTGAAGTTTCTACTAACTCCTGGTTCTGCCCTCTGCGGGCAAATGGAATAAATCTGGTCTCTCTTTTACACAATAGCTTTGATTCCATAATACTTTAACCCAGGTACAATGTCTATTTCTCAAGCTTAAACATTCCCAGTTTCTTCTGTTGATACTCAGGAGACATGACCTTGAAGTTATCTTGATCATCCTCTGGACTATTAAAATCTTTCCTAAAATGCAGCACCAAGAATGGAATAAAATACTGTGGATGTGATTTGATGAGACGATCACCTTCTTATTCTTGGGTGCTATGTTTCTCAATGTAGCCTAACCTGACATTGGCTTTCCTGGTTCACATCCTTGACTCACAGGGAGCTGGCAATCATTGGAACCATCCTCTAATTTTTTTCAGACAAAAATAGTCATCTAACTGTATTCACCCTTCCCATCTTATACTTGTGAAGTAAATTTTTTGAACCTAATTATAAGGCTTTACACTTATTCCTACTGAATTCCATCTGATTAGATTCAGCCTAGTGTTCTAGCCTGTCAAAACCTCTTTGAATGCGAACTTGGCTCTTCCCAAGCCTTAGCTATCCCTCCTGGCTTTGTTTCATCTGTGAATTTGATAAGCATACCAGCTATTTGCATTTTTAAGTCTTTTATCTCTATAGAATGAAAAAAGACTGACCTCCATTAAAAAAAATCTCTGGCAGATAAGAAGGAAGTTTAAGGGGACACAGGGTCTTTTCTCTGCCCTTCAAATATGTAAGGCTGTCACTGAAGGTAAGTTAGTTTCTCACTTGCATCCTCCCCAATTCTCCCTGGAAAGCGCTGGGGAAGGGGAGAATGGGGCATCGTTATAAACCCCATCTAAGGTTTCCAGAAGCCTTCTCCTGGGAGCTATTAGGTGAGGGCTCTTGGTCATTTTCACTGGCTGTTCCTCATGCACAGAATGCTCTCCTTTCTCATCCCCATCTTCAGGCTCTCCTGGCTTCCTTCAAGTCCTCACAAAATCTTGCTTTCTTACAGAGAGGCTTTTCTAATCCTTTTTCTCTCTGCTGATTATAGTATTTCCTATTTATCCTGTACGTAGTTGTTTACATTTTCACCCCATTAGTCTGTGAAGTAACTGAGAACAGGGACTGTCTTTTGCCTTTCTTTGTATCTCCATGCTCTTAGCATAGTGGCTGGCATAGAGTAGGATCTTGGTAAATGTTTGCTGACTCGCTGACAGGAAGAACATATCTTGGCTCCACATGCTTCCTTCAACTCTATTCCTGGTGCCCTTGACTAAGCATAATTCTACAGGACTGATCATTCCTTCCATCTTTAACACCAACCCTTCCCCAAAGTGTCCTAAGATTCTCACATGTCAAAGCTGTAGACCCAATCCTCATTATGCCCACTATGTGACTTTTTCATCATCCTTTGGGTTAATTATAATTTTAATACTTCTGATTTGTAGCCACATAATATCAATAGAAGAATTCTGGTTAAATAGATACTCTTTTGCAGCAACAGGCCAGTTTGGGATCATTTCTAAAAATCAAATCAACCCTAATCTTGTCACCAATCAATGAGAAAAAGAATTAAGCTATTACTATATGCTAGGCAATAGGCTAGATTGTTGGTACAAAGACAAAAATGGAACAATCCCCACTTTCAAGGAGCCTACATTCTATACCATATACATGGTGCATTTAACCCCTGGTTGAATGTAAACTATTTGAGAGTAGGGCTGTTTTAGACAAACAGGAGAATTAATACTAAGTTTTTTTTCATGCCTACTATGAAAAGCTCTTAGGAGCTAGGTGCTGGGCATTCAGTGTTATACACATACACAGAGACAGAGAGACAGAGAGAGAGAGAGAGAGACAGAGAGAGACAGAGACAGAGAGTTTGTTGAATGGAATTACAACCAGAGACAAAACTTTCATCTCAAACATTTTATCACCTGGGTAGCTAAAAGACATTACTCTCTGTCTACTAAGGTTATCTGTATTGAATGACTGGTCAATAAGGCAAGAGTCTGTCCTAGGAAGGAGAGACGAGACATAATGTCTAACAATGGCAGTAGAATCCAAACAGAATTTCATTTGGAACACTGGAATATACTGACTGGTAGCTCATTACTATCCAAGTTGGCCACTGTTTGATGAGTTGATTAGAAACACCATTTTAATGAGACCAAGGTTGTCCATTCAGTCAATTAACTTCTCTGCTGTCTGCACCCTCACCCTTTGCTGGCTGACTGACTTCCAAACGTATGCCCATGGACACAAGGCAGACAGAGCAAGAGAGTACAAATGGCTTAATACTAATCCCTCCTATTAACGGTGAAATGATTAAGAGCATGTGATACTCATGTGGGGAGATAGTAAACACTTGGTCCATAAGGCACAAATCAAGTACCCCAGATATATTTCTGTCCTTCCTATGGTCTTGTCTTCACACAGGTTTCTCTATTCTCCCACACCCATCATGGTACAATTTGAGCTGTTATGAGACCCTACTCCATTCTAATTGGTACTAATCAATTTGATATTTTACATAAATCATGCTGGAATAATTAGATAAGATAGGTTCTTATAAACAGGTCTTTAAAATGGACCTCAGACTTTAATGTAATGCTCACTACTTGCTTACCAGTTATGAAGCTCACTTGTGCAACTGCAAGAATGCTGACAAAGATATCTTCATTTTGTTTTACTCAAATTCCATATTCAAACCTAGCATGGGTGGGATGCCTCAATTTCTTTGGAGAGTCTTCCAACCTATTTTGGTTACTCCAGACCATTCTCTCTTGTCCAACACGAGCAGGTGGCCATCTTATAATCACTTTCAGTAGACATGCCCTGCACTTCACCCAACCTGTGACCCCACTGATGATTTGACATTTTTGGCAAGGTCTATCAACCCATGAGATTCTGTATTTTACCATGCGTCTTTTGCATATTTGGGTATCAAACCCTACAAAAACAAGGTCCTGGGGACCAAGTGTAATCTCAGACTTTAAGGAAGACTGAGATCCACTTCGTTAGAGTGAACCATGGCCCCTTTAATAAGGTTCCATTGACTCGGAGCTCTGCCTCAGTGGTTTTTCTTGTAGATTGGGCAATTCTAATCTCCACACTGTTCATATCATTAAGAAGTATTTGTTGTCTTTAAAATATATTGTCAAATATGTTGAATTCTTCCATGAAAAACTATCATCTAATAAACAGTTAAATGTCATTATTATTTTGTACATTGCTATATAGCTGTATAAGGTGAGACACAGTGAATAGGGTACTGGTCTTGGGTTTAGGAAGACTTACTCTCTATGTGACACTGGGCAAATCACTAACCCTCCCCCTCCTCTCTAAAATGAGGATGATAATAACAATGCCCACTCACAAGGGTGTTGAAAGGATCAAATGATACAATGTACCTAAAATACTTTGCAATGTAAACTATTATTAATGAAGAAGTCTGGTCCAAAAATGAACATTGAAAAAAACTTGCTATTTGAATGCACAACAGCCTCTGAAAGCCAAGCTTGTAATAGGGCACTGTTCCTCACAGACACACAATCTTCAGTCTAATTTCCAAATAGCCACTAAAACCAAACAAGGGCTCTTGGCACATTTTAGCAGCAGTGACATCTGTGGTTCTTTTCTCTTTATACGTTGTTCTTTTTAGTTAAGCAGTGCTCAGACTGGGAAGAAAATCATGGAGGGTTGGGCTCAAAAGCTCAGCATCCCAACTCAGCTAGGGAAAGGTGACACCAATTTCTCACAAAGTCAGAATCCAAACAACTTCTGCTCATCTACCCCCTCACATTTTGCCACCTGAAGCAGTTAGACATAGCTTTCCTCAAAGCAGAAGAGGATTCAGAGATTTAAGTTACACTATCAGACTTTTGATCTATCTTGCAAAGGGAAGTCAGGCTTATTTGTCCTTTTATTTTCCTTGGAGCATATAGCACTGTATCACACCAAAAGATCTCATTCAATTGAACCCAAGAAATATTTATTGAGCACAAATAATGTCTGAATTATAGTGCAAGACCCTAATGCAAGGAAGGATTCTATATCTGGGGTAGGGTGGATCAACAAACTTCAAAATAAATTTTGATAACTACATTTCAATATAGTTTTCTTTGCATTCCTATGTGTTCACTTAGTTATTTTCTTTATTTCTTTTTGTATTTAAAAACATCATTCTGAGAAGGTGTCACACCAGACCACCAAAGCGACACAAGACACCAGAGTTAATAAGAACTTCTGGCCTAAAGGCACATAGACAAAAACAAGTTCATGTTTCTCATATGGGTGGAAAAAACCAAAACACACGTCAGGGACAAGACATGACTCAGACTGCATGGTACAGATAAAGAACATGAAGACTTGGGTTCCAAACTTACTAGTTCTGTGAACCTGGGCAGGTTGCTAACAATCCCACTGAAGCTATTAAACGTCGCATATAAACAGAAAATGCTAGTGTTGATATTACCTAACTCACAGGGTCGTTGGGAAGAAAGCACCATGCAACTAACTGTGAGCTGCTCTCAGAACAGCTCCAGAATAAACTCCACATCTTTAATTGATATTTTTTCTTCCCCAATGAAAACATTTCTTTTTTTGGCTTGCGAACAAGCACAAAGTGAAAACCAAGTCTCTTCCAAGTATTTCTAGAAAGCAGGGTGCCTTATGTCGTTTTCAGCATGACTTCCCATCCTCCTAACCCCTTTCTTTATGGGTGACTAAAAAGTATATGAATAATTACGAAAACAGGACTAGCCATCCAGTTAGAACAGAGGTTCTTAAGCTGGAATTTGTGAACTCTTTTTGAAAAAAAATATTTTGATAACTGTATTTCAACATAATTGGTTTCTGTGCTAATCCTATACATTTTATTTTTTTACATTTAAAAACAATTCCGAGAAGGGGTTCATAGGCTTCACTAGACAGCCAAAGGGGTTCATGATACAAAAAAAGATCTTTCGCTTTAGCTAAAATGCTTTAGCTAACTGAAATCATTCTTTGGGTCTCTTCTAATACAGGTGATTAGGTAAAGCAGCCAAGAGTAGGATAGGTATATCCAGCAGAGAGAAAACACTAAAGCCTCTTTGTTAATTAACAGGCATTGGGAATGTGTTAAAAAAAGCAACACATTTATAAGTAGATGACCAAAGGAATTAAAAACAAACAAGAAATATTGTTAACAGAGGAAGAAATTTCTAAACATACACAGTTTTTATCAGAGACTTCTATACCTCAAAAGACTTCTATACCTCAATGATCACCCTTGGTCTGCCCCAGGGCACTCACTGTTCATCAAGTTCTCCTGGCCTGACCTGACTTCTCACTGAATTGGTCTTTTGTTTTTAACAAGTAGCACTCAGGGAGTATTACCCCCCATTATTTTCTACATGACTAAGAATTCTATATTAATCCAAGGTTTGTTTAAGAAAAAAATTTTAAAGTAAAATCATGAGTTTTTACTTGGCTAATCTGGCCATTTTGAAAACCCATCACAAAAATGTCATGTAATGAAAAGGCAGTTACTTCCTGTCTCAAAAAACTTTACTAGCCCTCCAATGCCTACAGGATAAAATCCAAATTTGTCAGCCCCAGTAATCAAGACTTGTCTAAGCTGTAATGGATCTATCCTCCTCTTCATCTAACCAACAAACTTGCTCCCCTACCTGTTGTTCAGTCATTTCCATAGTGTCCAACTCTTTGTAACCTTGTTTGGTGCTCTCTTGGCAAAGATACTGAGGTGGTTTGCCATTTCCTTTTCCAAATCATTTTACAGATTTATTGAGGAAAATTGGATTAAATGACTTGCCTAGGGCCACACAGCTAGTCAACATCTGAGGCCAGATTTGAACTCATGAACATGAGACTCCAGGTTTGACACTCTGTGCAATATGGCACCACCAAACCGCCTGTACTCCTGTACAGGAAGCCTCTATTGTAGCCAGGCAGTTCTTTTCACTGACCCTAGAACAGTTTGCTATTCTACTGCATAAGGCTGCTTGTCTTAGCGTCAGATAGATAAGGATTTGAATAGCACCTTTAAAACTTCCTCGCTATCTGACCATAGGTAAGTCATTTAATCTCCATGAGTCCCAGTGCACTCTATTTCACTCATCTGTAAAATGAGGGTAAGATGACTGTACGGATCAAATCATTTTGCAAATCTTAAAGGGCCATATTAATGTCAGTTATTAGTATTAACTTATATTCATTCCCCATATCCAAAGCTGTGCTTGGCAATACCTGTGTCTGAACTATCCTTCCCTATACAAATGTCATCCATATTTCAAAAGAGAACTCAAGGGTGACACTGGTTTTCCTGGATTTCTCAACCCCACAATGACTGCTTTACAACAATTGCTGTAGGTATGATTCTTCTGGGCATTTATCAATTTACAGTCTCTCACTACACCCAGCTGGTTGTGTAACCCTGGAGAGTGATGTGCAGTGACAAGTTTTGTCTCCCCCACCTAGGCAGAAGATGGAGGGAAGAAAACATTTTTTAGGCTTCATTTGTATCCTTCTTAGCATAGTGCTATTAAGAGTCAAAGGACTCAAAATGTCAATATGTTGGCAACGTAAGTTAGGGTGTACAGAGGTGTGGGGGAGGAAGGAGTTACACTGAAGTCGTGCTTAAGAAAATCAAAATTCATGAACTTCATCAATGAACATTTCACTTCAAAATTATCTGCATTCCATACTTTACAAATTTTAGTTTGATGGTTCTCAAAGTGTGGTTTGGGGACTCCTATAAACCTGTAGACTTGGGGATCCATTAAATCAAAATTATTTTTGCAAAAATACTAGAATGATTTAATTTCTATTCATTGATATTTAATTCTAAATAGCAATAGATATAGCCTGCATTAGGGGTGGGGAACTTGTGGCCTTGAGGCCACTGTGCTCCTCTGGGTCCTCAAGTCCAGTCCTCTGACTGAATCCAAACTTTACAGAACAAATCCCTTAATCAAAGAATTTGTTCTGTAAAACCTGAACTCAGACAAAAGGCCATGCCCAAGGGCCTAGAAGGCCACATGTGGCCTCCAGGACATAGGTTTGCCACTCCTGGCTACACTAACCAAAAATCTTTGAGGGGAGGGTCCTAAGTAGTTTTTAAGAGTATAAATGTGTTTGAGAAAAGTTTGAGAACTGCTGCTTTTATTCAAATACTTCTTACTCTAAATCACCCAGAAAACCAATTCAACCTTTTTTTGCTTATGAGAGCAAAATACTGTACAGAAGATATTTAAGAACAAAGATAGATCATTGACAATTCTCCAGATAGGCTTGGTACTTACAAGTCAGCAATACATCCGGTTATTAGGTAGCCAAAGATTAGACCAACCAGTAAGGAAAACTTAGCAATATGGACCTTCCAGGCAGAGTCGCACACAAGATCCCACTAGAAAAGAGGAAAAAAATAGGAATGAAATATCACTCAGTTCCAACCTTTTCTGACAATCCTTTTAGGGTTCTCTTAAATGATGGAAAACAAGCAGGAGACAGAGGTTAACATATACACAGAAGGAAAATAACCATTTAGCCATAACATAGGGACAGATTATTGAAACATTAAAATGAAATTACCATTTGATTTGCATTAGCTGTATTAAAAGTGCTACGAAGACATAGAAACCAAGGGAAAGGGAAATATTCATATAGGTTTAGATTAAAATATTTTAAACTAATGTCATTTAATAAGCTGGGAAAAGCTCTATGTATCCACATGAGGCAAGTTTTGCTAAACCTTACCTAGAGATAGCATATGGAGCAGTAACTTATCAGGGAAAAAAGGCTATGATAAAATAACATGTTAATCACCATCATATGCTTTTTCCATCCTCAAAAGAAATTCAAATGTTGCAATCTGTTTTATGAGTAAAAGGACTATATGCTAATAAAACTAGTACTTCTATTTAAAAGTTTTTATTGACAATTTGGATTTATAATCACCTTAATTTCTAAATGTATTACTCCCTCCTTTATTCTCATCCCATGAACCATCCTTACACCCAAAATGGAGAAAAAAGCAATTCAGCAAATTAACCAGGCCATTAGCCAAGAATAAAATCTTTAATATTTTAATCGCATTCTCAGCATAGAATTTCAAAGCTTCTTGAGACTTGAGATCACTTTTTTTTTTCCTTCATACAATTCTCCCTTTCACATCAAGGGAGTTAGAGGGACGGTGCCTCCATGATGTGGAAAATCCATGTAAAATTTTTTGGATCTCTCTTCATACCAGAGAAAAAGTCTGAATTATTGTGATATTAAAAGATAAAATACATTACTATTATACAAAACTATATATGTTTTATGCATATCTGAGTTTCTAAACTTTTTCTGTATTATCTGCTGCCTTCTGCATGCCATCTGTGGCTTCTGCAAAACTCCCCCCAAATTCTCATTTAATTTCTTACGTCGACTTGCAATATACTGAAACCACGATGGGGAAAGTCAAGATGTGAAAGGGATAACTGTATTCTCAGTGGCTCCCTCATAGTAGGTACTTAATAAATGCTTGTTCAATGACTGACAATTACAAATTACTTTCCAGAATTTTGCATAACCAATAACTCCTTACCTCTGTAAAGAAGGGAGGGAGGTATATATTCTTATTTCTTATTCAGGGATGAGTCAGTCATTCTAATTACAGAAAGTTCATTTTTGCTTTTAATTTTTGCATTTTAATAGGCACTGTGCATATTTTTTTTCCTGGTTCTGGGTATGTCACTCTCCATCAGTTCATATAAGTCTTCCCATGCTTCCTTGAATCCTGACTATTTATCTTTTCTCATTTGTTTAATCATTCCCTAATTCTTGGACATCTATTTTGTTTCCAGTTTTTTGCTACGATAAAGTCTGGCTGTGAATACTCTGGAGTACATGAGACCTTTCTGTCTCTGACCTCCTCAGCACATATGCCTAACAGAAGGATGTCTGGGTTCATGAGTATGGACATCTTAATCACATTCTTAGCCTAGAATATAACTCCTAGAGAGCAAGAACAGTTTCAATTTCTTTTTAAACCTTTGTGTTTTCAGTGCGTAGTTAACACACTTGACAGATAATTCAAAATTGCTTTGCAAAATGGTTAGACCACTTCACAGCTCTACCAATAATGTATTACTTTGCCTCTTTAATTAGTGCCATATTTTGTCCTCTTTGCCAATTTACTGGCGTGAGCTGAAACTTCTGTTGTTTTGATTTGCCATTCTCATTATTTACCTAGAATAATTTTTTATTTAGAGTCCTGCTAATAGCTTGCAATCCTTTTGAGAACTATTTGTTCATATTTTTGACTACTTAGTGGGGAGTCTTGTGGCTGGTTTTCTTTAAATCTTAGAAATCAGCTAGTTTGCTAACCGGATAGAAAGAACGTATATTAAGCACTTACTATGTGCTACTGGACTATGTGTTGGGAATACAAATGCAAGCAAAAGGCAGTCTACTTTCAAGAAGCTTCCATTGCAGAGAAAAGAGAATACATGAAAGATAGATGAAAGCTGGGCAGGTAGGTGGGCGAAGAGAAGGAGGAGAACGAAGGTACTGATTGGCTGGTGTGCTTACACACGCATTTCTAAAACCGTACACACTGCTAACGACCTTCCGTTCTTAAAACAACACTGCATTTCTTTAATTATCAAGAGACCATTGGTAGGTTTCTTCTGTATCCCACACCAAACAAAACCAAGGTAGAACTCCAGTGATAACAGTAAAACCTGGAGGAAAATTTAGATTCACAGGGATAAGGTCTTGGTAATGAGGTGATGAGAAGGGGAGTCTGTTTCTTATACTCTATTTTCTTAGAGGTCCATTGGAACTCGTTTTAGTGATAAGATTGGTAATTAGCATATCAATTGTCAGCACAAACATAAGTTAAGGGCAGCTAAGTGGTACAGTGGATTGAGTGCCCGGCCTGGAGTCAGGAAGACCCATCCTCCAGAGTTCAAATACTGTCTTCAAACACTTACTTACTGTCACTTAACTCAGTTTCTTCATCTGTAAAAATGAGGTGGAAAAGGAAATGGCAAACCACTCTAGTATCTTTGCCAAGAAAACCCCAAATGAGGTCCAAAGAACAAGTGTGTTAATAATTCCCTCTTAAAATCCTGTCTTCACTATTTACTACTTAGAAAACTCCTATAAAATGTCTCGATAAGCTTAAGCCTAAGCCCTTGTTCTAATAATTATAAATTCTAAAATTAATTGGTTTCAGGTTACTGATGTTTTTGTATATGTACCTTTGAAAATAAGAGCCAAGAATCAATTATTCAAAGAAAAGAACCCAGACTATTTTAAAACGCAGTCCCAAACCATTTCATCATCTATCTCTCCTCTCCCTTTTCTCTCCCTCTCCCATTTTCAGTTAAGAATTTAGCTACATGAGACCTTGGCTCAAATCCTAGTTCTGTCTCTGTCATCTCAATTTTCTGGATCTCAATGCACTAGATTGCACTAGATCTCAAAGGTCCCTTCCAACTCCAAATCATAAGCCTATGATCTAACTGTAGTTCACTCATGTCCAATTTTTCTTAACCCCATTTGGGTTTTTTAAGATACTGGAGTAACCACTGCCATTTCTTTCTCTAGTTCATTTCACAGATGAGGAAACCGAGGCAAATAGGGTTACAAGACTTGTCCAGGGTCACACAGCTAGTAAGCCTCTGAGGCCAGATGTGAACTGGGTGGATCTTCCTAACTCCAGGCTTGGGATTTTAGTTGGGACTTAAAAGAAGCCAGGGAGGTCAGTGGTTGGAGAATGGAGGAGGGAAAGAATTCCAGGTATGGGAGAAAGCCAGAGAGAACGCCGAGAGCTGAGAGATAGAGTGTAACAAACAAACAAAGGGCCTACGTCATTGGATTAAAAAGTACAGGGCAGGGAGGGAGAGGTAGGAAGACTGGAAAGGTAGGAGTAGGCTAGGTTAGGATGGGCTTTGAATGCCAGTCGTTAGTATTTGATCTTTGAGACTGAGCAGGGAAATGACATGATCAGACTTATGTTTTAGGAAATTCACGTTAGTGGCTGAATGGAGGATGGATTGGCGTGGGGAGACTGGAAGCAGGCAGACCCACCAGTAGGTAATGGCAACAATTCATGCATGAGGTGATAAGGGCCAGAGGAGGGCAGGGTGGGTATTGGAGAGATGTTGTAAAGGTGAAATTGACAGCCGTTGGCAATAGCTTGGATGTGGTGGGATGAAAGAGAGTGAGGGATCCAGAATGACTCCTAGGTTGTGAGCCTGAGGGACTGGGAGGATGGTGGTGCCCTCTATAGTAACAGGGAGGGTTAGGGGGAAAGATAATGACTCCATTTCATCTGCAAATTTATGATTCTGTGCTCTAAAATTCAAGAATTATTAATCTGGCAGCCTTGAATGTTAAAAAAAAATTTGGATAATTATTTCCATATTACTAGTTTCTTTTGTAAGCCTATGCATTTTGTTTTATGCATTTTTGACGTCTTATGCCTTTTAAAATATCATTTTGAGAAGGAGTCTCAGGCTTCACCAGACTGCCAAACAAAAAATGGTTAAGTACTCCTGGACTAGATGAGTTCTGGTCCCCTATTGCTCTAAAATGTCTGATCCTACTAAAGTTATTTAGAACCAAGCTGGTATGATCCCTAGCACGATTTTCAGGGAATAGGTGGTCAAGACATCAAGCAACTGATTCTGAACCATGTGCAATACCATGTAAGCCTGTGATGAGAGAGGCAGGAAGCTGCCATGGTACCTGAGTACAATGTCAAAGAATCCTAAGATTATAGCAGTCATATCCTTCTGTGAGTTGTTTATACATCTTCAACTTGGGGGAAACCACCAACTACTTATGAGCCGTCTCAAAGTTTTCAGGAAAAATCAAGAGGCTCTATCCACATTGGGGATATGGAATAATTGCTTTGTGTCACATGCAGGCAGTTTTTCCTCACCAGCCCCTGCAGGGCAGAATGAAGTTAGAGAAGACTATCCTTACAATGTTTTTCTAGCTTGGCTTTAGCCACAGCCCCAGTGCTATCTATCTGGCGAGAGTGTTTCATTACTTTAAAGAGGTTCTCTTCCCACCTGACCTGGCAGAGGTAACATCATACTGGCTAAGTAATAGCCATTATTCCCTTACAACTGGAATGTTTATTTATTGCTTAGATACACTATACATAGGGACTTTCCCATGTAGACAATTCAAAACTTCTATGCATGAATTTACAAACCCCACTTTGAGAAAACCTCTTTTAGGAAATCTTCCCTGATCCTCCTCTCCTCCCCGCTACCTTCTTTTTCCTCCTCAGATTTTCCTAGAATATTTTGTAGATTTATTCTATAATACTCTATGTTTTGTATCCTACTTGTATGCCATCGACCCTATAATAGATGACAAACTCGTGGAGGGCAGATATTATGTTGTTTTTAATTTACGTATTCCAAGTGCATTACACACAGCAGGTGCCCAATAATTTTTAAAATTGAATTCTAAATTTTTTCTCCTAAAAAAAAGAACTATATAGAGTTTATCCAAAAGAAAACTTAAGGACATGTCCAAAATGACACTCCAGCCATCATTCTCATCCCCTCCTCCACCACTGGTACTTAAAAGCTCTGTCCTTAAAACCACCCTGGGCTCCAGTTAGGCAAGCTTTGACCTTGTTGTGCCCAAAACCAGTCTCCAAATCATAGCCTGGACATTCAAAACCTCGGCTCCCCTTTTGTTTCTCTTCTGTGTACTGTCTTCTCCAATAAGAATCTAAACACCTTGAAGGTACCCCTAGGAACTACATAATAAATGCTTTATCACTCATTCATCAATCAGCTGTCCCTAATATCTTGACAATGGTGTCATACAAAATAAGGAGAGCTAGAACCAAACTAGGGCATTCAGAAGACCTTTCTATCTCTTTAAATTCAGTAGATGGTGAGAATACTGGCACATAGGCATCAAAATCTCTGAGGACCCTGTATTTTGAGAAACTAAAAAATGGTCCCTTACTATACCGGCTTAATCTTCGGACTAAAACTTCTAAAATACAGTATTTATTTTTGGAACAACTGTGTCTGTGATTTCATCCACAGAGGAAGCTCCAGATGAAGATTTTCCTTATCAGAGCAGACTGGTCCTATTTTCATAACTTATACTCTTAAAGAGTTGCCTGAAGAGAGTATTTTGATTAGGAAGAATTTAACTATTCCTCCAGAAACAGAATTTTTTGAAAATCCAGACTAGAATATAGAACAACCCTTCTAGTATTCATAACAATTAAAATGATTTTGTTCGGCATTCTACTCCATTTTACATTCAAATAGTCCCTTCTCCAGCTCCCTCAGTTTGAATCTGACGGCAAAGAAGAGGAAGCGTTTTTTAGTGACACAAAGGGTAGTTTTCGCTACCAGGTCCCCAAGCAAAGCAAAGATTCATATAGGCCAAGTTTTTATTTGCTGAGAATCCTACCTTCCCTGTCAGTCCACCTGTCCCTCCCACACCTCAGAGACCTTACACTACATCCTTATGTGACAAGAGAACCTTGGTCTCTCTCTCCCCAGATGCTCCATATCCCAAAATTACTTATCTTCTTTCTTTCCTGATGACTCCTTCTTCTCCCCAAATTAAAATTCCTCCTCCTATCAGCTATCTAAATACAATAAAAAATTTAATAATCAGCTACTTTACTCAAAGGACCATGTTAGGAGACCCCTATGGATATATAACAAAATTCAGAAGAAAACAGGGTGGGTGGGTGTCTCAAGGAGCCCCCTGAGTATACCCTTGAGGAGCTTACAGAGAGAGCAATCAGATTTATCTGATTAAAGTCATTCATATCACATTTGATCTTCTAAGAGGATTTATATTGCTAAAATATCACCTTTTATTAACCCATTGAGTTAACAAAATGAGATTATATCTTTTTTGAATTTTAAGGCAACACACACAACAAATGTAAAACTAATGTGATATTTAAGTTAACAATGATAACTTTCTCATTACTTTGTAAGATGTAAGAAAATTTCAGCTTTGTTAGCTTAAAACTGCACTGATACCCTGTATCACAAAGGGAATAATCCTAGGGACTTTCCTTCTCCCATTCCAAAGAAAGGAAGTTTGGTAAGCAATGACCTTTGAGTCAGAAGATCTGATTGGACTCAAGACACAGTTCAACATTTAATTAGCTCAGTTTCCACATCTGAGTGATTTTACACACACACACACACACACACACACACACACACATACACACACATACACACACATGTCCAATGGTAACCATCTGCAGGGTGGGGCAGAGGGAAAAAAAAAGACATTTATATAATACTACATGCATACATACATATATATACACACACATATATGCACTTATACCTATAAAGAAGTTTACATGATATTATATGTATATTATATATTGAAGAGGAATAATGTTGTACATAATAGATTTTCAATTTCACATGCAAGCATTTTTTAAAATTATACTATATTATGGAAATGCTTATTGTATTCCATAAATTAAAAACAAAATAAACAATTTTTTTAAAGGTATTGATTTATTCCTCAAGTCTTGGTTGACTCAGAAGACTCATGGTTCAGATTGTTTATGCTATCTCCTCATTGCTTGACTACAGAGAAACTGGAAGGGTTATCAGATGCTTACCTAGACAGATGCTTACCTAGATGGAAGATCTTGATGGGAACTTTATTCAGCTGAATCAACTCAAAGGGTTCTCAGTGCTTGTTTCTGTCAAATATCCTTCTGCTGTGGCTAATTAAACTCTTGTTAACCGTAACTGTGGATATATTTTTTTCCTACACTTAGGCGTAATCTGCTGAAGACCTACTACACTAACAAGGATCCATTAACAATTACTTTTTGAGTGGGCCTTTCAATCAGTTCTGAATCTACTCATTTATGTTACTGCATAGTCTGCACCTTTGCATCTGCATAAGAATAGCATGAAAAGTCTTATCTAAACCTCTTCAAAATATAAGTACAGGTAAATTTTATTTTTAGTTTGCTTTTACTTAAAAATTTAGTTTGCCAAAAATGTAAATCAGGTAAGTCCAGCATGACCCATTGATGAAGTTCTATTGGCTCTTTGTAATTTGCTTTCTTTTCTAGGTTTTCATCTACTATCTCTTTAGTAGTATTATTTTAGAATTTCCTCAAGAATCAAAGTCAGTGTAACTGACCTTATAGTTTCTAGAAATTATCTCTCTAGAAAAAAGGGACATTTGCCCTTCTCCAGCCTTGTTGGACCTCCATTTTCCCTGATCTTTCACAGATATCTGATAGCAGCTCAGCAATCAAGTCCCAATTCTTACTTGAGAATATACTTCACCTCAACCAGGTGACTAAAATTCATTAAGCACAGTTATGAGCATTCTATTAAAATCTCTTGACCTTTACGTAATTTTTGTTTCATCATTTCTAGTATAAAAAACCTGCCTTTCTTGTCAAAGAAAACAAAAACAAAAGAAAAACATGAATAGCTTTGCCTTCTCTGTCAGTTAATATTATCTTATCCACCCCAGCAAAAGGTTCATTTCAGTGATCTTCCTTTTTTTCTTGGTTTAGGTACCTCCCATGGCTTCCTCCAGCCCTCTCATTTTCCTTGGCTACCCCTCACAAGCCTCAGTTCATTTTCAGCTTTGGTATTTTTGACATTATTTTTATGGGATCCTCTTTCAATTTGCCCTGCATCAATCATGTATGTGTCCTTATATGTATGTATGTATGTATGTATGTGTGTGCATAAGAAAATCTGATCTGCTTGGATTATTCCCCTGTAAATCCATGTTCTATTCATAAAAATCCCAATTTTCCTTCTTGTTAAAATTGATTCTCCTTATTTCTTTCTTGAACACCTTCCATTGCTGCCATTTTTGTGAACATTAAAAGGAAAAAAAAAGCATGCTACATCTTTCCTTTCTCTTTCTCTCTCTGTCCCTCCCCCTGTCTTTCCTTCTCCCCTTCTCTTTTTCCTGCCTCTTTCTGTCTGTTCCTCTCTCTTTCTCTTTCTCTGTCTCTTTCTCTCTCTCTCCCTCCCCCCTCCCCCTCTCCTTCCCCTCTTTAAAATGTGTGGCTTCAGATTCTTGGCAGCTCTCCCTTGGACTTTTAGATAGCAAAGCCTGGCCGAAACCACACTGTGAAGGGCCTTAAATGTTACAACACTGCAGTGTTTTTATTTTATCCTAAAAACAAAGGGAACCACTGAAAAATTTTGAGTGGGGAAGTGACACAGACAGACATGCTTTAGGAAGATTATTTTGGTAAGAGTATGGAGAATGGAACAGAAAAGGGAGAGACTAGAGGCAATGCTATGAGTGTAGTAATGGCTCCCTAACAGGTCTTCCCTGCTTCAGAGTGTGGCTCTAATCACACCTCTTTACCCTCAAATTTCCCCTGACCCAATCAGGAAATCAAATTTGACTCAGTTTTGGTCAGTCTTCCCCAACTATTTCTGTTGTACTTTGCAAGTCTAGCCCACCAAAATGAAAGCGGTGGAACTATGGAAATGTGAGAAAGACGGCACAAGTTACAAGGTCATGAAAGCAAAGACTCTGTTTTATTTGAAGACATCTAGGGGAATACCAGGGAAACATACTTACTTAAGGAGAGGTGGCATGGAATTGAGGATAGAGACAGATAAGCCTTGAAGCAAAGACCAGGATTCATTCAAGTTCTGCCTTTGACATATACTACTGTGTGAACCTGGCCAAATCACTTAACCTCAGTACTCTGGCCAACTTTCTAAAACTATGATTGTCAGAGAATGTACCAACCTTCATTGGTAGAAGATGTTTTTCCACCGAGGAGTTCCCTATATCAAAGTAATCAGGAACACTTCCTATCCCACCATTTGTCTACCTCCTCCTCCTCCTCACCTTCCTTTGCAAGTAACCAACGCTTTTCTCTTACATCCTCTCATCAGACCTAACATTCAATGGCTATCAGTCATTAATAATTTAGTGTGAATCAATTTCAAAGATTAAGGTTGGGTCTATTAGATATCTAATTCTCAATCATTCAATAATCATGAGTAGTAGAGGTCGAATTGGCCTAGAGGGGTTATCCAGAGAAGTCTGGGGGCTCCTCTAGGAATTTCGGGGAGTTCTGGGCACATGACGACTCAGTATTTAAACTTCTGAGGGTGATGAATTTCCTGACTGTTTCCAGTCATGTGATATCCCTCAAGCGAAAGAACTTGTTGCTTTGGTAATATAAAGGAACAGCGTGAGTACCACTTTGGTCCTCCCCCTTCTCTGTAAAAGGGTCAAAGAGGGTAGGGCGCTGTACTTCTTAGAAAGAAGGTTGTTAAAAAAAAAAAGAGCGAGTTTTTGATTGGCTTCTCTTCCTTCACCCCAATAGATGAAATCTAGTAAACTGAGACTTTCAAAGAAGTCAACTTGCCCCAGTGTCATGATAACCACTCTCATGTGGCAACTAGTGTAGGGAGATTCCATTAGGAAGCTTGCTCCTTGGGCCTTGGTCCCTTTTCCTTTGTATTACTTTCCCAAGCAAGCGACCAAGCTTCAAGTTTCAGGTATCTACACTTAAAGGCACCCTTACTATGCATATGAGAGGTTCACAAGTCCTGGATCCCTTGAGTGAAGCTGAGTGGCAGGAAGGAGATGTTCACCAAAGAAGATCACCACCACCATGACTCACCAGAAGATAGAGACATTGCAGAGCTGAGGTGAAATGTAAAACACCTAATCAGCAGTTCTTCAAATTCCTTTGTCTTGAGGAGGTTTAAGTATAAGCCTCCTAACAGATTCTAACAGTCTTTAAAAGTTGCTGAATCCTCATTATAAGTTCTTACATCAACGTGTACTCTGAGTCTTTTATCGTTGGCATTTCTTTTGGATGCAGCAATAAATACCTGTCCCATACCTGATTCATAATGTATACTGAGTACTTGCCTAGATATTGAGCTGTGAATACAGTGCCCTAGGCCTTTGTGTACAAAAGTGGTTTCTCACTGTCAGGCAGGTATTGCAGAGTCATTTTTAAAATGCCTAATATGGCCAAAAGTACTGTGCCAAGCAATGGGGGAGATGCAAAGAAATTAAGTTCCTTTATATGTTTTCTACATTTGTTTATGGGCTCTTGTGAGTCCTTCACATTTCATGCATTTTCTGTGAGGTGCTTGTTGAATTGAACTAGATTGAAGATTATGTCTCCAGCCTTTGTAGAGCTTCCAGTACACAGTTCGGTAGCTAAAGTAGCCTATATATTAACCAACTGTATTGTTTTCCACTGAAAATACATAGTATATCAGCTGTCTGGTGTATATTAAGTAGTCTACTGTGGTACTAGTGTAGGAACCTAATGACCATTTATTCCACTGAATCCATTTATGGGAAAATGTTCTGGAGTGTTAAAAAAAACCAGACTTTTGGGATACCACATTGGTGTATAAATTGCAGATCACCCATGCTGCTTTGCAATCCAATGTGTTCATCTTGAATTTAGGGACCTCAGAGTATACATCTTGGTATCTCCCACAGAACCAGGTGCAGCATCTTGTACAAAATATGTGTTCACTGCTTAACTATCAGTGCCAAGTACAGCACACATGAAGTTAATCTAGGAAAGGTAAAACTTAAAAAGAAAACTGTAATAATTAATATCAGAATCTCATTGCACCTGTGTCTCAAACTGACATATTCTTGGCTCCTGAAGTATACACCCCCCTAACTCTGGGCTGCTGGAAGGTAAAAGGATACCAGCTGCTTGCTGCCTCCATGGCTATGAATCATCCTCTCTGCTTTTAAACACTTGCATGCCTTCATCTGGATTCCTCATTGTTGAGTTTATTTGAGGTTAAGTGATGCATAAGGAGCACATTATGCTTACATTAGATGGCCCAGGAGCAAAACTGATTTTAATAACAAGCATTCAGAGGAATGGATGACTCAGGGAATTATCTACAGCTCAAGTCACCTGAGCAAGACATCAGGCCTAGGACAATACTGTCCCCCTTTATAGGTTATCTAGCACCATGCACAGCACCATGCTGTGGTCACCTGCATGAAGCTGCATTTACATCATATGCCAACACAGAAAATTAAAGCAGGTGAAGAAAGCTAACAACTCTCTAGGATATAGGAAGGAGATGAGAAGCCTCAACTTGTATTGACTTTGCATATGAAGCAACCGACCTAGGGAATATGGGCCACGAAATCTTGGAACTATGGCCTGATTCAAGTCCCAGTTACCCAAATAGCTGTGTGTGTGTGTGTGTGTGTGTGTGTGTGTGTGTGTATCTCTGTATCTGTGTGTGTGTGTGTCTGTATCTGTATCTGTGTGGGTGTGTGTGTATGTGTGTTACCAGGTTCACCAAGACATAGTTACTTCTTTCAGAAACAAATCTTGGTATCTCCAAATCTGTCCTTGAAATCTATCAAGTAGGCTGGGCATTATTTCTTTTTTTAACTTCTACTTCTTATACTGATGGAATTTTATCAGAGAATGTTAAAAAACATTTCTCTGTGCTGCCCTGTTGACTAAGAAGTCCTAGAATTACTGCAAAACTTTGAGATAAGATACTTCAATACTTTGAAGTATAAAACACATTCTTGAATGTTTTCAGCATTCCTAGAGATGATACTAAATTAGATCATCTCATTGTGCACTTGAGAGGATTTTGTTTGTTTGATTTTAACCCAGAAAAAATATAATGTTCAATAAAGTACAGACCCTTGAACTTGGAATATAAACTATCATGATGGGTCCATCCAGGCCAATGGGCTGAGGCCATGGCCAGAGTACTGTGTTCAGTTGTTGGTGTCGCATTTTGTGAAAGAACATTAATAAACTTGAGCACATCCAGTAGAGAACCTCAAGATCTTGCCATATACAGGAGGAAAGTTCATGACCAAACAAGGGAAAGGGAAGATTACAGAATACAGATAATTTGAATTGCAAAAACAGAGAGAGAGCAGTGTTCTAAACAAAATTAAAGCAGAAAAAATTAGAAGGAAAAGTTAGCTGGGCAAAAAAAAGTCTCATAGGCAAGTTTCTCTGATAAAGGTTTCATGTTCAAGATATATAAAAAAGCAATTCAAACTTGTAACAAGGACCATTCTCTAAGAGATAAAGTGGCCAAAGAATGTAAGCAGGAAGAAATTTCAAAGGAAGAAATCGAAGATATCAACAGCCATATAAAAACACTAAATAATTACAAATCATTAATAGAGAAATGCAAATGAAAACGTTTTGGTTCTACCTCACACTTATCAAATTGGCAAAAATGACAAAAAAAAAAGCATAACAAGTTTTGGAAGGGTTGTAAGAAAACAAGCACATTAACTAACTATGAATGGGTCTAACTATTCAAGGATACAACTTGGAAATATACCCAAGAAGTCATTAAACTGCATATACCCTTTGACAAAGCAGTACCACTGCTAGATCAAAGAAACAGCAAAAATGCCCCTATGAATAAAAAATGTTTATAAGTAGCTCTTTATGTAGTGGCAAAGAGCTAGAAATTAGAAGGGAGCTCATCCTTTGGGGAATGGCTGATCAATGCAAGGAAATATTTTTACATAGTAAGAAAAGATGAATGATGAATTCCAAGAAACTTGAAGAAATTTACATGAACTGAAAAGAAACCAGCAGAACATTTGATATAATGACAGCAATACAAAGGAAAAACAACTTTGAAAGACTTGAAGAGGTCTGATCCATGTAATGACCAACCACAACTCCAGAGTACTGATAATGAAGTACCTCCTGTTACATTGGGAATGCACTGAGGAAGAGGCCTGAAACACACACTCTAGAGTATGGCCACTGAGTACATTTGTTTTGCTTGACTATACATATTTGTCATAAGGGTTTTGGTTTTTTTTTTTCTTTTCAGTGGGAGTGGGATGTAGTAATAAGATCTGCCCCACGGTAAGAAGGAAACAGAGAAGGCCAGAAGGACTCACAGGCAAAAACCTTTGAAAGTTAAATGTTGAACTTTAAGCCTGAATTGCTAGAAACTTCACGAAGACTTTGGATCTATCTTCCATTAATATCTTTGAAAGGAAACCTATTTAGAAATGGCTCAGAGAGTCACACTGGTTCATGCACAGAATGGGAAATCTGGAAGGTGGTTAAGAAATTATGTAATCCATTTTATAGACAGGCATGGCTTCTTCTTGATTCTTCATCAATGCTTCTTAAACTAAAAGTTTCTGAACATGCAACGACCAAAAATTAATTCAAAATCAAACCTATCGAAACTGAGGTGTTTCTGGCTGGTAATTGGTTGCATGTTACATCAGGTAACTTTATGGCAGTCTTCATTCTGAACACAAAGCATGTACTGCATTGCCCTTGGGCCATGTGACCCCAATGCTGTGGAAAAGCAGAAGGGGGTTCCAAGTAAAAAAAGTTTAAGAAGCCCTGCTCTAAAACAAAACTATTAAGCCCAATAATATGTCAAGATTCTTAGAGATTCTTTTTGGTTCATAGTTGAAAATAGAAATTCATCCTTGCAAGAACAACAATGAAAGAATGCAACTGAAGACTGGGTGCTTTTCATGACCAAGTTTGGCCTGAGGAAAAAGCTGACAAAATTCACCCCCCTCCCATCCTTTCCGAGGTGATAGACTATGGCTGTGGCATATGGCCGGGATAGTCTCAAACAAAGTTGAGGTGTTGATTGATTGCATTGCTTTGTTTCTTTTTAAATCTGTTATATGATACAGTTTGCTGGGGCAGGAATACATTTGGAAATGAAAGTGATATAAAAAATTTCAATAAAAATTTTAGAAATTAAAAAAAAAAAGAACTTTGCTATTGACCTTAAGGCAAAAGTTGACCGCTGTTTTGGCTTATCCAGAAGAGTAAGTTATCATTTTTACTCTGGTCTCTAAAAAGGGACTAATTATATTTCCTCCAGGAAATGTCACATGGGAGTAGGAGAAAGAACGCTGAAATGCAAACATCTGGGTTTCTACTCCCCACCTCTGCCACTAACTAGCTGAGCAAATCAATGAACTTGCTTGCAGTTTTTTCATCTGTAAAATGAAAGAATTGTCAGTCTTTCTATTTAAATTCTAGGATTCTATTTTGTACCCCAGGCATAAGCTTGATCTACAGAATTAGAAAAATTTTTCTTAGGTGAGTTATAAAAGCATCACAAGGGCAGGAGAGGGACTTCTTACATTTCACTAAAGACTTCATTCTTTTTCAATTCTCTTTCATCATCAACTAAATTCAGAGTAAATTCCAGTTCAGATCCCTTGGACCCTTGCAACAAAATATCTTTTTATCTGACTTGCTCATATTTATTTTGTTGGGGAAAAAAATAAAATCTATATCCCCAAAGCTGCATATTTCTAGATCTCCAACTACTGTATCAGTCTAAGGCCACCACAGAGGCATTTTCTTTACACAGAGTTTCCTAGTATTTCACCATAATAAAGACCATAGGTGTTAGAGAACAGTGCTAGACAAAAATCAAGTAATTACCTACCAGGATATTCTTGAGAAAAGAAAGCTTATCTGCAATATCATTTATTATTTAAATCAAAGTTAAAAGACCTTTCACAATTCTTACCAATTCCACTGAAAGACCTTAAGTGAATTTAATTTGAACCTGACCATTTATACATATGTTCCCAAAGGCAAAATTGGCTTTTTAAAAATATGTCAAATGACTATCTTGTTTATATTTCCTTTCTTAGAAATAGGAACTTTAGGTTTCTCTAAAAATGCAGTGAATAAAGAAAGGCTAAGTGAAAAATGGACCCCATGTTGTATGACTGGGAAGATAGCAGACCAGACTGAAGGGGGTAATTCTTAATTTCCTGTTGAGTACTACTTCTTTTTTTAGCAGGGAGAAACTGGGAAAAGTGTAATGCTTCTTAGAGTTTTTTGCGTTTTCCAGTTAGTCCCCTTTCTTTTCCCCCATAACTACTCCCTAGCACCTCTACCCAACAGCCACCTGGATCCCTTTAGTTTACGTAATTAGAATTTGGCATACTAATGAGATGTTTGGCTCACCTCACTTCTGCCTTCTGGTTTCCCTGGCTTCCTTCAAGTTCCATCTATAAAATCTCACCTTCTACAGGAAGTCTTTCCCCAATCCCTCTCTTGATTATTTCCTATTTATCCTTCACATTGCTTGTTTGTACATGACCATTTGGATGTTGTATTGTTCATTAGATTGAGAGCTCCTTTTACCTTTCTTTGTACCTCAGTACAAAGCACAGTCCCTGGCACATAGTAGGTACTTAATGTTTACTGACTGATATCACTGGCATTATCTTCCATTCTCCTAACACTGTAGGCTTTAAATATCCCTCGTCCACAGAGAAGTATACTGTGAATACTCTGCAGAGTGGTTTGAGGATGCATCAAAAACACAACCTGTAAAATACTCTCCAGGGGTTCATTCTCACTGGATCTCAGAGCTTCCAGCGAGACAGCCTGATGAATGTTTTCCACTTCCAAAAGCCAGCAACACTTGGACACTCATACCTTGTTAGGCTCTCTTTCTTATCAAAAAAGTACAATTCTGTGTATGTGTGAATGCTGGGTATGTACATAAATATTTTTGTATGTTAATTTGGTATTAATATAAAGCATAATTGGAATGTTCATGTATTTTTAAGAATGTATGGATAGGGACTGGACTTGTGATTTCATACATCTAGGGAAGGAACCTTCAGTTAAGAAAACTTTCCTTTCCATTGTGGGTTAGCACTTCTCTGTAACTTATAGTCAGAATTGTCCAGGGCACTAAGTTAAGTGACTTGCCTAGGGTGACTCTCTCTCTCTCTCTCTCTCTCTCTCTCTCTCTCCTTATCTATCTACCTCTCTATCATATATCTATCTGTCTATCATCTATCTACCTCCCTATCTGTCTCTCTACCTACCTACACATCTTTGTTCCCCCTTCTTGAGAGTTCATGCTTACATAAATACTTGAACTCCTCTGTCAATGAACCTTGGAAAAGTAATCTGGTCCCTTTCATTGCCTCTGACTCTATCCTTCATCCTAAACCCCCATTTCTTTAGCCACTACTACTAAATTCACTTATCAATATTCACTGATTACCTATGACGTAAAAAAATTGTTCCAGGATCCAAAAAAGAATGTCAGATCTATCTTCATGCAAGTTAATATCTAGTTGAGAAATAGCCAGAACATAAGTGTAAATAGAAAATGCATTAGAGATTTCACATGTCTTATTAGGGAAGAGAGAGTAAGACTATTCTCCAATATCCAAAAAGTTTTAAGTTAAACTTCCTAACTCTCAAGTCTCAGGTACCAAACCATAAACCCTATTCCCTGGTCATTCTGCTTTAGATGCCCTCAAAATAAACATTACTGCCCTTTCATTCCTGCAATCTGGAATGGAATCTTACATGAAATAATCTGCTGTAGCAAAGGTTGGCTCAAGTAGAGTACATATAGCTCTCCTTGTACATATACAGGAAGTTCATAATTCTGAACAAAATACAACAAATCTTATTGATATACTATTTGATAATAACCACAGTGGAGGACTGGGCAAACCAAATGACACTTTTAATACTTCTGGGAAAGTTTCAGGTTTAACAAGACTGAAAAGTTTGAAAGTATAGATCATCCCTATTCATTAGAATTAGTTTTGTTTCTTCTATTCAGAAGAAAATCAACAAACATTTCTATGGTTTCATGTCTAATAGTCAAAGGGAATGTCCAAGGTTAAAAGAGTTAGGTCAATAAGTCTGAAAATTGTTTGGCTTTCTGAATTGTTAACCAAAGAATTTTGCAGTTAGAAAATTTCCAAATATGAGGAAAGTGTTTTCTCCATACCCTGTTTGATAGAAGTGAAAACTATTCAATGAAGAAAAAACTATTTTTTCATATTTTAAAAAATATCAGCTAAAAACTTTTTAACACAATTGTAAAGATTGCCAAAGTGACAAGAATACATACTTAATAAATAATGCAAAAGCCAAAGGAGTTTGTGAAACAAGTAAGGAATAAGGAAACTTCCCATGTGCATACACAGAGCCATTCTTTCCAACAAAATTTCTTTGCTGTATTTTCCTAAATCCCTTGGGGTTGAAGGAGGAGGAGGAGGCAATTCTCAGAAAACCTTTAAAACTCTATTAGAAGTCTGTACTTTAACCTGGGTGGGTAGGGTTGTTATGGAAGAAGTTTTAAACCAACCAATTAATAACAGAAACCAAAGCTAACCCAACATAATGCTTGCTGACTAAAGCAAAAAAGGGAAAGAAACAGCTCACCAAGTAATTACAAGGGAAAAATTATTCATTCCAAGGTCCCTTTTTCCCTGAACACTGGACTCCCCAGGCCTTAGGAGCAAAGACCAGAAGCAGATGCTCACAAGAAAGGGCTTCAAGGAGGTTCATCTCATACAATACAAAGTCTCTGAACCTTAGTTCTGGTCAGCTATAATAACAGAAAGTAACCTTTCTGTTGAAAATTACAAAAACAGGGTCATTTAAGATCACACTTTTAAAAGCTTCAAATACATCCTACAACTAAGGATAATCCCATGGGGGTAAGAAGGCTTTAGAAAAAAGTGTCTTCAACATTCTTTTGGTCCCTGTTTTTATTTAGATATATACATTTATCTATTTGAATTTCTATTAGCTGTCATGAACCACTGACTCATATACCATGCAGTCACTATGCCCTGTATGTCTTAGGTAGGAATTCAGGGAAATAGCAAGAAAAGAAAGCTAGGTGAAGCCTAACTCTGAAGTGTTGTCATCAATACACAAAGGGGACCTCAGGGACGAGGAGAAGTCATCTAAGAGGAGAGTGGCTGCCCATCACTCTTCTGTTGCTAGACAGGTCAAGGAAAAAAAAAGTTCCATTTCCAAGGAAAGTCTACAGCTCACAAGACAATGATAGAATTCAGTTTTAAAAGTCCAATTTTTGGAAACATGCATGATTAGGCTGGCTCAATCACAACTGGTTGTTGTCCTTCGTTCTTGAAGAGGACCAAAATGACATCACCATGATAAAGTCAAGTTTCCATGTGTCCAACTGTGGCTGATCACACCTACCAAGGTAGGATTCAAGATTGGCGGCAGCTAGGTGGAGCAGTGGATGGAGTGCTAGGCCTGGAGGCAGGAAGATGGATTCAAATCCAGACTCAGGGACAGAATAGCTGGGTGACCCGGGGCAATTTACTCAACCTTTCTTTCTCAGCTTTTTCATTTGTAAAATGAGCTGGAGAAGAAAATGGCAAACACCTTTGCCAAGAAAATCCCAAATGGGGTCATAGAGTCAGACACGACCGAAACAACGGAACAAGAGGATAAGATTAAGTAGGATCTTTTATTCTCTAATACTGTCTAACTAGACTGTTAGGCATGAGCCTGCTAAAGGATAGACATCTCATAACAACTAATGAAACTATCTCACCTAAGTATTACAAGCTAGTAAGTTACAAGTATTATAAGGCAACAGCCATTTATTTATTAACACCTTCTATGTGCCAAGTACTAAGTGAAAGTCCCTACTTTCACATTCTAATGGGGGAGATGATATGCAAATAGCTTTGAACAAAAACAGTATGTACAGGATAAATTGGAGATAATCTCAGAGGAAAGACACTAGGTTTAAGATGGTCAAGGAAATGTTTTTTTGGCAGAAGGTAGGAGTTTAGATGAGACTGGAAGTAAGTCTGGAGGCAGATATGAGGAAGGAGAGAGCTCCAAACATGAGTGAAAATGTGAAAAAGTGAAAATGACCTTACTCAGGAGACAGAATGTTTTGTTTCAAGGAACATCAAGGAGGCCAAAGTAACAGGACATAGGATAAACAGAGGAGGGCAAGGTGTTAAAAGACTGTAAAAGTAGGAAGGGGCTAGGTTATGGTGGGCTTTAAAAGTCAAATACAGGATTTTATGTTTAATCTTGAAAGTACTAAGGAAGTACTGGAGTTTACTGAATAGTGGTTGGGTGGGGTGGTGAAATGATGAGATCTGTGCCTTAAAAAGATGAATATGACAGCTAAATGGAGAGTGGACTGGAATGGTGAGAGCCTTGAGACAGTGGCAGCAACCAGAAGGTTATTGCAATTACACAAATGAGGGCATGTGCCAGGTTGGTCGCAGTGTTAGAGGAGAGAAGGAGGTGCAAATGAGAGATGTTACAAAGGCAGAAATTATAAGACTTAACTTACTGGACCAGGAGATGAGAGAGAGTGAGGAGTTGAGGATGACTCCTAAGTTGTGGGTCTTGGTGGGAAAACATGGGAGGGCAATGATGTCTGATAGAAAAACCGGGAAGTGAGAAAGAGTGGAAAGTTTAGGAGAAATAAAATTAATTCAGTTCTGGATATGTTGAATTTAAGATGTCTATGGGACATCCAGCTCAAGATATCTGCTAGGTCATTGGTGGTCAGGAGGTTGCAGTTCAGGAAAGTTAGGGCTGGACAAACAGATCTGAGAATCACATGCATAAAGATGGTAATTAAAACCATGGGAGTTACTGAAATCACCAAGCAAAATAATATGGAGGAAGAAGAGACAAGGGCCCAGGACAAAGCCTTGAGAAATACTACAGCATGTCATACTTTTGAAAATAACTTCATATATCATTTCATGTGATATGTGTAAAGCTAAATCAGGCTAGGTACTACTGTCCCCATTTCATATATGAGGAAACTGAGGGAGAGTTTCCTAAAATCATATATGAATGATACATAACTTGTCATTTATAACTTGTCAGAGATTGCAAAGCAATTACATTTCACCATTAAGGCTGGAAACAATCTCACTCTCCTTCTGGTTTTTTCTACTGTACCATGATACTTTTATTATGCTTTTTAGAATATTAGGCATATACTGCTTCCTTGGGGGAGATTTCCAACATACTACTTATAGAAGTAATATTTATTTAGTCTTTCAACAAACACATATTCAACAAAGTGGAAAATTAAGATCAAATAAATAGAAATAACATTTTTATCAATTATCTGGTTATTTCAGAAGAAAGTAAGACTTTTGCCTAAATTATTTTAGGATATGTGTAAATTCTCCACTTCCTTGTCAATGTTTGGACACACAAGCTTCATAATGGTATGCCAAAGAAATGAAAAATAGTCTAAATGCATCTGGGTATGTGTAGCTCAACCTAAATGTTTTCATTTTTTCTCAACATTTTTGCAAAGTGGCTGGTTACCAAAAGTGCTTCAACAAGGCATAAAAGTCAGGTGAATCCAAGCAGTACAATCATCAGGGATTCCCAACACCCCATGCCGAGAGTATCATGAATTCCTTAAAAACTGCCCAGGGTCAAAATTCCCTTAAACTTACAGTATTTTTTCTTTGGTAGAGATGAGCGATAGGAACCAAATAAGCAAAAGTAACATGTTATTTCTGGGGATCCTGCATGGGATAAGTCAGCACGCTGGAAATCTCAGAACAGGATTCAGCCAGCTTTCTTCAATACCATGCATCAAAATACAAACATGTCAGCTGGCTTTGTTCCTTACAGCTGGTCTTACCCAATGGTCTTTCCAACCACAGAGAAGAAACAAGGGAAGAGAGGAATGCAGGAAAGGTAATATTTCTATCAAACAAGGAATTAGTTACTCAAGAAGAAAACAAATTCCACATGTGTTTTGGGGGAAGGGAAAGAGGTAGAAAAGAAGGATGCAAGCCTCTTATGGGCAGGGGCTTTTTAAAAAAAATTCTGAGTAAGTTTGCATAAGCAGCAAGCATAGTTACCTGAATGTAGTAATTGCTTTAACAAATGCTTGTTAAAGTGAAGGCAGAAAAAGGAGGGAGAAGGACAAGGAAACTATTGGAGTCTGGAACCCTGTTTTTGGATCAGGTTATATACACTTTGGCCATTATCAATATAATGATGCTTGCATGGTAAACAAGTAGCAGTTACATTAGGAGCTTCCTTCCCTTCTAACTACCTTCCCATGGAACTAGTTGGTTAGAATTAATCTTTCAATGCTTGGTCACCCTATCCTGTCCTGCACCCTTCAGTAATTTTAATCCCACTACGTGGTACAAGAAGATTAAACCAACTGAAACAACTACAACCTCTGACAAAATGGAGAAAGAGTATGCTCTGAAAACCCCAAACTCCTCCCCCTTTCTGATTCCAAACCTGTGTTCCATTTTTAGAAGCAGCACTGCCAAGGGGAGTCATCACAGCTGGCAGCGAGGCTTGGCATTCTCACATGCTTCCTTAAACAAGGTACATCTCTGCCAGATAATGCAAGATTAAAAAAAAATTGTTGCTCACATGGCTCTGACAACTTGCATGTTTCCTAACGCAGTGCTAAGAGAGCAGCAAGGATATGTGGAGGGGCAATGGTTGGACACAGAAGCTGTTAAAAGTCCTATCCAGGCTGGGATGCTGATTCTAAATCCATCCAATGAAACTGTCAGACTCTCCTCCTCATCAAACCCCACCTACACCCCTTAGCACCAGCATTTATCCTACAAAGATTCCTCAGCATTAAACATTTTCTTTTCCTGACTGATTAAATATAAGCAGAGCTCAACTCCATCCCAAAGCAGTTTCTTAAGGCTGACACACTGCAGTCATTTTGGAGACTTATTTCAACACCCAGTCAATCTATTTTTCTTCCATAAGCTGAAAGGGCTGTTGCATACTCCCTCTGAACAAACCATTAGCATCCACGTCAATGTATCACCACAGTGGAAGGAACAGAGGCAGAAAACCGTATGATTTTGAGATTTTTGGATTCTGAGGCTTTCCCTTATTCTCGTTAAATTCTGTAGTTTTTCAGTGCTGAGTCTGTAGAAATTCTTCTTTGAAAGAAAATTTAAAAGGCATATTTGCAATCGAGCAATTAAAATTCCTTCGACATTTGATAGAGCAGCATCTTTGGGAGAAAGCAACATGAGATTTCAGTGTAGCTTTTATTGTTTTCCTTTCAGAAAACAGAAAAAAGAGGAGGGATCACTAGAAACATTTATTTCTAAACTGAGGATCGATCTGGTAGTTTGCTCTTAGAGACGATCTTTATATTTAAGAAAATATGCTTAACGCTACTTAAAGGAATATAGACATTACATCCAGATGTAAATAGTCTTCTCCCATAGTATAGAAACTACAAATTAAAGCTCATTAATACTTTTGAGGGAGGCAGACTAAAAAACAAATAAATAACAAGAAACAGCCCAAACTATTTCAGATTTATACTCTAAAGTTTCTTATAAAGTGGGGGGGAGGGGGGGGAGTTAAGGTAACTTAAGAAATAAAAGCAAATAAAATAGGATAATTACAAATGAAACCAAAGCAAAACCCCATAAGACAAGAAATAGATGTACCAAGCACCTGGTGGTAAGTTCATTATTACTGTGAATTTTGCTCTGAGCTTCCTGGCACTTAAGGCAAAGAAAGAAAAATATATCAGTTTATGCCATTTTCATTCATAGAGGTAGAACGAGGGGGGAGGGGAACTCTTCCTGGTTCTAAATTCAAGGAGGAATTTGATCCTATAATCTTAATAAAAAGAGAGAGAAGCTTCACAGAAATTCTAGATATGTGCTTCAGACCCAAACAATTTAGCCCCCTCTTTCCCTTAAAGGGATTAATGAGCTTTAATTTGAAGATAATATACAATGGAAGGAGACTATTTACATCTGGATTTGACGTCTTACATTCTTTTTGGTGGCCAAATATACAGAATCACAGAATGTTGGAACAGGAAGGTACCTTACAGGCCAATTAATTCTGTGGTGCAGAGGAAAAGACTATTCAGTATGAGGACTGGGTTTGAATCCTGCCTCTCTTACTTGCTCCCTATCTGACCTAGGATACCCACATAGGACTGAATTCCCTCATCTGCAAAATAAAAAGGTAGACTAACTTTACATTTCCTTCTATCTCTAAATCTAAGACTCTATAACCCATGACTTGCCCAAGGACAAGCACTTACCAGCAACCAGAATTTCAGCCCTGATATTTAGACTTCAACTCCTGAGCTCTTGGGGTCTCTGGGTATCTCCTCCCAATGATAATTTTGTTCACTACTAGACTTAGAAAACTGACAAATAATTTGCATCATAGAATGTAATAACTATTATTTTATATGTCCATAGCACTTTACAAAGTTTACAAAGCACTTCTCCTTAGAACGATCCTCTAAAGAGAAGAAGCAATGTGGTAGTGAAAGAGCTTTGTTTCTGGAGTCCAAGGACCTGGATTCAAATTCTGCCTCTGATTTCTATGCTACCTGTATGAGCTTCAGAAAATTACTTAATGTCCCTGGGTTCAGATGGCTTCTGAGGGCCCTTCAGACGCTAGGCCTAAGACCTTCGAAATTCGTGAGCTTTTACACATAAACGCACACATACGCACACACGCACGCACACACACACAGAAACAATATTATTCAGTGACACTTATCAATGACTATGGCATTTCAGCTCAGCTGTGGGGGGGGAAGCAATGAGATCCAGAAAACTTTCACATGTGCTTAGTGATAAAAAAAAAAATTCTTGCAACCCCAGGGTATGTCTGTATGACTCCAAAGCAGGAAGAGATCAGAGAAGTATTGGGCTGAAAAAGTGTGCCCAGGACCTTTAACTCTCAGTAAATAGCCTACTGATAATATTATGCCCCAATGCCCAGACTACCATGGAGTTAGTATCTAAATCCTTTCCTCCCTGAAAATTATCAAGGTAATTAGAGAATTCCCTCTATCCAACTAACCCTCCTTATCCTCCCTCATACAATAGGAGGGCTAGAAGGACTCTTGGAGCTCACCTACTTTATTTCATATTTACAAGGTGGAAACTGAGGCCCAGAGAGATAAAGGTCAAAGAGTTAAGATTACACAGATGATAAGCAATAAAGCCTACACTACACCCAACTATCCTGATTCCTAGGCCAGTGTTCTAAAGGATATGCAATACCGATACAACTGCACTATGGAAATCATTGGAAAATAGGATTCACTTTATAGGAATTTAGTTTTTAGTTTATCCTATTTTATGAAGTAAATAGGTGATTTTTTTTTTCAGAGTTAAGACCTTAGAGAGAGCTTTGAGTCATGGAATATCAGGAATACTTTATTATTATTATTTTTGCATTTTTCTAAATGATAGCGGTTACATGACATGCAATGTGCTCCATAAACATTATCTTACTTATAATTCAGATAATCGTAGAGTTTTAGAAACGGGAGAAATGTTAGCAATCACCCTAAATTAATCCTAGATTAATGCAACATCCTCCTAATTGGTCTCTGTTTCAAGTTTCTCAGCACTTTACTCCATCTTCCACACTGCTGCCAAAGTAATTTTCCTTAAATGCAGATTTGACCATGTCATTTCCCTTATTTAGTCATCTCTAGTAGCTTCCTATTTTGAGGATAAAACATAAACTTCTCTGTTTAGCTTTTAAAGCCTTATGCAACCCGGCTCCAACCTATCTTTTCAGCCTTACTTTGTATTTGTATAACCTGTGCCTAGTACAGTAGTCAGCAAACAAAAGGCACTTCATAAATACTTGTGGTTTGACTGTTCCAAAGTCCAGTGTTCCTTCCACTACACCAAGTGGTAAAAGCCCAGCCCAGGCAGTGCTCCTCAGACTTGAATTCATAGGAGTTCAATCAATACACATTCCTGACCAGCCCAACTTGTCAAAGAGATAAGGGAGCTGCATTTTCCTGAACCACTGCTTTATGTTTGATGAAGATCCTCTCCAAGATATCGTTAAGTAATAAACCTTTAGTGAAACATTATGTGGTCTACTAGTATCTTATCATGCTTATACAGGACCATCCCAAGTCAGGTCTGGCACGGAATAATCAAGTCCCTTTTGATAGAGCTGAAAGAGGGAGAAGTCAAACAATCTGAATTCAAATGTGAGTTCTATCACTTGCTACAGGTTCAAAAATGAAGTACAGACAACAACAACAGGTTACCCTCAGTTTTGTTATCTGAAAAATGAAGGGATTGGGGTAGAACCTCTAAGATTCCTTCTGGCTTGAAATGTACAGTCCTATGAGCAGAAATTAATTACTGACAAAAGCAGGGAAACAAGGCTGGTCTCCAAATGCCAAGTTTGATGCCTTTTACACAATTATACCTTAAATGTAAAAACCAGTCATGTGAGACACAAATAAAGTAGAAGAAAAAATGCATTTTAATTGTGACTAACTCTTGAGCCTCCTATCAAGTAGTAGTCATCTTCCCCAACAGTGGTAATGTGGTGAGAAAATTAACACATTTTTCTTTTGTTTCAACACCAGTCTAACCATAACTAAAATGTTTTAAATGAAATGCTCCATCTAAATAAAACTGCTCTTTCCTCTCTTGCCTTGGTGGAACCAGGAAGCAGTAAAAGAATGGTAAAACTGAAATATCATCCTTTCCCAAGGTACATGATCTCCTCAAACTGATAATATTCTACAGCACAGATACTATAGGATGTTTCCTTGCTTACAGTGTCTCAAATGGCTGTAGGGCATTCAGGAAACTGGATAAATCGTTAACCGATTTCAGTCCTTAAAACTATGAATCTGGAATAATGCTGGACTAGTTTACCTATTCCTGTCTTAACAACAATAAAATCTATCCAATTTAATTCAAAAGAACATTTGTTACACTTGAACCAAGGCTGAAGGCAGTAAGGGAGGGACAAAGGTGACAAGCAAAAAACAAAACAGTCCCTCTACATTCTACAATCACTAAGAAAAACAACTCACTAGACAAACAAATAGCATAAGCAAGTTTGTAACTGGGATACATTTAAATCTGTCTGTTTGTCCTTCGCTGCCAAAGAAGACCATGCTATCAGAGAAATAATGACATGATTTGCACCTGACTTTGTCTTGAGGGAGGGCTGTGCAGGTCACCAGCCTCACTTCTCCTCCAGAGCCATCTGAATCCAGTGATCAGATATTGATGACTGGAGATGGCCCAGGATGAGGCAATTGGGGTTAAGTGACTTGCCCAAGGTCACACAGCCAATGAGTGTCAAGTGTCTGAGGTGAGATTTGAACTCAGGTCCTCCTGACTCCTGCACTGATGCTCTATCCACTGCACCACCTACCTGCCCCACATTTAAATGTACTTAGGGAACAAACTATTTAGGACATTAGCATTTGTTCTGAAAATGGGTCTTGTCTTATCATTAAAGCAGATCCTCTAGGATCTGAAATAACTAGCCATTAGAAATTGCTGTTCACTAAAGGAATCAGAAAATTACAAAACTTTACTCATATTAAACTATTCTCCATTTCAGAGTGTACTTCCTCTCTTTCATTAATTAGTTCTCTCTCAAGAGGGGAGGTAAGTCCAGGACTGGACAACGGGAAGCAGAAGTAAAATTTATTCCCATTTCTGCATTTCACCAACAGTTGTCAAAGTTCATAATCATTTATCTCATATCCTATCTCATATCATTTATCTCATGATGGAAGTAGTCTTATAAAAAAGAACACTGAACTAGAATCAGAAAAACTATAAGGAGTCGTAGTTGTCACTAACTGCATGACCTTGAACAAAACATTTCCGTCTCCAGGCCTTAGTTTTGTCATCCATAAAATGAGGAGGTTAGACAACATCGTTCTATGACCTTTATAATGTAATACACATGGTAACAGAGAAGGAAGCTGAGAACAACTGATATTTCCATTATCAAAAGTTCTTTGGGATCACTCTCAGATGGATCTGGGAACTCCTAACAACCTACAGACTGCCACTCACTTATGTCTGTCCTTTCTGGGTGAAGTGATTCTTTCCCACGTCCTCACATAAATTCACCACAGGAAGTCTGACCAACCCACTACCCTGCAGGATCAGTCTGATAGGAATCTTCACTTTCTCTTGACATTGTGAGGATACTGAAGCACACTGGCCATCTATCAATGACCAAACTAAGAAACAAAACAAAGCACCAAAAAGTTGGGCAACATTGACTAACAACATTGATATGACCAAGCAAAGTGCTTTGCAATACAGTACCTCATTTGAGCCTCAAACAACCCTGCGAGATAGGTTTTACAGTGATTATTGTCATTCCCATTTATAGATGGGGAAACCAATTCAGAAAGACTGGCCACACTGGTCACACACTCTTTCTACTATGCTATTCTGTCCTGGCTCTTGTCAAGTACAGAAGAATCTAGAAACATGGAACATGTTTAATAGTAAAATTTGACTTTCTGACGTATGGCTAACAGGCAATAAACATGAATCAAGTTGACACAGCAACTGGTTGGTGCCTTAGAAAGAAAGGTGGGGGGGGGGGCGGAGTCAAGATGGCAGAGTAGAAAGACCCACGTATGCGAGCTCAGAACCCACAGCCCATAAATTTAATGTAAGAAGAGCTCCCCAGAAGTTCTGGATCACTGCAGTGTGTGCAGAAACATAGTGGGAGAGATTTCTGTTCCAGAGAGCCCTGGAGAGCCGTCCCCAGGGTCCGTCGCGCCCCGGAAAGTGGACCCGACCCCAGCGCTGCCCTGGCCGCGGCCCCAGAGAACTGATCCGAGCAGGCTTCAGGGACGGAGGCTCCGGCGGCCGGGAAGGTCCTTCCACCCACAGACGCTACAGGTCAGTGAGAGACACGCCTGGGCTGGCCGAGAGGGGAGCGGGGTGTCTCTGTGGCTCGGGTTCCCTCAGAAGGAAGCGGAGGAGGCAGAGGCAGGGGCAGGAAGCGGCGGAGGCAGAGGCGGAGGTGGCGGCGGAGGCAGTGGCGGCCCAGGACCCCCCAGCAGCAGGCAGGATCTTCATTACTGAAAGTCTCTGCATAAACCACCTGAAGGAGCTGAGCCTGGGAGAAGGCCCTGCCCCCACCCACTCCATTTCTGAAGGTCTCTGCATAAAGCCAATGAGGGAACTGAGCCTGGGAGCCGGCCCTGCCCCTACCTAGCCCTGCGCCTACCCGCTCCATTACTGAAGGTCTCTGCATAAAGCCCCTGAGGGAACTAAGCCTGGGAGGTGGCCCTGCCCCCACCACAGCACCAGAACTAAAGCTCACATTGAATAGCAGGCGTGTCTGCTGCAGAAAGCCCATTTGAATCTCAGACCCCAAGCACTAGCTGGGCGGATCTAGGCGGGGGTTGACAGGAATCTCAGAAGTCAAGTAACTGGCTGGGAAAATGCCTAGAAAAGGGAAGAAAAATAAGACTATAGAGAGTTTTTTTGAACAGATGCAAATGATCCAACTTTCGGATCTGATGACGAGGACATATTCTTGCCATCAGGGAAAGACATGGAGGGCGGGGCCTCGGTACCCCAGACATCCCAGGTGGATGTCGGATGGGCTCAGGCCTTGGAAGAGCTCAAAAAGGATTTTGAAAAGCAAGTTAGACAGGTGGAGGAAAAACTGGGAAGAGAAATGAGAGAGATGCAAGAAAAGTATGAAAAAAGAGTCAATACCTTGGTAAAGGAGACCCAAAAAAATGCTGAAGAAAATAACACCTTGAAAAATAGGCTCACTCAATTGGCAAAAGAGGTTCAAAAAGCCAATGAGGAGAAGAATGCTTTCAAAAGCAGAATGAGCCAAATGGAAAAAGAGGTTCAAAAGCTCACTGAAGTGAATAGTTCTCTCAAAATTAGAATGGAACAGATGGAGTCTAATGACTTTATGAGAAACCAAGAAATCACCAAACAAAACCAAAAGAATGAAAAAATGGAAGAGAATGTGAAATATCTCATGGCAAAAACAACTGACCGGGAAAATAGATCCAGGAGAGACAATTTAAAAATTATGGGACTACCTGAAAGTCATGATCAAAAAAAGAGCCTAGATATCATCTTCCATGAAATTATCAAGGAAAACTGCCCTGACATTCTAGAACCAGAGGGCAAAATAAGTATTGAAAGAATCCATCGATCACTACCTGAAAGAGATCCAAAAAGAGAAACTCCTAGGAACATTGTGGCCAAAGTCCAGAACTCCCAGGTCAAGGAGAAAATCTTACAAGCAGCTAGAAAGAAACAATTCCAGTATTGTGGAAATACAATCAGGATAACCCAAGATCTAGCAGCTTCTACATTAAGGGATCGAAGGGCGTGGAATAGGATATTCCAGAAGTCAAAGGAACTAGGACTCAAACCAAGAATCACCTACCCAGCTAAACTGAGTATAATACTTCAGGGGAAAATATGATCTTTCAATGAAACAGAGGACTTTCAATCATTCTTGATGAAAAGACCAGAGCTGAAAAGAAAATCTGACTTCCAAACACAAGAATGAGAAGAAGCATGAAAAAGTAAACAGCAAAGAGAAGTCTTAAGGGACTTACCAGAAGTGAACTGTTTACATTCCTACATGGAAAGACAATATTTGTGACTCTTAAAACTTTTCAGTATCTGGGTAGTTGGTGGGACCACACACACACACATGTACACGCATGCACGCACACACACATACACACATGCACACACATACAGAGACAGAGAGCACAGAGTGAATCGAATAGGATGGGACTATATCTTAAAAGAAATTAAAGTAAATGGTGAGAGAGAAATGTAGTGGGAGGAAAGAGGGTCAAATGGAATGGGATAATTATATGTCATTTAAGAGGCAAGTAGGAGACTTTTCAGTGGAGGGAAAAAGAGGAGAGCTGAGAAAAAAAAAAAACAAGAAGTTTACCCTCATCACATTTGACTAAAGGAAGGAATAAAATGCACACTCATTTTGGTATGAAAATCTATCTTACAGTATAGGAAAGTGGGGGAGAAGGAGATAAGCAATGGGGGGGATGATGGAAGGGAGGGCAAAGGGAGGAGGGAGCAATTTGAAGTCAACACTCGGGGAGGGACAGGATCAAAAGACAGAAGAGAAACAATGAGGGGCAGGTTAGGATGGAGGGTAATTCAGTTAGTCTTACACAACATGACTATCATGGAAGTCATTTGCAAAACTACACAGATATGGCCTATGTTGAATTGCCTGCCTTCCCAAAGGGAATGGGTGGGGAGGGAGGGATGGGAAGAATTTGGAACTCAAAGTTTTAGGAACAACTGTTTATATTGTTGTTGCTACTAGGAAAGAAGACATACAGTTAATGAGGAATAGAAAGTCATCTGGCCCTACAGGAGAAAAGAGAAGATGGGGACAAGAGAAGGGAGGGATGACAGAAGAGAGGGCAGATTGGAGATAGGGAAAATTAGATTGCTTGGGGTACTGGGGTGGGGGAAGGGGATAAAAGGGGAGAAAATTTGGAACGTAAAATTTTGTGAAAACGAATGTAAAAAGTTAAATAAATAAATATTTAAAAAAAAGAAAGGTAGGGGGAAACAAGTGATTGGAAGCAAGAAACATGGATATATTAAAGGATGGATCTTTCTCATTCATCTAGTTTCTCATATTTTACGAGATGTTAACATAGGACTGTCTGGCATTCAGCATAAGGATATGTTGAAGAGGGGCACACAGACTGAGAAACTGGGAAGGCAGGGAAAACCACTGAACTGACCTCCTCCCCAAACTACACAAAGCTACAAGATTTGTGAAAGGCATTCCAGTAATTATGTAAATACTCTCCCTCCTCCACCCCGGTATGATTCTCTCAAATAAAGGTCATCTTCCAGCCAAAGCTAGTATCATTTCCACTGACTAGTTCAGTGCTGCCAAAACAATTCTCCTGGGGACAGCTCCTAGAGATAAACTTACAGCCTTTGGCCACCTGGGCCTTGTCATTTCACCAACACAGATCAGCGGAGAAAAGAAGTTGAGGAATTAAGAAAACAGAGATCAGGCCTTAGACTCTTCATAGAAAGGAGACCAAAGTCTCTCATCCTGGGGCTGCTGAGTTTGTAAAGGACACACACACGCACACGCACACACATGCACACATGCCCTCACGCATGCATTTATTACTCTGGGCTTATTCTGGGCCACAACAAACAACAGTCGCTGCTCTCAAGAGGGAGTCAATCTGAAAACAGCTGCCCAGAAAACAAGATAACACAGGAGGAAATCCTAGAGGGAAGACCCTAGCATTAAGAGGGCTCAGAAAAGGATTTTTCAGTAAAAAGTAGGATTTTAGCTAGGACTGTTTTAAAGTAAGCCTGAGATTTGTTTGTCGGCTTTTTAGAGAGGGTGGCATTATTTAGTATTAGTTACAATAATTCACACTTCTATATCATGAGTGCTTCCTCACCAAAACCTAGGGAGATAAGGGATATCACTATTAGCACTTTTATTTTCCAGATGAGCAAACAGAGGCTTCACAAGGTCAAGGGACTTACCAGGGTCACAGAGCAGATAAGAAAAAAGCAAACAACCCTCCTCACCTCCCAAACCTGCAGCCATTTGAAATAAGCTTCTATATGTTTTCATCCTTTTGTCCTACCTACGTCTCTCTGACTATGGTTGAGGGGTTTCATAAGGTTTACAACCCAAGACACTTATACTCCATTTCTGTACTAATTTCCTTGAATACAGTTATAGCCCCAAAGTAAAACATACATTTAATTGTGTGTGTATATACATGCATTTTTATTTATTTATTCATTTATTTCTTATGCACACACAGTCCAATCCTATGTCAGTAAGTTCACAATTCCAAATATTTTTTGATAGAAAAACAATATTCAGGATGGCTAGGTTTCTGATATAAGACCACAAAAAATCCTATGTAATTCTTAATATCCCTGAATGTAGCCCTATGATACAATATTATGAAACCTAATTAGCTACCATATATGGCAATGTTTCTCTGGGGTGTGTTCCTGGTATCTCAACTCTGAACGTATCTTTCCAGATAAGTGTGAGGGAATTTTTTCTCCTACCGCCAAAATGGCAGTAGGAGGTCAGGAATTCAAAGAATCATAGATCAGTTTGGGGTGTTCTGCACTAGAGATTACCAAGTTTAAGAGAGATGTTGCTCATATCTTCAGAATACTGTATTATATATTATTCCTTTCATTCCAAACTCCACAGAAGAAATCCCCTTAATAAAAGTTTGGTTCTGTGAAGTTTAGATTGAGTCAAAGGGCCAGACTTGCAGGTGGCCTCATGGCTGCAGCTTCCCCACCCCTGAAATAGGTGATCTTTAAGATGTCTTTCAACTCTAAATCCATGTTCATACGATCCTAATAACGCAAGTATTAGAAAATGCAATCATTGTTTCACAGAGATTACAATTTAGTAAAGGGACTGAGACATGTACACAAGTGAACACGATCAATGCATAAGATAATCCCAATGATCAACAAGTATTGAGCCCCTACCATATCTCAGGCATAGAAAAGGAAGTACAAAAAATTGGAACTCAATCTAGCCTTGGGATTCTAAAAAAATTAAACATTCCTGGAGTAGGTGGGATCTGAGCTACATTTTGAAGGACAAAAAGGAATTTCACCAGGCACAATTGTGGAGGGTATGTGTTTTAGACAAGTGTACTGGTCTGCCAAAAGAAGAGAGAAATAAGAATAAAGAGAAAGAAAGAAAAGGAAAGGCTAAAGTAGTTAATGACTAATAACACAGCTTGGCTGGAATAAGGGGAGGGCAAGAAGAAATCAGGATAAGATTAGCAATCCAGTTTGGCAAAATGTAAATTTTATGAAGGAGAGATAAATGACACTAGGCTAGCCTTTGAATGCCAGAATAAAGAGATTATATTTTGTCCTCGAGCCAAGGAGGAAATCATCAGAGGATATTCAACAGAAGAGAGATCAGAATTGTCTATCAGGAAAATTACTTTTGCATTGGTATAAAGGATAGCTTAGGGAAGGTAAGGAAACTATTGAACAGAATCTAGCATCAATTTCTCTTCCACCTCTGACTCAAGAAACAAAGACTCCCTTTTTTGTTTTTTTCGGCTTTTAATGTTGTAACAACGAGAAAGATAAAGATAATAAAACGAGGAAAAGTTACAAAGTTTACCCAAAATCAAGCAAAAAGAAATTACCTTGGGAATTCTTTTAGATACCTGGAGTTTGCTCAATGTAAGAACCGTAATTTCTGTTCTCCACGACCTCACCCAAACCCTTTACGAAAACCTCTTTTTTATATTGAGACCAAAAATCTAGGATTTTGTCTTGCTTATTTGTTTTTAAATTCCTACCAGTTAGTAAACAGCCGTAGGTTCTTAATAAATGACTGAGCATTCATTCCTTCTTTCACTGTCTTCCTTCAAAGAAAGGCTTTTTCCTTCTGTCACTACTTCTTACTTTTCCCTTAAATCTTGTGATCCAAAGGGATCCAAAGGTCAATCTTCTAATTCACAGAGTTACTGATTTTGTTGACTCCTGATACTCCATTAATATGAGGAACTCCTGTGGAAAACTCCCAATGCAGATCAGTGCTTCTGTCTATAATTTATAGTCAGAAAAATTAACTAAGAGTCCTGAGAGTTTAAGTGACTTGTCCACAGTCACAGAGCAAACGCGTGGGAGTATCTAAACCCTGAATATGTCTTCCTGACAAAAGCTGGCCCTCTAACCATTATATGGCATTGCCTCTCTGGTTCACAAAAGGATCAAATTAAAATTTATATATGTTTCAGGAGAAAACTCAGCCTATAGAGGCTAGCCTCCAATGGCAAGGATCTGGGGCTAAGTTCAATTACCGCAGAGTCATCTGGACCAGGTATCAAACATGCAGCCCTAGCCCACAGTACCATCTCCAGTGAAGCTGAAATCAAATTAAAATGTATCTGGGAAATATTTAATAAAATAAATAAAAATATAGATAACATTACATTTTAAAACTAGGTCAGTATAAAATCTACAGGGATTGTTATCTATGGATTAGTAGCTCCCATTTCTTTCTGGGTTTGATACTGCTGCTCTAGATCATTCTAGACCTTAGGGTGAAATGGGAGATGCAGGGGAAGAGAGGAAAGAAGAGAAATCTAAGGGTACCTTGAAGAAGGAAGGAGTCACTCTGCCATATGTAAGAGATATTAAACGCGACAACTATCTATGTACTACTGCACAGATGCTACTACTGATAGACTTGTTTATATGTTTTATGATTCTATATATTCTAGGGCAAGGGACTATGTCTACTTCTTTTTACAAAAAAAAAAAAACAACAAAAAAAACCCCAAAAAGCAGCAAAAAAAACTGGAAAAAGTGATCTGTGCATAATAGATGCTCCCCAGTATTACATACTGATGGAATAACCTAAACCAATTTCAAGTGCTTTATTTGTTTACTTTGAAAACACATAAACCCTTATCAGGGATTAGTAACTTTTAGAAGCACAGTTACTAAGTCCTTGATCTCTCTCCATAGAGGATTGGGAATATGGCAGAGTAAGAAAGAAATGAAAGAACCACTGGCTCAAAAATATCTCCCACACAGATCCCAGTACCGGGACTCTTTGTCTTAAAAACACAAAAATTTCCCTCAAGTCTTGAGCCTATCAGTCAATAACATTTTAGTATAAATTAATTTAAGCAGCTAAACTCCCCAAACTGGGAGATGCCAGCTGCCCTGTTCATTCATATCTACTAAGGCCTACTATGTACAAGTTATTGGGAACTGACTGATAGTAGATGACATTTGAATATAGCACTTTAAGGTTAACAAAACGCTTTGTAGAGAATCTTAGCCCTTGCATTCAAGTAGCTTAGATTCATTTTGGGGTAGGAGTAGGGTACATACTACAAATATAGAGATAAAATAGTATAAACCAGGAACTGAGTGAAAGGGAGAAAAACTTCCTAGAGACTCTTTTCTAGAAAAGTTTGAGGAAGGAGAGAGCATTTTCAGTTATCCGGATCAAGGAAGGCATCAAGCAGCAAGCAAGAGCCTAAAGAAAAACAAGACCTAGAACAGAATCTCAGAGAAACACAGAGTTAGGGAACCAGTCAATCAGCATTTTAAAAGCATCTACTATGTGTCAGGCACTAGACTAAGGTGTTGGGAAATACAAAGAAAGGCAAAACACAAAAATAGTTCCTGTTTTCAAGGAGCTCACAGTCTACTGGGAAGACAACATGCAACATGTACAAATGAGATCTATACAAAATATACTGGAGTGAAAGAAATTATGAGATCAGCAGTCAAAAAGGAGGAAAACCAGGAAAGAGAACAGAATTCAGGAAGCCAAAAGAAGAGAAGAGAGTTCTGCATGTAGTAGGAAGAGGTGGTTAACAGCAATACATGCTGCTGAGACCCCTGGGACAGATTAGGGGTGAGGGTGTGTGTTCATCCTTCGTTGCCAAAGAATGACATGACTTCACCTGATTTTGCTTTGAGTGAGGAAGAGCTGTGCAGGTCTTCTCCTCTAGAGCCATCTGACTCCAGTGACCAGATATTCATCAGGATAACTGGAGATGACCCAGGATGAGGCATTTGAGGTTAAGTGACTTACCCAAAGTCACATAACTAGTGAGTGTCAAGTGTGTGAGGTGAGATTTGAACTCAGGTCCTCCTGACTCCTGCACTGGTGCTCTATCCACTGTACCACCTAGCTGCCCAGGGGTGAGGGAACAGAATAGGGAAGAAGAAAGACATAAAAGGTACTTTCTCAAGGTCAGACTTCAGTAGACTGCCAAAGCTGGTGGGCAGGGGTTGTAGGGTTTGGCCACCCAGAAGGCAGCACAAGAAACTGGGAGAAAGGAGATGAGTGAAGAGGATGGTAAGAGAAATGAAAAGATGCCATATTCAATGACTGCTGTGCAATTGTGCCTGCAACCCTGCTGGCTCATGCCCTAGAAAATCATCTCTGGCCAATGCCTGACCTTGACTGTCTTTTTCCTTTTCTTCATTTAAGGATCTCGAATTCCAGGAACAACAACTCTGGATTATAAAATACATATTGACATCTTCCTGCATCCACTCAGTATCTCTACTGACGTTAAATTATTCTGCTTGTTAAGGTGGACAGAGTGGTCTTGTGAAAATGAAATGAAATAAAACGTAAAATATTTCTACTGGGAAATACATCTTTACAAAGCTAAATAAATAAAAAGCATGTACAAAGTTAATGCCAAGTCATTTCAGGAAGGGATGCTCAGAATATCTGAAACAATGGAACCTGGAACTGGAACCTAAAGGTTGTTCCATCAGGCTATTTTTGCAGTCACTCAAGTCTCTTTTGGACTATTTTCCCATCTGTGAATATAAAGAGTGACACTCTTTGTATCTCTGGCTTCATAGGCTTATTGTGATAAAGCTTGTAGTTGCACTGGTTACAAACTGTTATCCTGAAAGTTACTACATGCTGCCCTGAAAAAAAAATTTTTTAATGGTAAAAAGAACAAAGCTTTTGACTATGTGTTAATTCACAAATCTTTCTGTGATGATTGTAGGAAATTCTTTCCTACATGACTATGTGCTTACATGCAGAATGCAACTAAATTCATATTTCTCTCCTGCCTTTACTCTCCTTGATTTTTATCATTCTTCGATCTCTAAAGAGGGAAGTCTGAAAAAAAAAAAAGGTAGTATGACCTTGGCAGTGATTCTTAAGATAAATATATATGGAGCATGATAAAAATTTAATTGTGTTATACTTCTCTAAACCGTTCATTCTTTTGATCATTAAATATTTCAGATCCTGAAAACACCCATCACTGTCATTCCTAGGCTCCACCCTCACCCCCATCTGAGAATGAGTCTTCAGAAAGATTGGACAAAAACCAGTCCAGCCTAATGGAAATGTATTTACACTTGTCTAACTTTATTCCTCTCACAAAACACATCATCTCTCACCTACCATCCACCTTCTCTGACACAGCTGATCTCTGTTTTGAATAAAAAGAGAGACAGAAAGAGAGACACACACTGAGAGAGAGAGAGAGAGAGAGAGAGAGAGAGAGAGAGAGAGAGAGAGAGAGAGAGAGAGAGAGAGAGAGAGAGAGAGAGGAGGAAGGAAGGAAGGAAGGAAGGAAGGAAGGAAGGAAGGAAGGAAGGAAGGAAGGAAGGAAGGAAGGAAGGAAGGAAGGAAGGAAGGAAGGAAGGAAGGGAAAGAAATCTGAAACTCATTTTCATTCTGCTGCTTAAGCTCATTCAGGTAAGCTCTATTTATTGAAGCTAAGAGTACAAAGGAAATGCCTCAAGTCTTTCCTCATTTCAGTTCATGATTCGTTCAACTGTTAAAAGAGTTTCCGAAATTGAAGATCTGATTAGGGCCACACCTTCCCACCCCACCCCCTGTTATCTCCAATGGCTTCCTATTATCTCCAGGATCAAATATACTATCTTTCAAAGCCTTTCACAACCGGGATCTTCCAATTTATTCTCTCAGTACTCTCCGATCTAGTAACAGTGGCTTTCTTGCTTTTCCTCACATACAACATCCATCTCTTTTCACTGTCTGTCCCCTATGCCTAGAATGCTTTTCCTTCTCATTTCCCTATTCTAGATTCCTTGCGGATTCATCTCAAATCCTATTTTCTACAAGAGACCTTTTGTGGTCCTTGTCTTAGAGGCATCTGATGGTACAGTGGTTAAAGCACTGGACCTGGAGTCAGGAAGATCTGAGTTAAAATCTTTGTTTAAAAAAAAAAAGTAGGGGGAGGGGGGAAGCTTAGCATATACCTGGTACATAATAGGTGCTAATACAGATATTTATTATCCTTCCTATTTCCTCCCCTACCACAAATGCCTTTCCACCAGAATCATCCATTTATACATGTACTTGATTGCTTGCATGTTGTCTCCTCCATTAGAACATGAGTTCCTTGAAGGGAAAAACTGTGTTTTTGCCCTTCTTTGTGTATCTCTAGCACTTAGCAAAGAGCCTGGCACATATTAAGCATTTATTGCTTAAAACTTGTTGTTATTGATGATGGTGAAAATTCTGATTCAATTCTAGAAGGAAAAAATGTGCTTTGTTTGAAGCACTGGGATAGGCATTAGATCGTGCCCTCAAGAATCTGAATGTTTAAAGGTAGGAAAATGATACATACGGAAACATATACCAAATGGGAAGTGATAAGAGCAGAGAAAACAAGACTAAGAGATTTCACAGACGATCATAAGACTGGGGTTTAAGACAAAAAATCTTAGAGATCATCTGGTCCAATTTTCTCACTTTACATACATGGTTACGAAGGCCCAGAGTGAAATACTTTGCCCAAAATCACACAGGTGGTAAGGAGCACACTTGGGATTAGAACCCAGGTCTTTTGAGACCAAAGATAGAGAAAAGAGAATAAGCAGGACAAGAAGAAAAAAGTGGGATGGAGAAAAGAGATGGGTGGTAATATAGAGCAGTAGTGTCACATTCAAATCAAAATGGGCAATCAATCTGTACACTGACCCTATGACCACATATTAACTTTTAAATCATGTTTGGTGCTGTTGCTCAGTCGTTTGGGCTTTTCTTGGCAAAGATAATGGAGTTGTTTGCCATTTCCTTCTCCAGTTCATTTGACAGATGAGGAAGGTGAGGCAAGCAGGGTTAAGGGCCTGAGATCATACAGTTAGTGTCTGAGGCTGGATCTGAATTTAGGTCTTCCTGATTTCAGACCTAGTGCTCTATCTACTGCACCACCTAGATGTCCCTAAAATATTTTGTTTATTTTTATGTTATATTCACGTTTTGTTAAGTATTTTCCAATTACATTTTAATCTGGTTTGGGCTGCCCTTGGGAGTTCCTGGTTGTCATGTTTGATACCTATAGTGTGGAAGAGTCAAATTTGGCTGGAATGTAGAATACCAATATGAGATTAAGGCTGCACAGATAGGTTGAAGAAAAGTGTAGAGGACTATGAATGCCAAGATCAAAAGTTTTAAGCTTTTTCTCTGTAGGCAAATAGGGGCCAAGGGTTTTCTGAAATGTACAGTGGTACATGAAGATTACTGATCATTTACAAAACTCATTTTAACAATTAGTTTTAATTTTTTTTCTCTAAAGAAAGGCACAGGAGGTCAGATTGTTTTCAGTGTCACCTCTTCGCTAAAATTGTATTAGTGAAAAAGAAAATTGAGGGAGACATAGAGAACTGATTACCAAACCACAAGTGTTGGCATTTTACATACATGGATAATGACATGCACACTTGGATTTTAGATTTAATTCAGTATGTGTCTACTGAAAATCTGCTAGAAGACTGCCAATAAAAACAGGCACAATCCAGTCTGGAGAGGTAAAATGTATTGTTTTGAAAACAATCTGAACACTGCAGAAGAAAGGATACAAAGTGATCCTTACCTAGGGCTGTGTTCAGTTTGGGATGCTACATTGTAAGAAAGCCACTGAGCAGTTGGAAGGCATCCAGAAGAGAATAATTGTCTGGCAAAGGTCTCAAATTACTCCACATGAGGTTCAGCTGAAGAAACAGAATATCAAGGGGGGAGGAAAGAGAAACCTAGGGGGGGAGAGTGTACATATGATACCTAAGTATTTAAAAGTTTTTCATGTAGAGAGATTATCTGTGTTTTGCTTGAGTGACGGAGAAGTAAGAGAAAATCAGAGGCTTAGGTTCGATGTAAAGAAAAATCTTGCTAATAATTAGAGTTGTCCAAACATGGAATGAGCTGCCTTTGAGGGTAGCGAGTTCCCTTTTCCCTGGAGGTCTTCAAGTGAAGATTAGGTGACTATTTCTCAGGTAGAATGGAGAAGGGATTCCTGTACAGCAACAGATGAGCTTAGATTGTTGCCTTCTAAAGCTGAGCTCTGACTGCCTAGTCCTTGAGCATTGATAGTAGCAACAGCAAAAGCTGAAAGGCATTTACGTACTGCTTTATAACCATAAAGGTCTTTTAACCTATTGAATCTGTTCCATACAATAACTCTGCGAGTAGGAAGTACAAGAATTTATTTGTTCACTTATTTCTATTTTGCACCAGACCTATAACTTCATTGGTACAGGGAAATTATCAAAAGGAAAGTCCTTCTGCCAAGGTACATCAGCAGCAGTGTGGTACAGCAGAGAGAGAACTGGCTCTGGAGTCAGTCAATATACATCTATTAAGAACCTACTATGTATCAGACAGAGGAAAAGAATTTGAAATCTCCTTGGGACCTAGGCAAATTACTTAGTATCTTCCCCATCAGTCTCAGTTTCCTCAACTGAGAAACAAGAGAGTTGGATTAGAAAGCCTCCAAGGTACGTTCTAGTTCCGGAACTATTATCTTATGACTCAGGGAAGTTAAGGGTCATACAGGGTCACACAGCCAGTATGCAGATCAGAGGCAGATCTGAACCTAGATCTTCTTAACTCCTCGGTCTCATCTGTTTCATCAATCAAGTCATCTCTTATCATGTAAGCTTTTAAGGGGGCAGCTAGGTGATGCAGTGGATAGAATGCCAGGATTGGAGTCAGGAAGCCCTGAGTTTAAAGCTGACCACCCACACTTAATAGCTGCATACAGGTAGTAGTACAGTGCTAGCTAGGTAACCCTGGAGAAGTCACTTAGCCCTGTGTGCCTCAGTTTCCTCATCTACAAAATGAACTAGAGAAGGAAATGGCAAACCACTCCAGTATCTTTGCCAAGAAAACCCCAAATGGGGTCACAAGGAGTGAGACAGACTGAAATTACTTAACAACAAAATATGCCAAGCATTGTGTAAGATGATATGTACGTAAAGAAAATAGCAAAAACATCCCCATTCTTAAAGAGCTTATATTCTAACCAGATAAATAAAATGTACACACACACACACACTTGTACATTCACACACACATATGCCTATACAAAGTATGTACAAGGTAATGCGGGGGAAGGGTATTACAAAGGCACTAGCTGCTGGAGGAATCAGAAAAGCCTTATGCAAAATGTGGCCATCATGCAGTACCCCAAATTTAGACCTTAGAGAGCATAAAGTCCAATCCTCTCGTTTAAGAGATAAGGAAACTAATGTTTAAAGTGTTAAGTGACTTGTTTAGGATCACACAGTTATGTCTCTGAGATAGGGTTTTAACTCAGGTCTTCCTGACTCAAATTCCAGTGCTTTATCCCCCTCCCCTCCCCCCTCCAAGCAGGGACAGTGATAGTTAAGGGCCATATACAAGAATTGTATACTAATGCAGGCCCAGAAACAAGTTATAAGACACTTAAAATATGAAGTGGGGACAATGAGGTTGCAGTTAGGGTCTAGATTATCTCAAATGGAATAATACTTTCAAGTCATCCCAGTGTGGTTAGAGGTCTTCCTAGACATTAGAAAGTTAGCTAAAGAAATAAAGCAATGCTTCATAGGCAAAGTAGAACTTGAAGGAAAGGTAGGGTTTGATTAAGTAGGGATGAACTCATTAGCCTAAATTACTTTGATCTCATCTATTCCCAATGGTAGTCTGGTCTAAAACCTCTTGGATACCTCACGCCAGAGGTGATTAGGTATATTATATACCTCTTGCAGACAAAGCAAACTGTATGTAGTGACTTAAAATACTAAAATAGTCTTTGGAATAAATGTAAAATTGTTTTGACTTTTTAATCTGGTCTATATTGTTTAGTCATTCTATCAAATCAGAATAGTTTCAGATACATGCTTTTAAAAATACTACAAAACCTTCTAAATTACAGACTAATTAATGGAGAGAGCACATTTTTTTTTAAAAATGCAGTTATTACTTTCACATTTGCTACCAAATAAATATGGTAGTTAGTTCAACTCAAGCATAACAATTAGCAGAGCCATTCTGATCTACATCCCATTCATATGCAAGTCACCACATCACCTTCCTGATTGTCAGGGTCCTCTTTGACACAATGGAAGATAAACAATATCCTATGAATAGTAGTAGCTGCCCCACTGGGGACCCAAGTGGCCAGTTCCAATTGGGCAACACAATTCCTTTCTTCCTTTTCCCTCCCTCCATCCTCTCTTCCCCCCTCCTTCTCCCTCCCTCCTCTTCCTCTGTCCACCTAGTGAATCATACCCTTACCTGTGGATGCTCTGCCCAAAGGAATCTAAATTTTGGTTGCTGAAACCTTGCAAGATATCTTGGGGCTTACAGGATAGACTTCTTTTTTATCCACCATGCCTTAAACCCAACTCACACTCAGGATCTCATTGACTGGCCAACAACAGATCCCAGTCCAAGTTTCACTAGGTCATTGTTCTGAGACTCAGAGTGAGTGTAAAGATGAATTCTGAAACCCTGAGGGCTTTTGAGGGTCTTCTCCTCCAAGATTGATTTTTTTTTTTTGACTAGGTAAAAGAGGCCATTCTTTCCCTCATTTTTACCTAGACTTAATCACTGAATGGGAATTGCCTCAGACAAATTGAGATCTAGAAAGACCTGAGCTTAAAAAGGTCAAGGTCTCCCACTGCATCTGGGGCTATCACCAGTCATCCTGATCTATGTGTTGCCACTGGACCCAAGAAGGCTCAGAAGTGAGAGTAAGGCTGATGACTCTGCCACAGCCCTGCCTCACTTAAATCCAATTCACATGAAAGTCAAGACATCACCTTCCTGATGGTCATGGTCCTTTTCAAGAATGAAAAAGAAACAAGAACAATTAGCAGCATTCATTGGTATATAGATGTTTACATATTTAAAAATCTTTCTTCCTAGAGATAGAGAAAAACTTGGTTGTATTATCACATTTCTAATTAGTAGACCTCAAATTAAAATAATTTTATCTTGTAACTCTGGGTCAAGAAGTAGTGTGGCATAGTAAACAGAGAGCCAGCCTTGGAGTCAGGAAGACCAGGATTCCTGCTTTGGCCACTTACTGGTTATGTGAGCCACAATTCATTTAACCTCTCAGTGCTTCCAGGAAACTATAAATCTAAGTTGTAGAGGTGATGTGGCTTAGTAGAAGGAGATTCTTCTTTATACCGACGAAATCAGAGATTTGTTATTCTCGTCCCACCCTGTTCCCCCCAAAAAAACTCTCCACATACACAATAATACAACTCAGAGTCACTTCTCTGCTGAAAAATCTTTGATTCCTCTGTATTACCACCACAGTAAAAGCCAAACTCTTAACCCTGGCACTTATAGGCCTCCAAAATCTGGCTGTCACCTACCTTTCCAGATTTATTTCATATTCTTCCCCATCCCAGACAAAGTACACTACTGACTATTCAGCGTCTGGGCTTCGTGCCTTTGCACAGACAATCCTCCACGCCTGGAGTGTATTCCCACTTTTCCTCCACTCTCTAGACTTCTGAACTTCTTTCAAGACTCAGCTCAAATTCATCTTTCCTGATTCCTTTCTAGTCTGTGCTCGCTCCCTCTTCAAACTGTCTTTTGGTTTACTTATCCCTGTTGTATTGCCCCAGTAGAATGTAATCTTCTGGAAGGCAGGCTTTCCTTTTTTTAAAAAAATTTTTTGAGAAATGATAATAACCAATGATCTGGGGAGATCCAGAGCTTTCACATTTTTCTCTCCAAAATCTCAATTTCTGAAGATTAAGCTAACCTGCTCCTCTATCCCACCCCACCCAACCTCACGAGGAATCTCTAGTCTATGGTGAATTCCACTAAACCAAGATAGAGCCTTTTGTCTACATTGCCCAAGGCTGGAGAAGGTGACTTGCAGGCTTGGCCTCTCAGTGCAAGAGTGATTAGATGTCTCACTCCCAGCCCCTCACTGGAGTGAGCTCACTTCTCTTTGTAAAGTCTCTCTCATTGTTAACCAATCAGAGTTGATTGTGAACTGCTGGAATACCTCTTGTCCTAGGGTACATAAGCCTCAAGAGGTGGCCATGTTTCCTCTTTGACCACCAAGAGAATAAGGAGCCCTTTTTGTCAATTACTTGTTGGCCGTGATTGATAAAACTGATTATAATTTACCCCAAAACTTTGACTCTCAAAATTATTTTGTCACATTTTGTGTAGCTAAGGCCCAATGTAGTGATTGTACACTGTAGGTCCTTAATGAGTTCTAGGAACTTAATAAACTGTTAAATTGGGTTGGTTACCCAAATCTAGATTATCTGCTTTGCAGGCACTCATGACCAATAAATGTTTCATCTTTCTTTTCTCCTCCTATAACCTATAAAGTTACATTCTGGGAATACAAACTATTTTGGTATTAGCTTAGAACAAACAAACATATAATGTACTCTAAAGCTCAATATGAATTAACTTTTTATTAGATGCTGTTTGGGATGCTCATCCATTAGCAAGAATAACTGAGAGATGACTGTAGGTCTAAGGCTGAAAAAGGGCAAGTATCCTATTTAACTCATTTTGAAATGTAGAGAGAAACATGGTAGAGTATATGTATATTATATAAACATATATAATGATCAAATTCTTCCTCAAGTCTAACAGTTAAGTGCATTCTATTTGCAAAGCATTTTTAAACATGAAATACAGCTCTTAAATGTGTTCCAGAAGAAAAGCTGCATAGTGGGTAAATCATGGTGCTAAGTGCATAACCCATCCATAATTTAATATGACCACTGGGATTCTTGTGGTTATATTATATAGCTAGCATCTCTTCTGTATTTATTTTTTTAAACAATACTAAGGAATAAAGCAAGTGAATTTAAGATCCAGCATAAAGGGCTTTTTACCCTTCTACTGAGTGACAAATACAACTAATAGCTATTTCGATGATATAGCTGCTTGGCTGAATGCTAGTAAGTTAGTTATAATACCAGAGCTGTTCTCTTGTAGGAAAATGTTCATCACCTCTTATTTTTGTAAATTGTCAATAGTAGTTTCCCAACATTTTGATTCTGTAATGTATCTTAAAAGACATACATTACCTATGACAAACCTGGGCTACATATCCCTAAAATTTGATTTTTTGAGGGGGAAAGGTTAGTTCTGCTCGGAGTAAATCATCAAAAGCTTTGCCTAAAAATAAAGGGGAAAAGGGAAGAAAGAATGGGCTTTGGAAAAGATAAGGAAGAATGAGTTTGGAAAAGACAGAGGGCAGAAGAAGAAAGAAAATAGGGAAGATAAAGAGAAAAAAGATGAGAAGAGAAGAAAGAGGAAATCACAGGTGAAGACTTAATTAACTTGGTAAATAGTTGGTGACAACTAGTGGGGAACTCAATCAGTTTTAATGTAGAGCTGACTGAGAAGCATGGTCCTCTAGGGAATTGCCCTCCCCCAGAGTAGTTAATATAGATAAAGAACTGCTGCTTCAGTAACTTACCCGGGAGCATCTCCTCAGCTTTAGGAACCCAGATCTCCCTTTTTTAAATGTTATAAAAAATAGAGATGGGAAAAACAGAAATACTATAACATAATTGTGATTTCATCATTGTTAGTTGATTGGGGAACTCTCTACCAATGCAAATCAGAACCAAACATGGTAACCTACCAGACATATCTGGTCCTTGGGGAGTTATCTAGTTTAATAAATAATCACAACAAAAAATTGCTAACCTTAAAGTGGTTTAAAGTTAAAATCTGGGGACCTCAGGTCTCTCCTCCAAAAAAAATTCTGAAAAGATCTCAACCAACATTAAAAATTTTTATGGCGACTCAGTCTCACTTTTTCAGGTCCCTCCTCTCAAATATCTGAGAGAAGTGATAGAGGGCCTAGTAATGGACAACCTCACTGTATGATCCATCCTGTACTCCTGACACTTGCTTAATTTTCTGTAAACACTACTTTCATCATGTCACTCCCCAATCAACCCCTGTCCCCCAACACAACAAAACATAACTCCTTCACTTATTATTTAAAGGCCATCACAAGTTGACCCTAACTCACTTTTCCACCCTTTCCTCCCACTACTCCAAATAAACCTTCTAATTCCAGTCAGTCTGGCCTTTTAACTGACCCATGATCATGACATTTCCCCCAAGCTTTTGATCCTGTATCTTTCACTACCTATGGCATTTACCTTGACACAATCACAGACTGGATTCAAGTCTGGAATGTACTGAAGCTTGTGAAAAGATGTAAGGCAACTAAAAGGTATTTGAGGCTTGTTTGGTTTTTTTTAACAGCAAGATTAACAAGGAAGGGATGGGTCTTTTTGTTTGAGAAAGATGGTGGAATGTGAACAGCACAGAGAACAAAACCATTCCAAGCCTTATTTTGCCCTAAGCCTTATTTTGCTCGAGATTTTCTATCCGGAGGAATGATTTTCAAACTGAAAAGAGTGGAACAAAAATCAGAACGAAGTTCTGAATTGATAATATGTTAGGACAACTTTTGGCTATTTAAAATGAATTCAAGGTTAGACAAATTATTTCACAGGGTCCTCAAAGAATGTGAAGTCAAAGGGCTTGGGTCCAGATTCTGCCACTACCTAATATGATCTTGGGTGAGAGATTTCATTCCCCTAGTTCACAATTTATTCATGTATAAAGCAGGGAATTTGGATGAGATGGCTTCTAAAGTCCCTTTCAGTTGTAAAACTATGATCCCATGAGCTTATGTAATTGTAAAATGCAGAAATTCAACCACTGCTGAAAATATCTGAGAAATCATGATGAGCCACAGGGGTACTAGAAGACATGGAATGGACAAATATTATCTCAATTTTCAAAACAGGGGAAAGATTAGAGCTCAGAAACTACATTTTGTTGTTCTATGGCCAAATTCTAGATGGAGTACGAACACTGAGAGAGAGAGCGTGGTGATTATAATGAGCCAGCATGGCATGAGTTCTGCTAAAAAAAAAAAAAAAGGCCTACAAGGAAATACACTCTTCCCTTTTTTATAAGTATAAACTAGTAAATCAGGGAAATATCGTAGATGTAATGTATCCTGATTCTAGCAAGGTGTGTAGCAAAGCATCTTGTGACATCTCTGTGGAGAGAACAAAGATATATGGACTGGCTATGAGTACTCTAAGCTGACTGTATGTCATTCTCTAAATATTGATTGATGATGGTCAGCTTAATGGGAACTCATTACTACGTGAGTCACAGGATTCACATTCTCTCATTTGCTAAAAATAATGAAGTACTTCCAAAACTGTAAAGTGCTTCCCAAATACAAGGCATCACAAAGACACTGAAGGTATAGTTATCAAATTAGAGAACGGTAACCTACAAGGGACAGCTAATGCGTTGGATGACAGAATCAAGATTTCAAGTGCTTTCCATATGCCATGAAGATAGCTGAACATAATAAGATGAAAGTAAATAGGGATAAATGTAAAACTCTGCACTTAGTATTTAAAAAATTCAGCTAGATCAGTATTCATAGTCTAAAGGGGATAAGGATTGTATCTTTCCTTTCTTTTTGAACCTAGTGCTTAGAATAGTTACCTGCCATACCAAGTGCTTAGTAATTGTGTGTTGAGTAAATATGACTTGCTGGAGACTTTGAGTTGAGAATTATGAAGAAAGATTTCAACCTAAGAATGGAATCTTTGGGGTGGAACAGAGAAATGAATGCCTTTTTCATTTTCATTCAAATAACAAGGTTGAGATTTCCAAAGGGTGGCTATAGATACATCCAGGAAAAGAAAAGGTCAAGACATAATGGCTTTTAAAGCCATTCCTTGGGAGCCAAACAGTAAAATACCTTCTTCATTTAAGAGTCCCACACCTGGAGATAAGCTTAGGAAGTAATTTCTGGAAGGGTGTGAGAATCTTAGCAGCCCTGTTAAACCATATCTATATCAGGATAAGAAATCAAAGAGCTTGGTCTAATATCTAATCCAGACAGAGCAGGCTTGACTCATATGAGAACTAAAAGGAATGTTACCAAGCAGATACAAGCCACATATATAGAATTCCACTTAAATTTTCACAAAATAATACTACAAATACCTGACATGCCTATAGAGTTTTATACATTTTAAAGTACTTTCCTAACCATGAACTTACTTGATTTTCACAAAGGCCCTATATAAGGTATACAGAGAAGGGCCTACTACCATTTTACAGAGAAGGAAAATGAGGCTTAAAGAGATTTTATGTGATGTCCCCTAAGTCACGTCCACTTAGTAAGCAGACTCTGAACCTACTTCTTTTGACCCGTACTCTGGTGTTCTTACTACTTCTGAGCTACTTTTAAGACCAGAACTAGCTTCTAAGACTTGTAACTTTGTAACTTCAGAACTTTATACCTTTTGTTTGTTATTTTAAGCCCTTATCTGTTTCCCTGTAGTTGCTAGAAATAAAAAACAAAATAAAATAAATATCATTTTAAAACTAAAAAAAACTGTGTTGGTTTCAAAGTCCAGTTGGAAACCTGTGTCCTCTGCTGCAAAGAAATCTAGGTGAGAGGGGTCCAGGTGAAAGAACAGGCAAGGACATAGTCAACGAACATGTGTGTACTGGGTGGATTCAGAGAATCATAGTATGAAGCAGGAGGACAAGCTCAAGGTTCATAAGGGGAAGGAAGTGAGGAGCAGGGATCTACCAGAGACTTTAAAAATGTCTCAGGAAGTCCAAGACCAGCAGGAAGGCCCCATGTGATACCACAGGCTGTCTGACCATCTGTTACACATTTTGGAGACGGGATGCCTGTGCAGGGTCAGAGATCAAACTACATAATAATGAAGATTTCCATTTACGTGGCTCTTTCTAAACTGCTCTCCCCACACTAACTCCGTCAGTCAGTCACCAAGCATTTATTAATCACTTTCTATATGCCAAGTATAAGTGCTGATGATATAAAGGCAAAAAGAACATACACTCTAATAGAGGAAACAGCACAGAAGTAATTAGGTACCTAGGAGATGTAGACAGGAGATGAGAGGGCATTTGAGAGGAGAAGATAACCAGCAGCTAAAAGGACAAAGGGCTCCTGTAGAAGGGCAGAGTTGAGCTGAATCTTGAAGGAAGCCAGGGACAAAGAGGCACAGGTGAGAACAGACAGCATGTCAGGCTTGAGAGACAGTGACTGCAAAGACGGGGAGGGACGGGAGAACAGCAAGCTGGATTAGAGAAAGTGGTAAATAGGAGTAAAGTATAAGAAAATTTGGAATAGGAGGAATGGACTAGGTTGTAAAGAGCTTTAAATGCTTAAACAGAGGACTTTATATTTGAGCCTGGAGTTAACAGAAAACTGCTGGGAGTTTACTGGAGTTAAGGGATGACATGGTCACATGTGCACTGTTGGACAATCTTGTTGGGCAGCTGGAGTGGAGACACATAAGGAACTGCAAATGGTCCAGGCAAGAAGTAATGAGGGCTTGAACTAAAGTGGTAGCAGTGCTAGCAGTGAAAAGGGGTCAGATGCAAGAGATGGTACAAAGACAGAAAAAAGATTTAGCAACCAACTGGATATGTAGAGTGAGAGTGAAGGACTGGGAATGACAACAGTGAGCCTTCATGACTGTAAGGAACCAAAGGGTCACCAGTACAAGTATTATTAGCTTCATTTTATGGATGAGGAAACGGAGGCTTCCAGAGGTTGAGTGACCCAGGGTCATGGCGGGGGACAAAATATCCACTGGAAGCAGGCTTTGAACAAAAGTCTCATTCCAAGTCTAGGGCTTTCCCTCTGTACCAAATCCTCAAAATGAACTCAGAAGTCCCTTCCTGCTTCTAAGACTTCTAGTATTTTATACATGTGCTTTAGGTCTCCCAAATTTAATGGATTATAAGCTTCCAGAATCTTACAAGTCTTCTCATCACTATGAGGCACAGTACTATGCAAAAATGTCAACAAACACCTGATGAATAAAACCTATTTATAATAATAAAGATTTAATTAGGTTCATTGAGAATGGGGGAAAGGGTATAAGAATTAGTAAACTGAATTTTTTTCCTAAAGTAAGTTTTTACACCACCACCCCCATTTTCAATATGCATAGAACCTACACACAAAAACTTTCCCCCCTTTGGAATGGGCTATGTCAGTTTCTAACTGCATGAAGGAAGCTGAAATGCTTTGTGACCCACAGTTTCATGACTATAATTATAATCCTATATTTGTGACCACAATATTGTTATTGTATATATATTATATATATACACACAATATATATAATATTGTTACCACTTAAACACATTGCAGAGGAAAAGACCTGCCAAAACAGATCCCAAAATGTACTTAAGATCGAAGTCTCTTAAAAGTATGTTAAGAAACCAAACATTGAGAACTGCAGTTCTTTATTTAGATCATATGTGCCCATTAAAAATCAATTTGCTCTTACCGCTAAATGTGTCTTTAAGCATCCTTTAAGGAGCTTCAACCCCACCCGCTTCCCATTTATGTATTTTTTGTACATATGGCCTATGAAAGGGTTTCAAAAAGTGTGAAGACCAATAGAAGTGATTAGATGGCATGTTTTTCTGTTTGGAACTACTCTAGAGTAAGTTTAGAAAGATTTTTCAAATCCCCAATAAACTATTTTAGGACTACCCTCCCACCATTTACTACTGAATATTGAATCCTTCTAGCAATGATAATGAGAAGCTATCCTTACTAGTAACTTTCAAGTTTCTGCTCTCATTCTATTTCAGCATGCCTACTGCTCTCTTCTTGGCCTTATCCTTACAGCCATATGCACACAGATACATAGACATATAGCTAAAACACAAATGTTCCCAGACTATTACTTTTAAAGGCACTATAGACACACACTTTCCTCAAATCACCTATGTCTCCAGCTATAAGAAAAAAGCTTTTTCCATTGATAAAAGCTGAGTCCAAGAGAACACTAAACAAGATTTGGCAGGCACAAAGAGAATAAGGCAAAGGCCCACCACTCTAGTAAATAGTAGCTTCTGCAAAGCTAAGCAGAATTGCAAGAAGTAGGTACAGTTGATCAAAGTTCCCATAGGGTAAATCATTATCACTGAGCTCAGAGAGCACAAGATTAAGGGCATGATTAAGATGATGATGTAAGAGTTTCATCTTACACTTCCATGAGTTATAATTGTTTACTAACATGCAGAAGATACATGCATAAACTGGCTATTATGAATGGCTAGATTTTATCCTAGCATCTGGACTAACTGTTTTAAAGCTTTCAAATTGCACATATGGGTATAGAAGTTACTATTTACCTTTAAGTGTAAATACGTACTAATTGTAGGACAGTTATCATATTTTAAATAAAAAACAACGATGGCTGTGTAAAGCATAGTTATCTTTAGTTAACACAGTTTTCATAGCTGACTTAGTACTCTGCTTTTCTAGGCACAGGCCTAATAAGCCATAGGCTCTGGGAGGCATCTGCCACTAAGTACTGGAGTTAACATTAAACTATTAAATATAGTGTTTCATCAGGTGAAGATGCCCCTCAATTAAGTAAAAAGTTTAAAAGTTCATAGAAAAAAATGAGAACTCTGCTTTATATATAAATTCAAGTTACTGCTATATAACTTACTATGTAAGTAATGTGGGAAGGAAAGTTGAGGCTTTTAGGTTACAAGTATACCCCACACTTGTATACTGAAAACCTTAGAAACTTAAGAATAAACACGAGATCAACTACAGACTGTCAACTTTAAAGTTAGAAGAGGGAACTACACCGAGGAAGAGGTGTGTGAACAGATGTTTTGACAGTTTCAGCTAAATAATACTCTCTGGGTTTGCTCCTCTAAGAAACTTAGACACTGTTTCTCAGCTATAGTTCTCTGTGTACACACATATGTATATACACACACATAAATTCTATATACACATGTGTATATAAACAGCTATGTATGTTTACACACATATATGCATATATAGGTGTGAATACCTATATGTATTGTACCTGCATACACATTCTTCAAGCTCTGGAACATAAATGTGGTTTTGGAAATAAATGCTACACTTCATAAATAATAAATATGTACTGAAAATATGAGGAACCGTTGCAGACACATGGACCCTGTCTCCAGAAAACAACAAAATCATGAGGACATGGTGAGTTTTCAGGATTGACCCATCTATGGTCCCTTGTGACTAGGTACACGGCACCTGTGATAGCTTGATAACACAGCAACAGTCTTTTCCCTTAAGGAGCAGGGTGTCTTTGCAAAGCACACACCAACAGGAGCTAGGGAGTGTAATCTTAAGCACCTCTGGCGTTAAGTTGCACTGTTCCTGGCTGGTGTGGCGGAAAGGAGGGGAAGAGAAAGGAGAAAAAGGAAAAGACAACAGGATCTGTCCAATGATCCTTATTTCACAGAGAAGGAAATTTTACTAAGAAAGGAAGAAAAGAGAAAGTCAGCAAGGTACTTGTGCACATGCAGGGGTAACCTCATTTTTGGCCCTATGTTCTCCAGGTTGCCCAGGTTGAGAGTGCTCTAGTCTCACAGATCAACAGATCATTCATTGATTGAGGTGGAGGGGGACGGGGGGGGGGGGCGCGGAGGGGGTAGGAGAAGCAGAAGATATTTGGGGGTCGTGGAAATGCCATGAAGGAAGGTGAGGCGAAGAGAGGTGATGTTGGTGAGGAAGAGGAAAAGGTTATTACAGAGATTCAGGTTTTGGGGGGAGGCGCCCAAATAGGACACTTTGGAGGATAAAGGGAAGGAAAGCCAGTTCAACCTTACCTTGCTGACTACGTTTTGGACGAGACCGGCTCGGATGCGGTAATGCCATTGGTGGCATTGGCAGTTGCTGGAGTTGAGGTCTTCTTTGTCCGGAGGAGGCTGCAGAGGGAGCGTGTAGTCCACCTCCGTTCCTCCCAGGCTACTATTGCTCAGGTTGCTCACGGGTCTCCAGGTGGTCGTGGAGAAGGTTGCTGGAGTGCCAGTCCAGTTCCCAAAGTCACCGATGCCCACTCTGCCAGTGGCAGTGGCCCCCACAAAACCAGCTCCTTCCTGGGGCCCCTGGCACCAGAATTCCGGCTGGTCCAAGAGAAAGGAGTCCGAGAATTGGCTGAAGCCGATGAACAGCGCGGGGATCCAGGTGAGGATCACGAGCGTCTTCTGGTAGCCTCCGCCCAGCCCCCCGAGGAAGGGCAGCACCGACCCGTCGTAGTCCAGCAGCAGGAGACTCGGGGCGGAGGATGAGGCGCAGCAGCTAGGTTGCGGGGCGCCTCCGGGAGCCCCGGGGGCCGGGAGAGGCGGCAGGGTCTGGATGTCCCCTACGTCGACAGCCGGACCTCCCAGGGGGGCTGCCGCAGCCGCAGCCTCCCCGGCCGGCAGGGAACCATTCTCCTCGGCAGGAGGCTGGTGGCGTCTCGGGCCGCCGCCGCCTCCCGCCTCGCGTCGCCGGTCTATCGCCATCCTCGCGACCCGCCACGCGGAGAGATGCACATAGAGAGAGGGGGAGGCGAGGAAGCCACCGCCGGTGCCACTACTGCGGCGCCTGCCCGGGCCAGAGGGCAATGCCAATTTGGGTTTAAAAAAAAGAAAATCTGCGGTTTAAAGCAAAAAGATTACCCCGCCTCTCCCCCGTCCCCTCTCTCTGCCTCTCCCCCTCCTCCTCCTTCTCCTCCGCGGGAATGAGTGCAGAATCGCGAAGCGCACGGCCAGGCGGCCACTGCGTCCCGCCGGTGGCGTTCCTAGCCCCAGGTCAGTCTATGCGTCAAGCCGTGCCCATGTCGCCCTGGGCCGGGCACCCGCTGCCCGCTGGCTTCCCCTCCCTCCCGGGAGCCGAGAGGGCTGGAGCGAAGCCGCCGGCGCCGCCGCTCCTGCCTGCTCTTCGGCCCGGGCTGCAGCAGCTCCGCCACCCGCCGAGCACGGACGTGCCGCTCGCCCCGGCGGCGGGCGGGGGCTCCAGGGGGCGGGAGAGGCCGGCTCCCCCGGCTTCTTAACCGCCGCCGCCGCCGCCGCAGTCGCAGTCTCTGCGGCCCCGGCACATCGGCTTCTCCTGGCCGGGGGTGCGGACGGGCGGCGAGAAGGCTCTCCTCCCCCTCCTCCTCCTCGAGGAGCGGGCACCGCGATCCGGAGGAGCCGAGCTAGGCTGCGGCAGCCAGCAAAGGAGGAGTCGAGCTCCGCTCCGCTCCGCAAGCCGGCGGCGCTGCGCCCTGAAGGAGCCGGCTCCCGAGCGCGGCCCGGGAGGGGGAGGGGCGGCGACGGGGGAGGGGCGGAGCGGGGCGGGGGAGGAGGGAGCCCGCGAGCTCGCCGCGCTCCTTCCTTCTGCTCCCCTCCCGTCCTTCTGGATGGAGCTCCGGACGCCTCCCGGAAGCGAGGAGCTGGGATCCAACCCGCCCGGCCGGCCAGTCTCCTTCCCTCCTGCCCCCCCACCCCCTAAGCTCCCGCCCCGGGCCGGGACTCGCGCCTCCTCCTCCTCCCCCGCCCCTCCCGAGGTGTAGGTACGGCGGCGGCCGCACCTGCTGCTCGGGCTCCTGAGCGCCAGCGCCACCTCCAGCCCAGCGTGCGCCTTCGGCGGGATTGGGGGGCAAGCGGGAGGATGGGGAACGCGGCACCCCAATTCTGCCAAGCCCAAGGAACTGAGCCGCCCCCCTCCCCATGCTGACACCTCCCTTCCCACTCGCGGGAGGTGCCAGCCTTGGAGAGGAGACAGAGGCCAGTGAGAAAGGAGAGAGGAGTCCGGCGGGGCAATTTTGTGGGCGATTTCTGTACTGGAGCTTTTGTCTTCGTTTCCCATTCACCCCAGGATACCCCCCCTTGACCTCTCCCCAGCCCCAAGGTGTGTATAGGCTCGCCCGAGTCCTTCCTCTCCAGGAGCTCCAGAAGCGTGCTTCTGAGCCCGGAGAGGATGTTGTCTGCCTCCAGCTGGCCACTTCGCCTGTTTTCCACTGATAGGGTTTCCTTTCTGCACGCTCAAGCCAGTCCATATGTCCCAAAAAGGCACAGCGGGGCACTTACCAAGTTCAGCGCCATCGCTGATCTGTGCCTGCAAACAAGCTCCAGGGCTGAATGTACTTCTTCAGACCTCCAAGCGTGCCACACACACCCCCATACATACACTACTAAACTACCAATAATCTGCCATCTCCCACCCCAACCGTGATAGTTTTAGGCTAATGTTTAAAGATTTGTTTTTATAAAATATTAATTTTGTAATTTTTTATGATTGCCCGCCAAATAGTTTAAAAGTCACTTTTCAGACTGAAGTTATGTATGTATGAACGTATGTATGTATGCATGCATACGCAGGCTACCCAACACATTTTTTCCCTTTCTCCCTCACAATCCTCAACCTTGAACAACACTGCATAGATATCAATTCTTTTGGTTCACAGTAACATTAGCATTTTTCTCACTGTCCACAGAGCACAACACAAATGGTAATTACGTAGCACCTTTCACCCAAGATTCCCTACCTGCCGTTCAATTTTTACGTTCTAAGTTTATTAATGGAAGACTTAGGTTGAATAATCTCCTTGTATTTCATTTTGGGAACAGAATTGTGAGATAAATATATTTTCTTTTCCACAAGCAATTCTGAATAGGGTTTAGAGTGTCATAGAACCTTAGAGATTCAATGTAACTTAGCAAGCATTTATTAAGCACCTACTATGTGCAAAACACTTCCAGGAGAGGGATATAAAGGAAAAAAAAGGTCCAATTGTCCCTGACCTCAAGGAGCTTATGTTACTGAAAGAAATATAACAACTATCCTTAAAGCAAATGCAAAATAATGTAGGTAGAAAAAAGTTCCAGCAAGGTTACTCCCTTCATTTTACAGTTAAAGCAACTGAGCTATATCCCATCCCTTCACCATTACCCCATCTAACCAATCCTGCCCCTACCTCTAGGAGCAAGGCCAGATCTTGACTTGTCTAAAATCAAGTCAAGAAGCAAATAGCAGAATTAGTATCTGAACCCAAGATTTATTGGCTCCTAATGTAGCACTCTAATCCCTGACTGCCATCAGTTGTCAAGACATTTTTTTAAGCTATGCATACTTAAAAATTATAAATTTATTTTATTATTTACAGCACATATGCACTGAAGATTCCTTACTGAAACATATCATTTCTTTGCTATGGTGTGTGGATGTATTTGGCAAAAATGAAATACTTCTGATGATGGCCTATTGGGTGGGGGAAAGCCTGAATGGCTGGAAGGAAGAGATTAGATAAACAGAAGATGTCAGGAGCCTGTAGAAGCTGGAAGACAGCTCAGAGGCTGAGGAAGCCCTCACTAAGGCCTCAAAAAATACAAAAACACTAGGGAAATGGGTATTGAAATTATATTTAAAGACATGTATATGGTGATAATGGGCACTGTGCCCATGGCAGGGATGGTCTTTCCTCTGTCAGTGATGATTTTGAATAGCTTGACTCTTCAACTGTGTCAGCACTTGAGTGTGTAAGTAGTGTATTTTTCTTTGTAATTTTTGAAAAGTAATAGCTTTAAAGAATTTCATTTACCTAAAATTGGCTGACAGACCCTAGTGGGGTGAGTTGTGTATATCCTTCTTTTTTCCTTTCCCCATAAAGTAAAAGTAATTTAGATCTCCTCACTATTCCCTGGGACTTACTATTAAGTCATAGACAGGCTGAGATCTTTGTTGGAGGAAAGAGTTTCCAGTATTAGGAGTACTTTACCTGAAGAAATCAATTATGTTTATATATCTCTTCACAAAATAAATATTATAAAAGCTTATCTGTTAGCCTAGAAGGTATTAACCTATTTTAAAAATGACTAAAAGCTAAAATGCCATTTATTCTCAGGACTTTGAAAGTAGCTTTTTTTTGTGACCAAAATAAAAAAAGTTCCTTTGTCAAGTACTTTGTGTACCAACCAGCAAACTGTTTCTTTTGTTTAAAAAAATTCCAGTGAAAGCATATGGTGATACATTGAACCCATTTTCTTTCACTTTTGAAAACTGGAACAAAAACAAATTATAATTCACTTCTGAGGTCTACAATTCCATATACTAAGTTTCAGACTATCCACAATTCTATTAAAGTTCATGTTATGGAATTAAAGTTGGACTCAAAAGTGAATACTTCTTCAGTACTTTAAGAATCTGTATTTTCATGTATGGGATACTCTGTTTTGATAATGCAAATCATGATTCCTTTTTAACTCAAGTAGAAAGAGGTAGCATGGTTTGATGAAAGGAGCAGTGATTAAGAAGTTAGAGGAAGATCCATTTTCTCATCTGTAAAATAAGGAGGTTGAATTAGAAGACCTCTAAGGTCTTTCAGATAGGATCCAGGATCCTGTGGTTTAAAAAAGAATCACCATTCTGCAATCAACATGGTGATCGACCTTTCTGAACTGAGCGAAGGATGGTCCTCAGATGACAAGTATATACCTGGCACCTGGCTAGACTCAAATTCTTTCCAGTTTGGCAGAACCTGTCAGAGCTTGCATTCCGTTGGCATAAGGCTGGAGAGCTCAGAATAACCTCTATACCACATGATAGCGAGGCATCAGAAGAGGACTTTAGTGTAGGTAAATAGAAATAGTTTAAATGAAAATACACATTTCTAGATAATATATCTTGTAGCAACCTCCAAGGGAAGTAGCATATTTTATAAATGGAGAAAGGTTAAATGAAGTAGAAGTAAAATGATTTGCTCAAGGTCACACTAGTTTTATATATACATATATATGTACATGTATATGTCTGCTATCATCAGTAAGGTGTGAAAGTTGGACTTAAATGCAGTCCTTTGACTCTAGTGCTATTTATTTTTCAAAATTAAATTATTTTAAATGAATAAGCATTAATTTTCTCTCACTTTACCTGCTCCCCAGTTGGGGGGAGGGTTATTGTGAATATACATAATCAAACAAATTTCCATACTGATCGGGTTCAAAAATGTAGATCTCATTCTTCAACTTGTTATCTATCCCCTCTCTTGAAGGAAATAGGGAACAGCTTCATCATCCTCGGTCTTCTGGAGACATCATGGGTCATTGCAATCATCAGAGTTAAATTTTTCAAAGTTGTATGACTTTGTATAAACTGATTTCCTCATTCTTCTCACTCCACTCTGCATCAGTTTATATATGTGTCTCTAAGTTTCTCAGAAACTCTCCATTTTGTCATTTCACACATTTAACACAATAGTATTCTATGCCATTCAGATTCTAAAATTTGTTTCCCCAAAAGTTGATGGGCAGCCCTTTAGTTTCCATTTCTTTGCCACTACAGAAAGAGCTGCTATAAATATTTTTGCTTGTATGGATCATTTTCTTCTTTTTCAGATCTATCTGGGAATTTCAGCCTAGTAATGGTATTGCTGGGTCAAGATCTGTGTATAGTTTCATAACTTATTGAGTATAGTTCTAAATTGCTTTCCAGAATGTATGGGCCAAATTCACAGTTCTATCAAAGATACTCCAATGTCCCGATTTTCTCAAAGCCTTTTCAATATTTGTCATTTTCTATTTTGTCATGTTTATCAATTTAATGGGATTATGTGTGAGGTGGAATCTCAGAGTTGGTTTCATTTGTATTTATTGAATTACTAGTCATTTAGAGCATTTTTTTCATAGCTACAATACTATTTCAACTATGTCACTATTGTCTCTCAATCAAAATTTTGTGGATGCCAATCAAACCTTAAAGTACAAGATAGGCTGTGCCCTTCTCCTGACTCCTTGGTCCCCTTAATTGCTTCCTTCCAAATTTCAGCCTCAGATTAGTCCTGCTATGTACCACTTTCACTCTTACACACTCGTTGCTGCACAAAGGTAGAGAAAAATTACACCAACATTATGATTGAATCCACTAGAGCCCTTTGGAGGGATAAGATGAAAGTCTTATTAGAAAGTCACTTTGACAACTGAATATAAGATGAGGTGGAGTGGGGAGAGGCAAGGCAGGGAAATCTGTTAAAAACCTACCACAGTAGTCTTAGGTACTTCTTTAGGTTGCAAAAAAGTTGTTGATGGGCAGTGGTAAAAGGAATTTTTCTCGTAAAGAATTTATCTGCAAGAAATGTATCACAGTTCATCAAAAGAAAAGGTTTCTGGAAGTGAAATTTTAAATCTGGATCAACAGGGGATTCCCTCACAAGGAGTTTCCCTGTATCAATGAAATCATGTGTTCAGACCAAAAAAAAAAAAAAAAATTAAGAGGTGAAATCAATTTGGAAAAACAAAAAACTTCCACTGAGTTATTTTTTTTAATAGTACAAATTTTATTGAGTTGAACAGTGGTGATTTAATAGTGTTTACAAAATTAACTTTGTTGGTTTTTTGACTTAAAATAAAACCTTCCCTGTACAGAGCAAGACTGATCTGCTAATTTGTCAATAGGTCCATTTCTGACCATAGGAATCATTGATTTCCCAAGTGTTACAGATGGAATGAAGGGACCTAAGAGATCATCTAGCTTTCCTCCTCTGTCCAACCAATTATACAGATGAGAAAATTGAAACCCAGAGAGGTTAAGAGACCTGTCAAAATTATCTGCCAGTTTGTGGCAGAACTGTAATTAAAATTCAAGTTTTTTTTAAAGTTTCTTTTAATCAGTCAAGATCTGCCTTCTCACCATCCCACCCCAAATCTCCTCTCTCCAACAACTGAGAACACAAGGAAAACAAAATCCACTACAAAGATGTATAGTTATTCAAAATAATTTTCTGTAGCGGTGGTATTTGTCTTCTTTTGAATTCTAAGTTCTTCACCTCTCTATTGGGAGGTAGGTAGCATATTTTATCATCAGTCCTCTGGAATACTGGTTGTTCATTACACTGGCAAAAGTTCAGTTCAATGGTATTGCAATACATTTATATATCACAGCTTGTTTGTTCATACCCCAATTTATGAACACCTCCTCAGATTCCTATTCTTTTTTACCTCAAAAAGTGCTGTGAATATTTTTTGCAAATCCTCCAAATTTGTTTTGCTTAGGACTAATCCCTCTTAATCAACCTTCCCTCTAACATTCCCTTTCTCTCTTTTTCCTCTTATTTTTCTGTTGAGTGAAACATATTTCTATAACCAACTCTCTGTGTGTGTCTTTCTTCTTCTCCTCTTCCTTCTTCTTGTTCTTCCTCTTCTTTCTTCTTCTGTCTTTTGACTAGTTCAGATTAGAATGAGGTTGGAATGTCTGTCACTCCTCCCATCTTCTCCACTTTATTTGTATAGGTGTCTACTTTTACACCCCGATTATGAGATGTTTTTTCCTAACCTCTTTCCCTTCCTCCCCAGTCTATGTCTCTTCCCCTCTTTCCATTCCTTTCTCATCATGAAGACGTAACACAGCCATTTCTAAACAGGTCTCAGAGGGGACACATGCATCAACTCCTCCTCTTTGACTATAAACAGTTTGGTAATCTCTTACGATTATTCACTCATGTTTACCTTTTTATGTTTCTCCTGACTCCTGCGTTTGCACTTCAGAGTTTCTATGCAGCTATGATGTGTTCACCTGGAGTGCTTGGAAGTCTTCTGTTTCATTAAAGGTCTTTTTTTCCCATTACAGTTCCATACTCAATGTTGCTCAGTATGTTATTCTTGGTTATGTCTATTTTGCCTCCCATTGGGAGTGAGATAATTCAGCTCAAGAAAGAGGGCAGTGGATCTTTCTAAGGGGAAAAATCCAGGCAATCCCTAGCATAATAAACCAGGAGAGAGAGACAGAGAATGACCGAGAATACCTGCTCCTCTCATGTTTCTCCAGAGGGTTTTCTTTCAGTGACCTGTAATTGGGTTGGCTTCTTTCATCTCCTCTTTCTACAGTTGAAGGTGATTTAACTCTATACTTAAAGAAGACACTTGCTTGGAGAGGCCCAAAGTGGAACTCCCACTCAAAGGGTCTTTAAAGGCTGAGAATTGAAGCTCTTGTCTTTCAACAACTCTGTTCCACCACTCACACTGGGCAGGGCTTTCACTTCCACCAATAAGGAGAGTCCCACTTAGGACAGGAGTTACATCATCTCTAGGCTCTACTCCAGCCCCCTTACCTTTACCCTGTGAGTGTCTCTCTGCTTTAAGTGTGTTTCTTGTACACAATATATTGTAGCATTCTGGTTTTTTATCCATTCTGCTACCTGCTTCCATTTTATGCTAGAGTTCATCCCATTCACATTCACAGTTATGATTACTACTTGTGCATTTTCCTCCATCCTATTCTTCCTCCTGTTTGTCCTCTCTCTCCTTTCTCCCTTTCCTACCTTGCCAGTGTTTTGCTTCTGTCTACCATCTCCCCTGATCTGCCCTCCCTTCTGTCAGTCCTCCCTCCCCCACCCTTTACTTAATCTCCACTTCTCCTTCCTTGTCCAATAAGATAGATTTCTATATTCAACTGGTTGTATATGTCAGTCCCTCTTTGAGCAAATACTGACGAGAGTAAGGTTCAAGTGATGCCCATTACCCACCCTCCCATTGTCTCCTCCACTGAAATAGGTCTTTTCACCACTTCATGTGAGATAATTTGCCCCACTCTACTCCTTTCTTTCTGCACCAATTGTACTCTTTCTCATCCCTTAATTTTTTTCTGTCATTTTCTAAAATTCATACTGGGAAACAAAGCTACCAGTTTGTACCTCTCCCCTTTGCAGTGACCTAGCATGGTGCTCTATATGGGTCTAGAACTCTCCTATCTCTCTACTGCAAGACTCTCCCTGGGTGCTCCTTGTGTGGCATGCTCCTGAATGTTCCACGTCTTCAGTACTTACAGATTTCTGTCTGCTCCCTATGCTGGGCTGGGCTGGATAAATGAGTAACTGACTTTTTCAGGATTTCTCCATCAGGTTTTGATCTAGTGCATGTTTGGAGGAGTTTGTAGATGGGAGTCCACTGTACTGCTTCCTGTGGATGGGAGCTCACTGCATTATCAGGCAAATCCAGGCTTCTATATGATACATTATAATCAAGTGATGATTTAAACTGATTAAAAAGAGAAGAAATAAATGATTTTTAAAAAGACATTCCAAAGAAAGGATTTTAACTTAACTAAATTAAATGTATCTTCTAATAATGTCAAAATTCATTAAGATCAAGGTCAAATATCTATAAAAGTTTCTGATATAGCCATGGGTCTATTATATCTTTTATAAGTGTAAAATACTACTACTAGGATTATGAGAAATGACGTGAAGGTCATTTTTCAAAGCCATCTTTGATTAAAAAAAATCAAGAGTCCTGAGTTTTTGTTCCTGCTGTGGCACTAATTAACCAGTGATTTTAGACATTTTATCTTCACCTCTCTGGGATTCAGTTTTCTCATATTTCCCACATTTAAAATGAACTAAGTGATCTTTGAAGGCATTTCCAAAACTAATGGTCTCTTGTTTTAATTTCTTCATTCGTTTTCCAGTTTAAAATTCCTGATTTAATACATACTTTTTGGGATAGAATTGTATTTTTTTTTTTACCAGAGTGGGTTTTTTTCCTTTTCTTCTTGACAGCTTTTTTTCTTATACCTCAATAGTCTTCTTAATAAATTCAATCAACACTTGATCAATAAACATTTACCAAGCCCTTACTATGAGCTAGACACTGGGAATACAAGTACAGTGAGTGAAACAATCCCTCTGTGCAGGGAACTTACATTCTAATTGGAGAGAGACAGCAAATATACATATATATATAATACATAGAATAATTCAATAAACATTTATTAAGCACCTATTATATGTTAAGCACTATGCTAAGTATGTATAGAGAGTATGAATATCAAGTGAATATATACAAGTAATTAAGGGAAGGAGACTTAGTATTTGGAGAGATCAGTAAAGGCTTCATACAGAAGTTAGTATTTGAACTGAATCCTAAAGAAATAGGGGGACCCTAAAAATTACATAATTTTTATATTAGCGTAGGAACTACAGGTAGGCTGCAAAATACATATGTGTGAAATAAATAGCACAATTTAATTCCAGGAAAGAGGGCAGATTGTGACCTCCAAATAAGCAGTGTTTTTTATGTGTTTATTACATCAGTCAGAAGGATAAGATATGTAAAATGAAATACTTTCATGGAGTAGCTGCTGAATTAAGGATATATCTAAGCAGTCTAAATCAGCAGTAAGGATCATAAAATGGAAGTAAATATATTGGAAAAGTAGTGCTAGAAAGATCATGAATTATGCATGAATTGGGAAAATTGAGATTAAGAGGACCACTGACTAAGGATTTATTAAAGTATCATAGTCCTTTGAGAAATAAGAATATGATATCTAAGCAGGTCAGAAACTAGCAGAGTCACTAAGTGGAACCAATAGGAAACTTATTTTCAAACTTATTTATGCTTTTAGGCTATAGAATCTCTTGGGGCCAATGAAATTGTTGTGTTTATTGCCAGCACAATTTTCCCTCCTAAAAACAATTTTATAGTCCTATAATTGGGATGGGGATGGGAATCAGCATAAAGTTTTGAAAATTTTGAGAATAATTTATTTGAAATTACCTTAGGAGATTAGAGGTACAAGAAATATGTGTGCTTTTATAGGTCATGATACTTAGTTATGCGGTTTTGGGCAATTAGAAACAAAGATTCAAACTTTCAAGGCATAGTGTATCATAACCTTACTGAACTGACTACTTATTTGTGCTTCTACACTACTGAAAGGAATTGGTTATGGGAAAGATTGAGAAAGACATTCTGTAGCAAAGTCACAAGAAGGAGAACAAACTGCCAAGCTTCATAGTGAACTTTAGCACAAAGACAAGATGGGCAGTGTGCATCAATTGCTGTGGCTGTATGGTAGAATGGAAAAAGTCCTGGGTTTGGAGTGGAATCTAAGTTTGAATGTAAGCTCTGCTATTTATCAGCTGTGTGACCTTGGAAAAGTCACTTCTGCTTCTAGTTCTGCTGGTCTTGTCAGTGCAGTGATCAACTGTGATTCCAGAAAACCTGGAATCCTGAGAGAGACATGTTGGATTAAATACATAGAATAAGACACACAATTTTGGGCATAGCCAGTATGGAGATTTGTTTCAGTTGACTGTATGTATTTGTTGTAAGATGTTTGTTTTTGTTTTTGTTTTTCTGAGGGAAGAGAGTGGAAAGAAAAAAATGTTTGTTAATAAAAAAATAGTTAAAAATAAAGTTACTTCACCTCTCAGGGCTTCAGTTTCCTTATCTGTAAAATTAGATGTTAAGATCTCTGCCACATCAGCTGCTACCTACTGGCTACTTCTGTGATGACAACTTAGTTTATATGGGCAGTGGGGATGCCATCAATCTATAGTCATCAAGACAAATTCAAAAATATCAAAAGTGTGGGAAAGGCAAGGATGACACAGAAAGGGAGAGGGATATGAAGAAAAGAAGAGAATTTCAAACAATACAATCTCTAAGGTTTCCTTCCAGAGCTAGAGAGAGAAAACAGAAGGAACAGCATAATCTCTGAAACTATGGGGATGGCAAAGAATGGTTGCAAACTTGAAGCCTGCAAGAAAAGGACTAAAACAAGATCTTGAGAAGCTTATTAAGCCATTATTGATCTACTGCCTCTAAACCATCCCTATGAGATTCATACTAAAGCGAATGTGACAAAATAGTTTAAATCTTAAATTCTTATAATTTATAACTAGAAGGTATTTTAGCGTTCACCTGTTCCAATAGCCTCATTTGTGAATGAGGAAATTAAGAGCATAAGAGACTAAATGACTAGCCTAAGGGTCCCACAGCTAGCTAAGAGCAAAGCCAATTTCCAGCTCTTATGACCTTATTCATTAGTCCCACTTTGCTTATGAGATTATTTCTCATCTGCAGCCCTGGTACATCATAACACAGGTTTGTCAGTCACCGATTTTTTCCCTGCTACATCCTTCTCCCCATTCTCTCCTCATTCTCTCTAATAGCTTTTACTTTTTTCCCTTCCACCTTACTATTCACCAAACATACCAGGCCTACCCCCTCCTTTGGTTCATTATATATATGACGGAGGACCAGTATTCACTTCAATATTTTAGCCTATCTGTGATCTCAGTGATGCACCAAAAGTGCAGATTACAATCCATCCATGCCTTCTCTTTCTCTTAGAATCTCATCTGTGTCATCCCACCCAATATATTGAAGACCTTCCTCTAGTTAAAGAGTTTTTAATCTTCACTGGAGGGTCAGTGAACTTGCTTTTTAAAAATATAGGGTTTTTAAAAAAAACAATAATTTTTAAAAGGTTTTTTGCATAATTTTTTCCATTTTTCTTATAAATTTATTTTTAAAATATTATTTACTTATTAACACTTTTTACTTTTCAAAATTTTGAGTTGCAAATTTTCTCCCTCTCTCTTTTGCCTTCCTTGCCCACTGAGAAGCAAAGCATAATGATATCAATTATACATGTGAAATCATGCAAAACATATTTCCATATAAACCATATCATTAAAAAATGAGAAAATTCTACTTCATTTTGCATTCAGATTTCATCAGTTCTCTCTCTCTGGAAGTAGATAGCATGTTTCCATCATGAGTCCTTTGGAATTGTGTTGGATCACTGTATTGATCATATACAAATCTTCCACAGTTGATCATCATTGCAGCATTGCTTTTACTGTGCACAATCATCTTCCAGTACTTCTCATTTCACTTTCATATAAGCCTTGCCACATTCCCCCCAGACTCACCCACTTTGTCATTTCTTGGAGCATAATAGTACTCCATCACAATCATATGCCACAACTTAGTTAGCCATTTGCCAATTGATGAGCAATTCCTCAGTTTCCAATTCTTTGTCACCACACAGAGAGCTGCTATAAGTGTCATTGTATGGATAAGCTCTTTTCCTTTTCCTTTGATCCCCTTTGGGTACAGACTTGGTAGTGATATTGCTAGGTCAAAGGGTAGGCACAGTTCTGAAGCTCTTTGGGTGTAGTTCCTAATTGTTCTTCAGAATGGTTGAACCGGTTTACAACAAAGAGTTCCTTAGTGAACCTATTTTCCCTCATTCCCTTCAACATTTCTCATTTCTGATAGATGTGAAAAAGTACTGCAGAGTTGTTTTAATTTACATTTCTTTAATCAATAGCAATTTAGAATTTTTTTCCTATGGCTATAGATAGCTTTGATTTCTTCCTCTGAAAATTGCCGGTTTATATCCTTTGTCCATTTAGCACCTGAGGAATGCCTCTTATGTTTATAAATTTGAGTGAGTTCCCTACATATTTGAGAAATGAGGCCTTTATTCAAGAAACTTGCTGTAAAAATTTTTATTTTACTTCATTGTCTATGGTACGTTTTAGCAAAATACTGTTTCCCTGATTATCCCTTTTAAGTAGATTACTATCCCTGCCTTTTTAAAAAATTTCATGTGAAACATAATAAATTCTGCTCCAGCCCTTTATTTTAACTCTGTGAATGACTTTGTTTCAAGTGTGTCTCTTGTAAACAACATATTGTTGGATTCTGGTTTCTAATACATTCTGCTCTTTGCTTCTGTTTCATAAGTTAACTCAGTCCATTCACATCCACAGTTACGATTACTAACTATATATTTCCCTCTAACTTTTTTTCTGCTTATCCTCAAAAGTCTGTTTTTCTTCTGACTACGGCCTCCCTTAATCTTCCCTCCCTTTTGTTACACCCGTCCCTATTTTTTTAAAATCCCCGTATATATGTATGTATATATGTATATGTATGTATACACACACACGCACGCACACACACACACACATATACATATATATACTTTCCTTTTTGAACCAAATCCTATGAGAGAGAGAGTCAGGCATTTCCTGCCATACCACCATCTTCCCCTCCACTATAAAAGCTCTTGCTAATATGCCTTTTTTACACTAGACAATTTTCTCCAAACATCTTCTATTTCATCAAATATCCATTTTTTTCCCTGGAAGGATTATACTAATTTTGCTGGGCAGGTGATTTTTGGTTGAAATCTTATTCCTTTGCCTTCTAAAATATCATATTCCAAACCCTCCACTCCTTTAACATGGAAGTTACTGAATGTTGTTTGATCCTGACTATGCCTCCATGATATCTGAATTGCTTCTTTCTGGCTGCTTACAATATTTTCTCCTTGACCTGGGAGCTCTGCTATTTGGCTATAATATTCCTGAGAGTTTTTCTTTGGGGATCTCTTTGAGGAGATGATCAGTGGATTCTTTTCATTTCTGTTTCACCCTCTAGATCTAAAATATTGGAGCAGTTTTCCTGGATAATACCTTGAAATATAATGTCTAGGATCTTTTTTCATCTTGGATTTTAGGTAATACAGTAATTCTTAAATTATCTCTCTTGGATTAATTTTTTGGATCTAATTCCAAGTAGATATTTCACATTTTCTTTTACTTTTTCATTATGTTGACTTTTTTGTTGAAGTTTCATGGGATCATTAGCTTCCCCTTGCCTAATTCTAATTTTTAAGGAATTTTTTCTTCAGGTGAGACTTTGTGCCTCTTTTCCCATTTGGTCAATTTTGCTTTTTAAGGAATTTTTTCCTTTGGTAAATTTTTGTGTCTCTTTCATCATTAGGCCAATTCTGTTTTTTTTAAGTTGCTATTTTCTTCAGTATATTTCTGTGTTTCTTTAACCAAATTGATAATTCTTTTTCATAATTTTCTTGCATTGTCTGCATTTCATTTCCTAATTTTTTCTCTGCCATTCTTATCCCATTTTGGTTCCTATTAGCATTTTTCCTTGAGGATTTGTGTATAACTCTTTCCACATTGTTGTCTTTTTGTGAATTTGCATCTTGATCTTCCCTGCTACCATAGTCGTTTTTTATAGTCAAGTTCTTTTTGTTGTTTTTATTTGCTCATTTTCCCACCCTATTTCTTGACTTCACACTTTATGTTAAAATTGGTCTCTGTTCACCTCGGGTGGGGGGAGGCATTGTCTTAAACTTCAGGATATTTCATGCTGTGTTATTTAGAGCTAATTCTGGGGATCTGCAAGTTTTTAGTGCTTTCAAGGTAATGTGCTCCAGGGAGGGTTGTGGTCATTGCTCTCATGGTCTGTGATCCGTTCTTCATTGAGGAAGGAGGGTTCCTTCTCCCTTGTAGCCACAAGTGCTAGTGCTCCCTTTGCCCCTAGAACTGTGACTATGTCCCCTGCCTTCCTCAACCGCAACCACTAGTGCTTCTCTCTGCCTTGAATCTGTGACCGGGGCTTAGGCTTGCTTGCACACCTCTCAGTACTGGCATTGTGACTCTGAACTATTTATGGGCAGTAGAGATGCCAATTAATGCCATCTGTACCAGTTCCACGAAAGGGGCCTCTGTAATCTCCTTCTGACCAGTTGTCCTCCCCTCTTATTTTTCCTGGACTGAGAGTTTCCAAAGCTGCTGACATTTGCAAGGCCATCTCCAAGGGCCCCTGCTTGTGCTGCCACCTTGTGAGCCTAAAAATATGTTGACAAATGTATTTCAATAAAATTGGTTTCCTTTGGAATCTTATATATTTTGTTTTCTGAATTTAAAAACATTGCTCTGAGAAGGAATTGTTCCATTCTCCTAAAAATTTAAGAATGCCAATGCATCATATAGACTGCCCATATGTTATCCCACTTACCTGCTACATGAGAAATCCATCTGCTTTTCAGTCATATATCTTTCTGATGATATCTTCTTTTATGCACAATTTTTCATTGGTAATATAATTCAGCGTATTTAGGCCTACCTAAATATTTTCAGTGCCATTAGACTAACCTGTGATTTAGAACCTGAAAAGATGAAATTACATGTTTCATGGCCATATGACATAAACAGAAGAATATTGGTATTAAAGAAAAAGATGGGTTGTTTGGGGGAGAAACTTGGAATTATTAAAGCATTGTGCTACCTCCCATCCTGTTTCTCTTGCAATTCATCCTGTTCTCTTGCCCCATTCAATTCTGTACTCTGCTCTTCGTTCATCTGCAGTATCTGTAGAAGATATATGTGTGCTGCTGAATCACTTTATTTACTGTAAAGAAGTACTTGATTTGGTAGAGCAAAATGATTCCTTAGAGGCTTTACTCCAAAGAAAATATATTCAGATATTAAAATGATCTTTTAGTTCTAAATGACATACCTGTTGACAATAGGGGGGGTGACCTAATGAAAGCTATGTAGGGGAGGATGTAGTTACCCACAAACTGAATAATCTCCCTGTAAGTAATTAAAAGATTATTTTATTTTAGACAATTTATCAGCTATATACAAGTGCTAATATGACAGAGGTCTAGTCCAATTAATCCAGTTCTTAGAGGCATGTTTGGTATATTGGGATGATGCAACCTTCCACATGTACTTTGCAACATGTACAGACATTCTGTAACTGGTCCCAGTCTGCTTACCACGTGGTGAAGAGAACACTTTTTGACTGACTATGGAGCAAAAACTATGGTACATTAAAAAGATGCTAGTCACTTAGGGTCTGGATCTTAATCTTTTTATTTCTTATCAGATTCCAGCAAGACAATGCTAAAAGAAGGTCCTACTCATTTGAGAGCAAGAGAAAACCCCAAGAATATGGACCTCTATCCCTTTGCTCCTTGTATTTTAAATGAAGGAAATGCAGATGACCCTGGAAACGTTGAAAGGTCAGAACAAACTACCAGGAGTTCAAGAAATGGAGGTTTTGGGGATGGAGTTCTAGGAAAGTCAGGTTTTATGATCAGCCAATACAGCACTGAGGCTATTGGGAATGACTTTCTGTGTTACTAATTTGGCTACTGATAAGGAAGATGGAAACTCATTTAGTAGTTATACTGTATTTGAATGCAAACTTGGTGGGACCAATGCTCTATAGAAACTATGTTATGTCAGACTCTACTTTTCCAAAGGATCAAGGTGGTGTAGGGATAGTTTGCCTATCCCTAGGACTCTAGATGTCCCCCATCTAGTATTGGGGGACAGTGAAGGACTGGACCTTCATTTGCCAGTAGAGGATGGGGGACTAGAGCCCTCTTTCCCCCCCAGAAGCCATGTGGCCATGAATACATGGCACCATTGTTTTCTTCTTTGTCTGTTGTGTTTCTTCCTATTCTCAAGTGAATGGGTACTGAAGGTGGAATGGACCAGATTTCAACATCATGAACTTCAAAAGGTTGAAACCTAGTGCATCCTATCTCATACTCATTCCCCTAGAATTAGGAAAAAATAAATACACTAGACAAAAGAAACAAAAATAATGTGCATTCATAGCCACATGGAAGTCAAATGGGGAACTAAAACAACTGTGGCAGTAGGCAGCACTGCTATTGCTACCATTCTCCCCTCCCCTACCTGGACATGTATAGGTATTTTTGTCTTGCTGGTCAGCATGGAAAAGGGATCTTGCCCAGTCAATCATTTTTGCATATATGCAGCAACCAATTAAATTCTTTTTATCATCACACAGCAAACTGGCAGATAATAAAGAATACTAATATATGTACTTGGAGGAATAGGCTCCTTTATCATTCATTTCTAAAAGTAGGTTTACCAAGTCTTCATATGAAATGGTAACAAAAAAAAAAGACATTACATATGTTTCAAGGACTGGGCCCCAGATGATCAGTTCCCTCATTCCAAATAAACTTATTAAATGTAATCCAATTGTGTTTTTGAATAGTGATTGGTTCCAAATTTACCTCCAGATTGGGAATAACTTGAAAGAACTTTCAAAGGATAAACTGGCCTCTAAATTATGCCAGAATATGCTGACTTGTTGAAATGTGGAATACTAGTAATATGGTAGAGCCCTTTGGGACCAAGTCCCCTTATATTCTTATCACTCTTTATGGCATACTCCCTCATGATCTCCTTGACGATGATGATGATGATGATGATCCCTGATGACAGGACACAATCAGAGAATATTTGATCATGCTATGGAATTGGGAAGGATAGGGCTCTCCTATCATATATTTCCATAAGTAGGTTCACCAAGCTTCCACATAGATTGGTAGCAGGTGGAGAACATTGTTAATGTTCCAAGGACTGGACCTTCATTGGCCAGTAGAGGACTGGGGGACTAGAGCCCTCTTTCTCCATCCAGTATTGGGGGACAGTGTATGCTTCTGTTCTTGCTGTACTTTTGAAGCAAATATCCCTTTGTAAAAACAGTATACTAACTGGTTAAATGCAACTGCGGTTCTAGCCATTGGCAACTAACAATGGAGAGAATGTACTATAATGGGAATTTAAGCCAATAGCATTAGAGAATAACACTCTTAAGGGTACCACCAGAACTATGAGGGGGTGATATAGCCAGCCTCACTCTCAAAGAGTGAGGCTTAGAGTCCATGACCACACTAGTACAGCAAGAAATCCATAGGGAATAACTTGTTGGATAGTGTAATTAATATTATTAGAAATCTCTTACAAGAACAACAGAATAAATAAGCTAAATAGCTCATATAAACTTGGACTTTTGCTAGCCTGACTTCCTGTAAAAGAGAAGCATCAATCTAAATCCCCAACCATACCAAAAAAGGATCTTGTATCTTTGTAGAATTCCACAGTAGATAAATTACTAAGCTCCATTAAGCACAAAAGCAAAATTGACTCTAAGTTACTTAAAACTCTGTGCAACTAGGAAGTACATGGAGCTTTTGCATGGAAGGGAAGATATAAATATGACATATTATGTCATCTGAATGCAGTATGTTATGAATGCTTACTTTCCAAGGGCAAAGAATAAAAACTCCAAGTCCACATCAAATTAGTGGAATCAAATCACTTTAGAAATTCTCATGTAAGATGCCTGTCCCTCATAATGATGTCATTGTGTGTAACTATTGATTAAATATACCTGGATGCTGAGCATCAAGAGTTTAAAGGAGGACAAGAAATGCAGGTGGAATCCAAGTTGAAATTCTATTTTTTAAAATCTTCTCACTGATTGCATAGACAAACGAAGTTTATTCAGATTGAAAACAAAACAAAACAAAATATGAAAAGAATCTCTCCTAGCATACAAAAATAAAAAGGAAAAAAAATTATTTTAGCATTGTCAAGTCATGTCCTCTGTGTTCCCCATAGTCATTGATCAAATGACAAGACAAACAGAGCCAAGGAAAGGGTAGCTCTCTGTGTTCAAGATGTAGTGAGATACGTGTCTTTGCTTTCATTCCACTCCTTGCCCATCAGTTGAACTTACCCTATCCCACCGGCCCTGCCCACAAAATTGTCAGAGATAGTGACAGAGAGGGCTATAAAGGGAAGAACACAGAGAGACAAAACTCCCCTTGGCCTGATTATAGTCTCTTTCTTGTCTTGCAGATATTTTCTCATAATAAGACTTTAATAATAATGCTGTTTCCCTTGGGCATGAGCAGATTTGGTGCAAGTGATGAATTTATGTGGCAAAAATAAATGTGAAGTGGTCAAAGCAGAGGACTGTCAGCCTGTATAGCTAGTTGAGATGAGATTGCTTGAATGCCAAACAAATTACCATCCATTCCATATTTCAGATAGAGTCTAGGAACTGAGTTGCCCTTAGAGGAGAAGCAAAGACCAGGTGATTCAGTAGGAGCTGAGCATTGGTATGAAATAACTTAACCTAATTGTGGGACTCTGTGAGTAGAACAGATGTGGGGCTTGCAGCTTGCAGATTCTTAGTAGGAATGGAGTTCTCTTTTTTGTTTGTCTGTAGATAAAGGATATAGATTGTCTGGTCTGGGAAGGACCTTCAGGGCACCAAGTTTGTGTTCTGGGGTTAATATGTGTTTGTATTTCTTTTTGAATAATCTGATTAAATAATTATACAATTCTTTAATACTTTTGTGAGTAAATGCATTGAGACAACTGATAAGGAGAAGTTCTCCTACAGCAGGAATGGGAGCTGAATCAGACTGTTTAAATCATACCTGCTGAACCCTTAACCCTAGGAAATTAGTTGTGCTATCCGCAAAAGGTTTGGATCTAGGGTATAGAGATAGCTAATTCCACAAGAGCCAAATCAAAAATTGAGATTATCTTAAAGCAGGTCTGGGCATAGGGTGAAGAGTTTGATGTATGAGTATAAGTATATTACTCCAAGCAGTTGATTTTTTATTATTGAATAGGGTTATGGCAACAGCACCAACTTCTTCTAATTTCCTCAGCCCACAACCCTATTAAAAAGTAATTATGAATCAGTATGACAGTGAGTCATATTAGAAATTAGCTGAGAAAGTTCATTAAAGCAAGAATCTTTAATTAGTCAGTTGGTCATTTGCGATCTTAATAGGTCATTTGCGATCTTAATAGGTCATTTGGTCAATGGTGATCTACCATTCAATCTGTAGGGCTATTGTATGACTCTTGGATTCCACTGCAACCACTATACTCCTTTCCCTAGGACTTGCAGAAGAATAATCAGTGGAGAGAATATTGGGGTTAGCCACCTGTCTTTTTCACTCTTAGCCAATATTTATATTTTTGGTATAATTTCTCATTTCTTCCTTGACTTTTGTGACATGAGGTAGATCAATTTTTTCAATTTGACAAACATTGATTAAGTACCAACTATGTGCATTGACTCATAGCACACTACATTCATCAGACATAATTATAATCTTTATCATCATCATCATCGTCAAGGAGATCATGAGGGAGCATGCCATAAAGAGTGATAAGAATATAAGGGGACTTGGTCCCAAAGGGCTCTACCATATTACTACTATTCCACATTTCAACAAGTCAGCATATCCTGGCATAATTTAGAGGCCAGTTTATGCTTTGAAAGTTCTTTCAAGTTATTCCCAATCTGGAGGTAAATTTGGAACCAATCACTATTCAAAAACACAATTGGATTACATTTAATAAGTTTATTTGGAATGAGGGAACTGATCATCTGGGGCCCAGTCCTTGAAACATATGTAATGTCTTTTTTTTTGTTACCATTTCATATGAAGACTTGGTAAACCTACTTTTAGAAATGAATGATAAAGGAGCCTATTCCTCCAAGTACATATATTAGTATTCTTTATTATCTGCCAGTTTGCTGTGTGATGATAAAAAGAATTTAATTGGTTGCTGCATATATGCAAAAATGATTGACTGGGCGAGATCCCTTTTCCATGCTGACCAGCAAGACAAAAATACCTATACATGTCCAGGTAGGGGAGGGGAGAATGGTAGCAATAGCAGTACTGCCTACTGCCACAGTTGTTTTAGTTCCCCATTTGACTTCCATGTGGCTATGAATGCACATTATTTTTGTTTCTTTTGTCTAGTGTATTTATTTTTTCCTAATTCTAGGGGAATGAGTATGAGACAGGATGCACTAGGTTTCAACCTTTTGAAGTTCATGATGTTGAAATCTGGTCCATTCCACCTTCAGTACCCATTCACTTGAGAATAGGAAGAAACACAACAGACAAAGAAGAAAACAATGGTGCCATGTATTCATGGCCACATGGCTTCCGGGGGGGAAAGAGGGCTCTAGGCTCCTTCCCTATTTGGAGGTCCACAGGAGTTTCTTCACTCATGACCAGAAAAGAGAGGAAGGTTTCATTTGTTTGAGCCTTTGTATACACAGTGTTCTAGTCAAATTAAAAAGTGTTTTGTTGTCATTAGTCATCCCTGATGACAGGACACAATCAGAGAATACTTGATCATGCTATGGAACTGGGAAGGATAGGGCTCTCCTACCATATATTTCTATAAGTAGGTTCACCAAGCTTCCACATAGATTTGTAGCAGGTGGAGAACATTGTTAATGTTCCAAGGACTGGACCTTCGTTGGCCAGTCTCCTTATTTCATTTATGTTCATTCAGATACTTTAATATTTGACATAATTATCATTTTTATCATCATCATCATCATTGTCAAGGAGTTCATGAGGGAGTATGCCAAAAAGTGTGAAAAGAACATAAGCCCCAGAATTTAAAGTTTTAGTCTTTTTCCCTAGCTCTACTTCCTGGGATCTCCTGAAGGTTCAGATGTATGAAATGAATGCATATTACTTGGTGGAACATTTTCCTCTAAGAATCTCTAAGCGCTCACTGACATAGTCAACAGCTGGCAAATGTCATAAAGCTAGTTTAGTGAGTCAGCAGGGGAATGAGATAGTGCTTTTGTCCTTCAGGAAATTCTTGTGCGGAGAAGCTCTTAGATGGGGAGAGTGAGATAAGGAGTCTAGACTTCCTTCCTTCTTTCCTTCCTTCCTTCATTTACTTCCTTTCTCTTCCTTTCCTTCCTTATTTTCTTTCCTTTGTTTCTTTCTCTCTCCTTTCTTTTCTTTCCTTCCTTCCTTCTTTCTTTTTTTATAAATCCAATTTAAGGTTAGGTCCTTTTCATTTAGAGGACCTTCCTGTTATCATACACAGTGGCTTATTTAGACTGATTTTCCTTAACAAATGGAGTAGAAGTATAATTTGAAAGTAACAAAACTGGATTTTTTTTTTACTGTAAATACAAATGCTTTAAAAAAAACAAGTTATTTTGATTTCCATCTATGTGTAGAATTTTTAAAAACGATTTAGGTGGTTGTATATGTAACTATATTATGCTGTTATTTAATGATTATTTAAATGCAAAAAACTGAGTGTATTAGCTCTAACAAGACAGTAACAAAGTTGCCTATATAGTAAATGTGAATATTGTTGCTCTTAGTATTGTCTTTTTATAGCTGTAGTCAGCATGCATATTGACTTTTATGGCTCTACTCCCTTCATTTTGTATCACTTTATATGTCTTCCCATATTTCTTTGAATCCTTCATATTTATCATTTCCTATCATGCAAATATATTTTATTACATTGACATGCCATAATTTATCCAACTATTCCCCAGTCATTTGGATGAAAGTTTATTTCTAGTTTGTGGTAATATGAATATTCTTTTACACATTTTTTTCTGTCAATAAATTCCTTAGTGTATAAACCTAGTTGTGAGGTAACTGGATTAAAGTTTATGAACAATTTTCAAACTTTTTCTACATAATTTAATATTTTATAAAAGGACCAGAAACGATTCACAGCTCTTCCAGCTGCAGATTTGATTGTCAGATTTTCCGGAAACACACTAACTTTGAATTTATCTTCTTTTGCTATCTTGGCGAATTTAAAGAGTAGAGGTGATATTTAAAAGTTGCCTTAAACTGCATTTCTTTGATTATTAGTGTATTTGAACACTTTTCAAATGGACATTGACAGTTTTTATTTTTTCAACTGAGAAGACCCTTTGATCTCTTACTTATTACAAAATGGCACATACACCTTTAATTTGGTTTAATAGGATTTTAAATGTCAGATTTCTTTTGGTTATTGCTAACATAAAAGTTCAGAGATACACATTTCTCTTGGTTCTTTCTCATTAATGTTGATATGCTTTTGTCATTATCTTTAACATGTCTTATTATTTCTGTAATTTGGTTTTGATCCAGGTATTACTTAGTAAATTCTCTACTGGCTCTGAATTTTTTCCCTCAATCTTATTCATTTATTTGTTTTCTGTTTTCAACACTCACTTCCATAAGTTTTAATTTTTTTCCCCCTCAGAAACCCCTTCCTCCCCAAGATGGCATGCAATCTTGTATGGTCTCTACATATACATTTCTATTAAATACATTTATACAACAGTCAAGTTGCATAGAAGAATTCTAACGAAAACACAATAAAACATAACAAAAAAGAAAATAATCTGCTTCATTCTGTGTTCTGACTCCATAGTTCTTTCTCTGGATATGGATGGCATTTTGCATCATGAGTTCTTTGGAAATGTTTTAGGTCCTTGCATTGCTGAGAAGGTCTAAGTCTAGCAAAATCAGTCCTCACATACTGTGGCTGTTACTGTGTATAATGTTCTCCTGGTTCTGCTCACTTCACTCAGTATCAGTTCATATAAATCTTTCCAGGTTTTCCCAAAGGCTACCTGCTCATCATTTCTTATAGCATAACAGTATTCCATTATATTCATATACCACAACTTGTTCAGTCATTCCCCAGTTGATGGGTATGCTCTTGATTTCCAGTTCTTGGCCACCATAAAAAGATTTACTATAAATATTTTTGTACATGTGGGTCCTTTCCCCATCTTTATGATCTCTTTGGGATATAAACCTAGAAGTGATATTGTTGGGTCAAAGGGCATGTGCATTTTTATAGCTCTTTGGGCATAGTTCCAAATTGCTCTCCAGAATGACTGGATCAGCTCACAGGTCCATGAACAAAGATCTATACACAATACCAATGCAGAGAACAACACCATCCCCAAGCCTTCCCCCTGCGAGGCTTCCCACAAACAAATCACAAGCTGGCTTCCCAAACAATCACAACCTTCCTGGCTCTGACTGCTCTCATGACTCCCTTTCTTTCAGCTCTGCTCTAGCTCCACCTCTTCCTGTTCCACCCATTCAGCAAACTCCTCCCACCACAGGCTCCATGCGACTCAGACTTATGCAATTCAGGCTTCCATGTGACCCAGGCAGGTCACATGGGGCTATTAATGAATGAGAAAGATCTTCCCATTTTGAATTACCATTACATACATCTAATACCGTATTGAACTAGAACCATATCCATTGGCTATACTTCAAATACTTGCAATCTAGTAGAATAATGACATCTTTTAGGGTTCAGAATATGTCACTTCCTGTGACTTGTTTTTTATTATATTTTCATTATTTTTATTATTTCATATTTTTATTATATTTTCAAATGAGGATAAAAAAGTCAACTTAATATAATAACAATAATATTAATGACCCACCATTAGTAGGCTGAATTGATTATTTTCCCTCTTTCATCTTACATGATGGATTTGTATTCATCTGTTCACATTCTCTTAACCTATCCCACTTGTAAGAAATAGCATAAAGGAGTGAGAGCACGGAGACTTCAGCCAGTAAACATAAAGCGAAACTAGGGAGTTTGTATAGGACTCAATGCCATGCATGACCTTGGACTCATTAGCTTTGTACATCTAAGTTAACCAGACATCGGGAATAAAATTATAGAGGGTAGTAGATGCTAATTACTATATGTTCTACCTACATATTTTAAATTGTAACTTACACAATTTGTTCTACCATTGGGGACCTACTTTTGACTTCTGTGATTGTAATGGAAATGCCCTTTTCACTTATGAGATGGTAAGACAGACTCAAGTATTATGTTCTCTATGTCTTATGATTTTGCTAACTCCTGAATTCCAATTTGCTAAAGAAAATCTTTGAATTGAAATGAAAATGATTCATTAGCCAAAGATCTCAGGTTGAACCCTGGATTCTTTGTTGCCACCATCCTTGAACAAAGACTCATCTCCCTTGTGGCAAAATATGTCAGAAAAGTTAAACTGGATCCAGGGCTGACACTATCTCTGAGCCCTGCTTAATGTTTCTAAGTCTGTTTCAATCATCCCTGAGCACTCTAAATCTAGGAAAAATCTCCTTATATTTTGTAGGAGTAATTTGGCAGACATTTATTCACGTGGCTATTGGACACAAGCAGTGCAATAACCCTCTGTGACTCAGCGCTAACTTAGAAACTTTCAAGCTGGTCTCAGTGATTCTTTCTAGAGGATGCAAGCAAGAAAGAGGTGCAGTCATAGAACGTTTGGCCCTATTCTTCTCCTTCAGCAACAGGATTAAAATACTAAAATGAGGTAAAGTAGAAGTATTCAGCAAGGTGAAAAGTATAACATAAGTATAAGTTCAAAAACAATTTTTTAAAAATGAAAAATGAGTCTGTTCATGTTCCCTCTTCCATTGACTGATGGGAGAATGGGGAAATAAGGGATATTATGGGAAGTAGAAATTAGTGTGAATCTAGTGGTTTTTTTTAGGAAAGTGATTCTGATTTTTGGGTTAGGGGCATGGAATTCTTGGGGAGTTGTATAATTATATTTATATATACATATGAAACATAAATTGGTAAATGAAATGTCAGGAAGGTTGAGATTTTTAAATAACTATTCTCCAAAAGACAGCTCATTAACTGGTCATGCTATTAAACCTCCACTTAATGTAAGAAAAGTTCAAGGCATTTCATAAGATAGCAGTGCACCAAGATCACTAAGAACAGTTTAGTCCAATGTGTCTTATAAAACCACAAATTTGGAACAAATCTTATGCTGTAATCTTATCAGGTCATTTCCTAACCTTCAATCAAGAAGGCCTAAAACCAAATTTTCTACCTTTTTCATCCAGTGGTTTTATTTTTTTTAGGGTTTTATCTATCATTTGTTCCTTTTTTTCTTCCTGCCCACTGCCCAAGGCTATGAAAATTAGGTCCCTCACAAATAAATCTACAAAAACAAATCCTTTTTATCAGCTCTGTTATGATTACTTCTGCCAGAACTGAAAGAAATCCCAAGGCTTTTAGGATTGTTACTGAATTTTTGCAATTATTTTTCACAATGATAGGAATCACAGTCATGAATGATGGCATCACTTGGTTGGAAATTTCTGGGGATATTTCTTTTATAATGGTGAGAAATTTAGGTTTGATGGAACAAGAAATGTCAAAAGCATACCTTTTTAGCCTTGAGAAGAGGAAGTTTTGTTACTCAGTGATTCAAATGATGAGATAGCATGCAACAAATAATCACATGTTGCTTGCACAAATTAGAATATCTTCATTAGGGTATTTTTTTTAAGTCTATAGAATTTATTTTAAATTTAGAAGTCAAAAATCTCATAAGAAATTAAGCTGATATGGTCCAGAACTCAAAGGGACCCAAACTAGAAATTTCTTTATCTAGTGAGAAATGGTTGATCAATATGGAGGATGGTGGGCCTACTGATATCTGGTAACATGACATTAACAGCCATTGCTTAAAGAATAATCTATCTGTAACACCTGTGTTGAGTCAGTTAGTCAATAAACACTTATAAAGTGCCTTGTCTTTGCTTGGCACTGTGCTTAGTACTGGGGATAAGGTGATCCACAGGTATTACTCACTATAATCATAGTAGCTCATTAAAAAAACAATGGAAGGAGATGTGGGGTACAAACATTTTTGTAGAGTTTGAATAATTTTAAAAAGAGAAATATTCTCAGAATTTTATGAAAATTTGTCAGTTCTTAATGTAAGTAAAAAAATAATAACAATAATTTACAACTATATATCACTTTATTTACATGGTGCTGTCTTTACAACAGGCAACTTGGTGGCATAATGGATAGAATGCCAGGCCTGAAGTCAAAAAGACTTATGTCTTTAAGTTCAAATTCTGGCTCAGACACTTACTAGCTCTGTGACCCTGGGCAAGTCACTTAACCCTGTTTGCCTCAGTTTCCTCATCTGTCGAATGAGGTGGAGGAGGAAATGGCAAACCACTCCAGTATCTTTGCCAAGAAAACCCCAAATGAGGTCACAAAGAGTTGAGCATGACTGAAACAACTGAACAACCATCTTCACGACAGTTCTTTATGGTATATTTTATCTTTATTTTACAGATGACGAAACTAAGAACCAGAAATAATAGCTAGCATTTATTTATATAATGGTTTTAAAGTTTGCAAAGCTTTTCACAAATGTTATTTCATTTTATCTTCGCCATACCCTTGGGAGGTAGGTACTATTATTTTCCCTGTTGTATGGGTCAGAAAACTGAGGCAAACTTAGGTGAAGTGAGTTTCCCAGGGTCCCATTGCTAAAAGCTTTCTGAGTCAAGATTTGAACTCTAACCTTTCGCAATAAAAGGGCAATCTCTATCTATCAAGCCACCTAGTTGTCTCAGTCACACAGGTCGTAAATTACTTGCTTAAAGTCACGTAGCTAGTGACATCAAATAGAATTTTTTTTGTACTGGTTTGGGTTGATATTTCTTGTGTGAAAAAGGCAAAGACATGATTCTCAAAATGATTTAAATATCAAAGTTGTATCTTCATCAACAAATTAAGGGAAAAAGGAAAAAGATACCTTTCATAACTATGGAGAATGAAGGATTTCTTAATTAAAGGATAGAGATTATCATAAAAATGCACAATTTCGATTATATAATATTGAAAAGCTTCTACCCAAACAAAATCACTGTAGTTAGATTTAAAAGAGAAATAATTTACTGAGAAAAATTTGCAACACATTTCTGAAAAAAGGTCTAGTATTCAAGATATATAGGGAAGTGATGCAAATATATATTAAGAACTAGAGCCATTCTCCAATAGACAGATAAATGGTCAAAAGGAAAAATACAAGCTATCAATAACCATATAAAAATTCTCTAATTGATGAATAATAAGAGAAATGTTTACAATAAGAATGCATTTTCATTTATTCATTCATCATGTTGCTATTGGCTGTGTCAGTTGGCAAACAATACTACGTCTCTTTATTTGGTAGAAGACAGCCTTAGTGTTTTTAAATCTAGGAAATGGAGGAGGTGATGAAAGAAATGACGTACACTGTCATCTCCTTCTAATGCAATACTGTTTTATGGGATTTCATGAACTCCTAAATGGAAAAGAAGTAGAATGCTCCTGGAGGAAAATGCCTCCAAGGAAAATGGAAGAAGGTACTAAGATTCTTTTTTCTTATGACTGATTTCACTTTTTCCCTTCACTCAAGTCTTTCCCTGCTGCCTCAGTCCCCACATATACTTCCCTAGTTTGCTTCTGGGAAATGAAAACTATTGGAAAAGAAGGTACTTTTCTGAATGGTGAGAGAATGAGTTTTTGAGCCCACAGATATCTGATTTTTATGTCTGTGGTGGGCTAAGACTGACACAGGCCAGTCTTTTAGTACTTAGGTCCAAAATTGGGATGAAACCAGATACTCATAATACAACAGTTAAGAAAAGGAAGTTTACTTAGGCCACAGAAGAAAAAGCACATCCAGAACAGGAAATGGATGTTAGCATAAAGCATTGATTCATCCAAACACAACATGCTTCTATCCTATGGTTTCACGCTGGAAGGAAGAGACACATAACTTTGTGTCCTGCTTTTTTTGAGCCCAGGAGACCAGCAAGTTACATCAATGTCCTAAGCGCTAGAACCCTGAGTCAGTCAAACCTAGAGGATATTTTTAATACTCTTTAAGGAAAAGCTAGCTGAATTTGACTGGGGGGAGGGTAGAAGGAAAAAGAGTGCTTTTGGATATTTCTTCTACTGCAACACCAATGCCAACAGAAAATATTATTTTGAAAAGTACCTGGTCTCGAGGAGTGTTTTTCCTTTCCAAACACCTCCAAACTATGAAGGCTTGGTAATGTTCTTATGATGATTTGGAGAACCCTGTCTAGTTAACCTAGAGACTTTATTCACATTTTAAGATAGAATTTGGAAGAAATTGGGGTGCTTTTCCACTCTAAACAAGTGGTAAATGCTGACTTGAACAGGTAGCATCTCCTAAGTGTCTGAGGGGGACAGGACACCCAGACTTATAATAATTAGAGCTAAATATGTTATTAGTGAATGGGGTCCCCTTGGAAATGGACAGTAGTGACATTCCTGCCCTTGGGTCAAACTTTTGTGAAGCCAGGGTCAGCAGTGACATTAACAAAGGAGAATCACCCAAAGGAAAGAACATTCCAGATCAGCATTTCAGTCTCTATAACTGTAACACACAGGGAGCTGTACCTCCACTAGTCCTGGAACATACTATAAACATGCCCTTTTGTGGTGAACAAAGAGAGATGATGTCCAAGGACAGACCAAGAGCTACACAGCTGATGGAAAATAACACCTGAATCCTCTACAGAGAGATATGCAAGAGATGGCGCAGTGAGAAGTGACCTCTGAGGTCCCTTACTGGGAACTGAGCAGAAGTACATGAGAAATATGCTTCCATTCTGTCTGGTTATGCCTGCAGGTGACTTCGATGCTAGATGGATCTTTGAGGGAGGGTTACATATTAGAGAGGTCTTTATTTGGAGCATGTTCCATTGTGAGTTTTCTTTCTTTGACCTCTGACTAAAAATTTAATTTATAATATTGTGAACTGAGTACTTAAAAGTGAGAATTTCATCTCAATACATGGAGAGAAAGGAGGAGGAGACATTCATCATGTATGCATTTTCCTGACTTGATTGGATAGAGCCAATGAGCCAAAAGAGTGGAAAAAATCAACCACGCTGTGCCCTGGCCCTTTGTACTATGAATTTGGATACAGTGTTACAGAAGAATGTGTTCATTTGTCCCTCGTATCATATGGTGTTTCATCCTCCATGTGGCATTTCTACCAACCCTTTCTTCAAGGAACTTACTCTCTGAGATAGTACTTTGATCTAATTAAGTCTATTAGTGTAAATAATTTTTCTAAGCCTCATTTTGTGAGAGCCTTGTCCCTTTTCATTCCATTGAATCCTTAAAATGTCCTTGATATTATATCCACACTCGGGTTATTCATCTGTTTTTAATTTCTGCATTACAAATCTACTTCCTTTCTTGATTACATGTCAATCAATTACTCAATAAATGAAAAAGAGCATTTATTAAGCACATGCTATGCCAGGTGTTGGAGATACAAAGAAAAGCAATGTATTGCCAAGGTGCTTCTATTGTGACAGAGAGAAAAAATATATAAATAGGTATAAAAATATACATACAGAGTAGATGAAAGAGTGGTGAGTTTGTTGTGATTTAATTTCTCTAGCCATAGATGATCCTCTTTCCTTCTCTAGGAAGTGGGGCTGTTGAAAAAAATCTGCTCCCTCTAGAAGGTAGATGACCAACTCGTGGACTTCAACTTGTACAGCTATGTGGTATGGTGGATAGAATTCTAGCCTTAGAGTCACAAACATATAAGTTCAAGTCCTGCCCCTAACCCTTTCTAATTTTGTAGCTCTGGACAAATCACTTAACCATTCGGCCTCAGTTTCCCCTTTTGTAAAATGGGGTTAATGATAGTTTCTACCTTACAAGGTTGTTGTGAGGATCATTTGAAATATTATTTCTAAAATGCTTTGCAAACCTTAAAGTGCTATATAAATTATATTATTATCATGATTTCTTCAAAACCTTTAAAGTTGTCTATTATCCATAATGTAACTTCCAAAGTTGGCAAAGTCCACACTTAGGATCCATGTGCAAGCAAGCACAGGTAGCTTACCAGGTGAATTTCTTCCCTATTTGCATTTACTCTTCCTGGGCCAAAGGTAGAATGAAGGGGAATTTCCCTCCCCTGCCCTTTTGCTGAATTCTCATCTAGAGATTCAAAGGAGAGAATTTATGAAAGGCTGGGTTGTTCTCTATTTTCTACAACACGGAAAGAGAGAAATGACTCTTCCTGTGAGAGTTTGGCCCCTGAGTCTCAGGCAACTAATCATCAGAAGATATTTCTAGTTTCTGAAATCCAGTCAATAAGGCAGCAGTGGTCTGATGAACCTCTCCTAACATCAGTAATTCAGTTCAACAGTAGACACTAGAATCAACAGATAATAGGAAATCAATGAAGATTTTTGAACAGAACAGTGACATGGGTAGATCTATATACAATATTTCATTGTAACACTGATCCTCCCCTGGCCCGCCAGGTGCCTAAAGGCCAGGTATGTTAAATCTCCCCTTTACCCCCAGAGTCCTGTGGTACCCTTAAGGCAGTTTGGGATATGTGTCTAGGTTCTCTTCAAATGGCTTCAGTCACCAGTAAAGGTGTTCCCCGATTCTATAGCAGTGGGTCTCCTACACTCCAGTTCCATTTAACTGTTCACAGTAGTTTTTTTTTCTTTCACAGACATAGAGAAAGCAAAGAAACATTTACTTCAAAAGTATAATCACATATATACAAACATACTCCATACAACATGTGGGAGTTGTAATTCCACCTCCCCTCCATTGAGTTTCTAATGAGAGGAAGGGGATTAAGTTCAGAGCTTAGCTAGCTTCTCATATAGAGCAGTCTCAAATTCCAAGCCAAAAACTCACTTTCCACCCAAATCTCAGGCGTTCTGGCTTCTCTGGGTTTCTCTGATGGGAAAATCTCACCTGGAATACTAGTTGCAAGGTCTCCCTAGCTCAAACTCCTGGGTCCAGTGAGGATTGTGACTAGCACCTGTAACTGAGAAGGACAAATGAAGCAAATCAAGTAGAGACCCAAAGGTATGGGAAATTATCCCTCCCCTCTCCCCCCTGCTCTGCACCTCCCCCAGTTCAGGTCATGGCACCCATGACATGAATGGACTGAGATCTTTACCCTCTGAATGCAGCAGGAAAGAGTGTGCAGAAGAGATTGAGACTATCTAGTCCAGCAATTTTAAAGATGCAGTCTATTCCAGCAGCACAGCCAATTGAAGGAGGCTATTCCCAGGTCACAGTAGAGGTATGTTGGGAAGCAGGATGCCCTCATGTTAGGCAATAGAGATCGATGCTCCAAGGCTCTTCATCAAATGAAATAATTTTCATCTTCAAATGAAATATTTCTTCATCAAATGAAATAATTTATGTAAATCACTTTACAAATCTTAAAGCACTATATAAATTCTAGCTATTTATCATTATTATTATATAACATAGCATGTATGAGTAATAATAATAAAATCTGCCAAATACATTTTGGATTCTTCATACCAGGAGAAGCTGATGGTTGATGAAGCCACTATTATATTTTTGTCCTCTATCGGACTGTGAGCCCCTGGAGAGGAGGTATTGTCTTTTAACCTTCTTTGCGTTCCCAGAACTGCACAGTGCCTGGCCCATAGTAGCTGCTTAACAAATATTTATTGACTGACTTATGGACAGCCTGTTACTTCATAGCATTATTGCTTTCATTGGTGATTCCTGGATTCAGCTACTTATCCACCTTCATGTGGGATAGAGATAGCCTCGCACATCCATCAAAGAGGAAGGCCATTCTCTGATTCTCCCAAAATTTGCCCAAAGGTTTAGCTACCTTTCTGTATTTTCACTCTACTTTTCCCACAATATGTAAGGAAAAATGGGAATTAAGAATAGCCCCTGGTAAACCGGGGAATACTGTGATTGATTGAAAGGCAATATTTCAGATCCCATTGTGTTCCTATAGTCCATCCTGTAAGTAGGAGGTATGGGAGATTTCTTCCTGGTGTAATTTGCTGACCAGGCCCTAAATTTTACCCTACCCCTCTACTACCAGGCCTGAGAGTTCCACCAGTAGAGTCAGTCTCTGGCTCATGTATGAGAGTCAGGCATGCATACAGGGACACCATGCTTCAGTAGAAGGTAAGTTCCCTGAGGACAAGAACTATTTTTAACTTTTGCTTTTGTATTCCCAGTGCCTAGCACAGTGCCTTTTACATAGTAGTGACTTAACTATTGCTTGTAGATTTTGAATTTAATGGCACTGAGGAAAAATAGTTGGTCTATTGATTTGACAGATCTTTTCAGATATACTTCTATTGATACCCTATTATTATTGCACAGCTTCATTTTGGGAAAGTGAGGACAACTTTGGAAATTGTTCTTTCTGACCACCAAGGTAATTGTGGTATACTGGAATTGGTGTTTGGTTAAAGTTCGTTAAAGCAAGAGTAAGCAAACTATGGCCTTTCGGCCAAATTTGGACTCCCTTTGAGCTAGCATTTTTTTATTATTGCATTTTAAAATACAATTCAACATTATTTTGAAATCTGAAAACTCTTCTTAGCTGAGATAACATTGGATATAAGCAGATCAATCAAACAGGGAAAACATTAATAGCATAGAAAATATGACTTTCAGATCTAATAAATAAGTTCAAACATCTGGTTGAGTTCAGGCATCTATGAAGAAATACAGCAAAATGAAGAAAAAAGATGCAACACTTGATGAGATAGAGAATCTTGTGGAACTTCAAGGGAACATGAAACCACAACATGTTATTCCTGAGTGACTTAAAAGAGAAATGAGAATTTTGAAAGTAAAATTTATGGCCTGAACAGCAAAAAAATAGTACATGGCATGTAAAAATGTGAAATATAATAATAATAAAATAATGACAAATCTCACCAAAAAGACAAAAGAGGGAATAGTGATTGAGAATGCCAAAATACAGAAGTGAAGGGTAATCTAAAAGAAGAGAAACAAAAAATGAGAACTTAAAATGAAAATATGCTCACTATTCAAGCAAAACATAGTTATCTCAAACACAGAATGCACAGAAAAAAACTCAAGGATCGTTGATTTCTCAGAAGAATACCACGAGACAAAAACCCTGAACACCAAGAAATAAAATAAGTGAACTACCTAGAATTTCTGAGCAGAGAAAATGAAATGCCAACTGAAAGAATTCATAGGTCACCTCTGGGGAGAAAGAGCAATCTCAGACTGTAAACTCAAAGACACAAACTTAATAATTTAATTTAATTTTAATTTAATAATTCACTTCAGAAACAATAGGTTCTACAAGCAGTCAGGAGAAAGACCTTTAAATACAAAAGAAGGAAAACTTGAAAAATGCAAGGCTATTCTGCCTTCATCTGAAAATTCAGAAAGGAATGGAATACTGTATTTTGAAAAGCAATGAAGTTCAGGATGTAGCCCAAAGTGAACTACCCCGGAACTCTGAGCTTGACCACAAATGAAAAAAAGATGTCCATTCAGTAATAAAAGGGTTAATAAAGAGGCATTCAAAACCTTCTTAAAATCAGGCAGGAATACACTGTTTGCTTCTCAAATACCCTAGACAGCAAAATTTTAGTAGGAGTAAACAAATTTGTTGACAATAGTGTCCGCACAAAGACTGTTATTCTCTTACACAAGGAGACAGAAGTGAAGGTGGAAGTCACATGGAGGTAATAGTGAAAAGAAGGGCCTAGGGAGTTATGGACAGAATTTAGTGTCACCCTGCATTAAAGAGAAGTCTAAAATTTTTTGGGTGGGGCTATATCATATAGTGGTGGGTACATGAAAGGGAGGAGGAAAGTAAGACAATAGATAGCACTGTGTATGTGCCTAGATTAAACTGAGAATTAGCAATGAGGAAATGGGACCTTTGTGGTCTCAGGAAGGAAAGTACCCACTGGAGAATGGATGAAGAGAAGGAGGGAAGAATTGAAGAGGAGGAGGGAAAAGAGGAAGGCATTGCTTTGGTGGTTGGAGGAGGTTCCAGTAACAAATGTTCATTATAGATGAAGAGCTGAATGTTGGTCCTTCGCTCTCCTTGAAAAGGACCATGACATCGGAGAAATGATGACTTGACTGGCAGTTGATTTTGATTTGAGTAAGTGAGGGCTGTGCAAGGTCACTTTCTAGGTCCAGTGGCCAGAAATAGATCAAGATGACGGGAGATGGCCCAGGATGCAATGGGAAACCCTAGCCCTTTTTGACTAAGGCCTTTTCAGGTTCTCACTTTGAGTGAGGTAATGCCCATTCAGTGGATAAGTCTCTTTAAGAAGTGAATCAAAGGATGGTGCCTGTAAGTAAAAAAAAAAAAATCCAACTAGGAGGGGTAGACCCTCAGGGTTGCTGGTCAAAAGAGAGACAGTTACTATTGATGGAGGAAAAGAGATGTTTTGTGGAGATGGGGACCTTGTCTTGGGTGCAGCCTGGAGGATTTGTTGCTTGAAAAGACCATTTGCCCTACACCCGAAGGGGCTGAGTTGGAACTCCTGGGCACAACTTGTGCCTGGCAACACAGACCCAGGGAAGAGATTTTGAGGTAAAAGGGGAAAAGTATAGATCCATAGTGGGCTGCATAATCAGAGACACGGCATGGGGGTAAACTACTATTGGAGAGTGTCCTGTCACCTACAGAAAGGAGTAGTGTACTGAGAGTGATGTAGGATGGAAAAGGAGAATCCATGGGGCAAGCTCAACAAGGCAAAGGCAGAAATTGCCTAGAGGGAAGATCCCAGAGTGGATACCTCAGATGTTTTGATTGCATGAGGAATGCAGAGAATAGAGGGATACTAAAAAGTTACATGTAGCATGAATCAGGGTGAGAGTCTTGACCAGAAAGAAAGAGCGGGTGTATAATGGAGAGAATGACCAAAATCATCTCTGGAAAGGGACGTAAAAATGAAATAAAATTAAAACAACAACCAATGAACAGCACTAGTTGAAGAACAAAGGAAAGGGGAATCATCCTGAGTGAGAGGGAGAAAAGATGGGAAGAATCAGGAATGAAAGAGGAAGTAATAAGCAAAACCCCAAGGGAAAGGGGTAAAAAACAGGTGAAGGGGATCAAGGGTGAGGGGAAGAGAGCCAGTGGGAATAGGGCTACTTTTCAAAAGATTAAGCTAAAATAATTAAAAGAATATAAAGTAACTGAAGGAATGCTGTGTTTACAGCAAAAAAGGGGAAAAGTCATAACTTGAAAAAAAAATCAATATTAGGGACAAACTGAGGAAAATATAAGCCTAAATCTCATAACTCCAAATGTGAACATATTAAATAATCCAATAAAATGAAAATAACTGACAGATTAGATAAAAACCCCCGAAATCTCTAAACCATTGCTTACAACCCCCCTCTACCCCACATTTACAAAACAAAGACAAACACAAAATAAAATTGAGGAGATGGAAAAAAATTACTGTAAATCAAGTGAATCCAAAAAAACCAGGATTTGGAATCCTGCTATCTGACAAAGCAATAATAAACATTCAAAAAATGGAAAAAGCATAAACAAGGAAACTCCATTATGCTGAAAGGAATCAAAGATGTCAAATCCGTATCAGTCATAAACTTATACACTCCAAATACCTTAGCACCCAAATTCATAAAGGAAACATTAATTGAGCTACCGGAAGATGTAGATTGTAGCACAGTAATGACAGGAGACTTCTATATACCTGGAATGACTTCCTTTTGATGCAACCTTGCTAGTCTTTGTAATTCTTACTTCCCTTTTAAAAGATTCACCAATGATCTCTTTATTGATCTAGTCTATAATTATAATGATGTATTTTATAATAAATACCCATATTTGTGTGTGTGTGTGTGTGTGTGTGTGTGAGAGAGAGAGAGAGAGAGAGAGAGAGAGAGAGAGAGAGAGAGAGAGACGGAGACTTAGATGCCTATTTTCCTGGGCTGTGCTGAAGCATGAGGAATTCTGGTCCCTGGAGACTGCCTGTTTGCTACACTGAAGCACATGGTAGTTGGAGCTGGAGTCTGCTGGTTCCCCAAGCTGTGCTAAGGTATATGGGGTGGGGGGGTGCAGTGTTGGTGTTTGCCTTGTCCACCACATTGCAGCTTAGGATTTTCTACTAGTTTGCCTAAGTAGGACTTGCTGTTGATTTGCTAGAATGCTTCTTGCCCTGGGCTGTGCTCCCCTTTCAGTGGAGTGAGACGGACCTTTCTTGATGATTGTCTAAGTTTCTTGGGCTGAAAGATTGTTTCACGTCATCTTTTTGCTAGTTCTGCTGTTCCAGGAATTGTTTGGGGGGCTTTATATGTTTAGAGGTGAGTATGGGAGAGCAGGAGTGGTTTACTGCTCACTCTTCCATCTTGGCTCAATACATGCTACAGGAGTACAGAGGCTTCAAGGGATGCCACTACTTGTTCAGTGGTTGGAGCTCCTTCTTCTTTAGAGGGAAATAACTGATAAAGGCCTCATTTTTCCATCTCCTGACACCTCCCTCCTACTTTGTAGCTAAGTAGAAGTTGGCAAAAAATCAGAAAGTAGGGTCCAAATTTCCCAGGCTTCCAAGGAGGCAAATCAAGCATAGTGGAAAAAATGGGTACTTCTATTCTCCTTTTACTTAATGAGAAATTACTTTTGGTCTGAGAGGAGGGGGATGGGCAAAGATGGAAAGATGGATCTGTGTATGCCTGGCAGTGTGACAACATGGAAAGTGCAATGGATTTTGCAGTCAGAAGAGAGAGAGATGAATCCTAGTTCTGCTACCTATTAGCTATGTGACCCTGGGTAAGTCATTTGCCTCATCTCTAAATTGGGACAGTTGGACCACTTTAGCTGATCTCTAAGATCTTTCCAGCCCTAAATACCATGATATCATGATACTTGTACTCGATGACCATGAAAAACTATCAGGTAACAAAGTTAGTTGAGTATCCATCATGTGTCACTGTACAAGGGTAGAAGAAGACAATGCCTGTGTCTCAAAAGAATTTATATTTCAAGGAGGGGGTTAGGATAAACACATATGAAAAAGGAAAGCATATGTAGAAAACCAAATGAAAACAATTTTGCAGAACTGTTTTACATGATGAAGGAAAGTTTTGTTATATTTGACCTTGAAAAAGGCAGGGGACATTATGATTTACAGCTGGGGAAATTTCTTCAGCATATACTGAACAGCTGCAAAGTTCCCCGGAGAATAGGATTGGATTCAGAAGGTACATCCCTGTGGTCCTGGTTGACTGGTGCTGCAATGGAGAGAGCAGTGGGCATCTACAACCTGCCACTTCCTTCCCTCTGTCCCTGTAGGGAAATCTGGCTAAAGGAGATGGAGAAGGCCAGGGAGATCTATTAACTGGACTCTGGGAAATTTCCTTCAGGCTATGCATGTTCAGATCACTACCGCTGAATCTTAATGAATGTAAAAAACTCTCTGGACTTGAGAGGTTGGTATTTGAGGCACATTGATACATTTATTTTCATAGAAGTGTATTTGGGGCTTGTTTGTTTTCTCTTACTGCCAGATTCATAATTAGGAATTCTTTCAATGGGGGCAAAAACAGTTGATAAAAATGGTGGCACTGAAGAAAGTCTGATTGTTGGAGGGAGGAGACCAGCTACTGAGAGAGGACAGTCCAACCCAGGGTGAGTTGTGCAGAGAAATAGGGTGTCATTCCATAAAGCATATGCATATCTCTCTATTGGGTTTTGAAGTGAAGATGTATCTTGGGAAAGAAATACCATGGCATTAGGCCCTTGGGAGTATAGCCTGAGGTTACCCCCCAGATGGCAATGGATGGAGTTGTCCTTGTGTCCAAGTCTGGAAAGCGACTCAAGTAATAGGGAGACCGCTACAGAGTGAAGGTGCACCCATCTGGGAAGAAAGGTGTGGAGAAAAGTTACCTCGCCCTAGTTAATAACTTTGTTTTTTACACAAAGCACGCTTGTAAAAAAACAACATTTACAGGTAAAGTCTATTGATATTTTTGGAGGAGAGAAGAGAGGTTACTCTGCCATAATTTGACAGCGAAAATTAAATTTTAAAAAACTGACCTAATTTATTTCTAAAATATTTTATATCTTCTTTCATGAAAGCAGTGGGAAAATGTAATTATTATTTATTTCAAAATTAATATAACATTAGATTCCTGCTACTAGTTGTTTCAGGACCTCAAAGGGAACTGAGCTAGAGCTCAGAACTTAACCTAAAAGCAGCTCGGAAATCTACAGAAGTGAGGAGACAGTTTGCTGGATGGTTTATCAAAGATTGGAGTTTTTTTATGTTATTTTTTTTTAAAATTTTTTTTTTTTTAATCACAGTCACATTCACGCAGGGAAACAAATTTGTATTGTGAAATTCACTGTATTAGTGAATTCAGAAAGACTGTCATGAAAACTGACTCACAAGGGGTGTGAACTCAGGGCAGGCAAATTTGGGCCCTTGCAGGAAGATCGGCTACCTGAGAACAAAGCTGGCGGAGAGCCTGAACCCTGATAGCCTGAGATGTCTCGTTTGGAAGAATTAAGGATAAATATACAGAAAAGACCCCTGTCGCTGGATACTGGTGCATGAAATTTTGTTCAATAAATAAATACAGAATTTGAGGAGGAAAAGTGGATGCAAGAAAGGGAAAAATCACTTGCTATTCTTGCCTTCTTTTCTTATCCCTTCTTTTGTTAGAATGCTCACAATCAGATTCAGAATGCAGTTGGCTGTGGCTGGCAGCACCATTTTCACATACACAGCTAAGGGACAGATTTTTTAAAAAGAAATCAAGGAAAATCTTACCAATTCATACAAATGTGACTAGTCTGAATTTGTTAAAAGCATGAATTATAGAGGAGGGTTCTTGACATGGAGTGCATGGATAGTTTTCATGAAGTCTGTGCACTTGGATAAGAAAAAAACTTATATATTCATTTCAATAAAATTGGTTTCTTTTATCATCCTGTGTATTTTATTTTCTGAATTTGAAAACATTGTTCTGAGAAGGGTTCTATGACACACAAAAATGTTAAGAATAAAAACGATTATAATATTCTAGATATAGAACTGTGAGGAATCATGTAAACCATCTGATCCAACCCTCACATCTTATAGATCTAGTTGAAGCCTAGAGAGATCAAATGATTTACCTTGGATCACAGAGGTAATAATAAGCACAGCCAGGATTTGAACCCAAATTCTTCAGATTCTAAATTCAACACACTTTCCCACTATACTACTGTAGAGTCTACTGATAAAGAATCTTCTTTAAGAAATGCAGTTGCCATACTTTCAAGTTCACAAATAGCTAATGGTAAGCAGTTTTCTCAGTTAGTGAACCTCATGGACTTGCTTTATTGCATAAAAATAATTTGTAATTAGCAGCACATTTTCTATATAATGTGCTAAGTCCCCTTCCTCTCAAACTTATAAGTAGGTTAAATACTCTTCCAAAATGTTAAATTGCTTTCTTGGGAACTCAACCTTAATGTAGGTCTGAGTACTTGGGTTTTTCAATATAGACCCTAATTATATCTTACTACTTAGGATTTGAGTGGTGGAAATTAAAAAGGGGAGTGAAGGCAGTAAGAGAAAGAAGGAAGGGATGAGAAATGGATGGCACTAGATTCATTTTTCTGTTTCTAAGTAAGGATAGTTGAGGGCATGAGGATCCTTTTTCAAAGCCCAAAGATTTCAGGGACCACCCACCAACAAAATGACAGTTGGTGGATTGCTCTTACATGAATTTTGTGTTTCATTAAGCACAACCGTACCCATATAATCTGAAAAATACTAATATAAGTATATGTAATTGATCAATCGGCAATAAACCAATCAACAGGTATTTCTTAAATGCTTATCATAAGCTGAACACAATACTGACCACTGAGAACAGAAAGACAAAATAAAAAACACAAACAACAGTTCAGATGTGTACACTCTACTGATGGTATTTTTGTTTACTGATGGATTTGAGTTTGTATTTGCAGGTCCTCTATCTAGGCAATAACTTCACATCTTACTAGGGGTTCAAAGTCCCATTGAGGAGTGCATATAAATTATTGAATGTGATAAATTTATCCCCTGACTCAAGTGCTGATTTCTATCCAGCAAGTTTCTTAGGTCTTTCCTTTAGTCTTTCTAGGAGTAAAGAGAATATATTAAAATGTGAGCCTGCTTATCTTTTAGATGTTTAAACTGATATTTTTGTTTTATATGACCATCATTTCTAAGTATATCCCTCTATCCTCCCTTCCCCAGCAAGCAAACCATAGTCATTGTATGTATTGCTTTTCTTCTGTTTTGTTCACTCTGCATTAGTTTACATGACTTCCTATAGTTTTCTGAATTCTTTATTCAGGGTATAGGGTAGGGGATAGAGCATTGGTCCTGGAATTAAGAAGACCTATGTTCAAATATTGCCTCTGATATTTATTAGCTATGCAACCTTGGACTAACCTCTTAATCTCTGTTGAACTAAATGGCTAATCCCAGAGAGGATCCGATGACCCTACTTCATTCCATTCATGTACCATAACTTGTTTAAGTCATTGCCTGGTTGATGGGCATCTACTTTGTTTCTAGTTCTTTGCAACCACAAAAAAGTGCTACCATGAATGCTTTAGTGTGCATGAGAACTTTCTTTCTGCCATTGACCTCCTTGGGATACATATCTAGTAGTGGGATCACTAGATATTTTAAGATACTTTTTTAAAAGCATAATTCCAAATCAATTTCTAGAATGGTTGGACCGATAATAATGTGTCTGTCTGTAGCCCCTTCTACACTACTTAGATTTCTTCATCTTTGTCAATTTGCTAAGTTTGAAGTGAAACCTTGGAATTATTTTGATTTGCATTTATATTGTTTTTGGCGATTTGTATAAATTTTCATATAGCTTTTAATAGTTTGTAATTCTTTCGAGAATTTTTAAATCATTTATCCATTACAAATGACTCTTAATCATATATAGTTATGTTAATCCCTACATAGTTTGGATATCAGACCCTTATCAGAAATATTTAATGCAAAGATTTTTTCCATTTGATATTCCCTCTGCTTCTCCTAGCTGCATTGCTTCTGTTTTTGCAAAAGGTCTTAAATTTCATGTAATCAAAATGATCTATTTTATCTCTTGAGATTATTTCTGTCCTTTGTCTAAGAATTTTCTTCTTGATATTGGTTGTACAAAATCCTGACTACTTGTAAGGGATGCTGTAAAGATTCAGATATGAAAGTTATTTAAAGCATGAAGGGAATTAAGGTATTTTATGCTGGATCATATGTGGCCTAAATGATGACTAAAGATCATGTTGCAGTACTTCATTAGTAATTGGTCAGTAAGTCAATCCATCAACAAGCAATTATTAAGCATTTACTATATACTGTGCATTGTACTAAGCATTAGGGATAAAAAAAAGGCCCAAGGATCTCCCATTCTAATGAGGAAGAAAACAAGCAGATAAAAATGTATATACAAGATAGAAACAATGTACATAAATGGAAAGTATAGAAGAGGTAGAGGTAAGTGGGTTGTGAAAAGTCTATCACAGAAGGTGGGATGTGAGCTGTCTTGGTAGAATCCAGGGAAACTAGGAGGAAAGGATGAGAAGGGAGTGTGTTGGAGGCCAGTGCAGAGACATAGGACATTCATGGTGGTGGGTGAGGTACAGCAAGTGGGCCAGCGTAATTGGATAGCAGGCCATGAAGTATAAAAATGATGGAAAGGTAGGAAGGAAACACGTAGTGAGAGACTTTAAGTGACTAATATAGTATTTTTCATTTTTTCTTTGAGCTATAAGGAGTCATTAGAGTAAGGTCTAAGCGTTAGGAAAATCACTTTGGGAGCTGAACAGATGATGGATTGGAATAGGGAGAAACTTGAATCAGGGAGATCAATTTAAAGGTTTCTGCAATAGTCCAGGTGAGAGGTGGCAATGGCCTGAATCAGGGTGGTGACTACATGGAGTCATAGGAAGAATGAAGGAGACACAGACAAGGGATGCTATAGAGATATAAACGACTACTGTATTTTCTTACCAATAGTTAGGGTGTTTAAAGAGTCACTTTAAACCTTTTTAAGCTACTCAGATGCCTCTGAGTACACTGTAGTCCTAATATGATTAGTTTTATTAATACTTCATGTTTGTATAGTTTTTTTGATTTGCAAAGCCCTTTCTTCACAATGACTCGGAGAGTTAGTAAGTACAGGTATTATTAATCCCATTTTGTGCATGAGGCAAGCAAAGATCAGAGAGATTAAATACATTGTGATTAGAAAAGCACCAGTATCTTAATGTTTTTAAACAGAAGAGAAAGGAAGCTGCAAACGATAGGCTAATGAACTTGGCTTTAATTACTGATAGAATTATGGAAGATCTTATTAAGAGGATGGTTAGTGAACATCTAGAAAGAAAGTTCCATCAAAAACAGGTTGGTTAACCTTATATCTTTTGTGATAGAGTCATTAGACAGGTAGAACAAGAGAATGGTGTAGCGTTTACCTACGGATTAGCTAAGCATTTGATAAATATCTTTCATGTTATTCTTGTGGAAAAGATGGAGAGATGTGGGCTAGAACAGAGCATAATTAGGTAGATTCTGAATTTGTTGAATGGTTGGATTCAAAGAGTAGTCATTAGTGGTTCAATGAGAGCCGAAAAGATGTCCTTAGGAGAATGGCCCAGGGATCTGTGCTTGACCCTGTATTGTTTAATGTTTTTGTCAGTGACTTTGCTCATAAGACTTACAGATGATGCAAAGCTAAGAGGAGTAACTAACACACTGTATAACAGATGAGGATGCAATAAGAATATGACAAGCTAGCAGGAATTGGCAAACTATGGAACTAAGAATGGCTCTTACATTTTTAAAATAAAGATTTATTGCATTTTAAAATGTAAAACCCATTCTTAGCTGATGGAAGGTACAAAAACATGAGGCTGGCCAGATTTGATCTTCAGGGTACAGTCAGCTGACCCCTGAAGAACTCTGGACTGAATCTAAAAAGCTGGGATTTGATAGGGATAAATGTAAAGCATTATTTGGGGGACTCAAAATTTGATTCATAAGCGCATGATGGGAGAGATGTGGCTAGACAGCAGTTTGTTGGACAAAGATTTGGAACTTTGAGAAGACTACAAGTTTGATGTGAGATAGCCATGTAATTTGGTAGCAGAGAAAGCAAATGAGCTTTGAGGTGCCATTTAGACCTTTCGATACAGTATCTAGTACTAGGCAGGTGATGGTCCTTTATTCTGGTCAGATCACTGGGGTATTATGTTCAACTTTGGGTAATGTATTTTAAATAAGACATGGATAAATTGGAGAACATCTGGAGTAGTACAGCCCACCTAGTGAAGGGCTATGCCATAGGAAGATTGTGCCATATGAGAATTGGTTGAAAGATCTGGGCATGTTTAACCTGGCAAAGAGAAGACTAGGGGTGTAGGGCATGAGAGATGTCCTCAGGTATCTGAAAGGTTGTATCATAGAAAAGAGATTAAATTGATTTTGCTTGACCTTACAAGGTAGAAGTAAGAGCAATAGTTGGAAATTGGAAAAGAGACAAATTTACATTTGACATAAGGGAAAACATCCTATTAGAGGTATCCAAAAGTGGACTGGGCTGCTTTGGGATGTAGCATGTTCTCCCTGACCTGACCGGAGGTCTTCATATAAAAGCTGGATGGTGTCTTGGCTTGTATGTTGTAGAAAAGTTTCCTGTTTAGATATTTTTGGAATTTGATGGACTCTGAGATTCCTTCCAACTCTTAGATTCTATGAGGTCATACAGCGAGTTAGTGTTGGAGTCAGATCTTAAGCCAAGGTTTCCTGACCTCAAGTCCAGTGCCCTTCTTATTATATCAGTCAGTCAATAAACATTTATTAAACTTCTATTATGTGTCCAGCAGTCTACTAAGTGGGAAGATGGATACAAAGGCAGTCCCTGCTCCTAGGGGACTCACAATCTAATGGAGGCAAACAACTCATGTACAAACAACGTATATACAGGATTAACTGGAGACAATCAACAGAGAGATGGTCCTAGAATTAAGAGAGATTGTAAAAGGCTTCAGATAGATAGTGAAATTTTAGCTGGGACTTGAATAAAGCTAGATAACCAGACTAACAGTATTTATAATAATAAAAGAAAATATTTTACATTTATGTAGTCTTATACATTTCACAGTTCTTGTCAAATATATGATCTCAATTGATCTTCATAACAGCTCTGTGAGTTAAGAAGAATAGGTTTTAATTCCCATTTTCTAGATGAAGAAACCAAGGTCCAGAGATGTTCAATGATATGTCCAAGTAGATTAATGACAGAGTGGACATTAGACTTCACAACTCCAGTTCTCTGTAGTATACTATGCTGCTTCTTGAGCATTCACTCAGTCATTGTGGGTCTGAAAAAAATTGTTCCTTTTGAAAGGGGTTGCAGTTTTAGTTTGTTTGAGTTATCATGTGACCTTTGCTGCATTTACTTCTCATTTGATGCTATAGTGAAATCAAGATAAATGTTTAGGTGGAAAAAAAATTCCCCTGGGGTTTTTAGTCAAATATCTTCCTGATTCTGTCATCTCAGAAACTTAGCTGAAGTTTTATAGATTTTCAAGGCAATAAAGACCTGTGTCTTCCTTCTTTGCATCTTTTCAATATTGTTGCATCCATTTCTGTAATGTTGTCCTTTTAATTTTGGGGGGTCATGCAACTACAGTGAGAGTATTCCATAGTATTTACTGGTTTGGGGACCAAGGGAAAATATTTTCTTTTCTTTTTTTAAAGATTTACATGAGAAAATTCTAGAATATTAGACACCAAAAAGAAATCCTTTGTGTTGAGTAGCCGTTTGGTGGTGGAGAAGGGGAAGAGAAAGTGTGTGGGGGGGTAAGATTGGTGGAGGTGGAGGAGTGCTGCTGAGTAAATAAATGGGAAGATCTGTAGTATGTTCCATGGGGATTAGAAAGAGAATTAGTTGGTGAATACCCTCTGGGAAATAAGTGACTCAGACTGTAGACAGATAAATTACACCTTTGGTTCAGACTAATTCTGTATGTGTACTACCACAAAGGAAAGAGAAAATGCAAACAAATGTAAGGAATGACTTAAAGTTTAATTGGCTCAATGTATTAATCACCATGTTCTGTAACCAGAGCACTAAGCTCACAAATTTAATTGTAAAAGAGCACCTAATTGAAGATGTTATTTACATGGGATATATTTGCTTTCCCTTTTTCCTGATTCTGACTCTGCCTATGAGCCGTCATACCTACTGGTACGGTCTTAGATGGTGAGAAATCCCAAGTCCATGCCCTGGGCCATGAGAAGTTTAGATCCAGATCCAGAGTTCCTGAATCTTAATCTAAATTTTGTACCTACCAGAAGTATGAATCAAATGTCAGTTAAGGACTGTATTGTATTTCCTAACCTCCTTGACCTTTTTACAGGACTAATGATATTGGGGAACTGAAAAAAAAGGAACTGGGCCTTTCTTAGAATTCCTGAGTTTGAGGAAGCCTGTGTACTATGTTGGGGCTGCCTCGGTCTAAGAGGAGATGTGTGAGGCAGGTAAATGGGAAACATGGGAAGCCTGTGAGTCAAGAAATTTTCATCTATTTAGAAATCTAGGATTTAGAGCTGGAAGGAACCTTAGAGGTCATGTAGTTCAACTTTTTTATTTTAATGATGAGAAAAATAAAGCCCAGAGAGATAAAGAGCTGGGATTAAATAAATAAATTAAACAAATACATAAATAAATGCCTCTTCTGCTGTGCTGTGCTGTTTCCTGGCTCAAGGTCAAAAAGGTAGTAGGTACATTATTTGAAATCAGTTGCCCTGGTAGATTATTACTTCTTCATTTTGGTATTCTTTGTCTCTCTTATCTCTCTCTATCCTGGATTGAAAACTATATTAAAACCATAGTCCTTTTCCCAGTGGGGTACAAAGGTAGAGAGACAAGCTAGATTGAAATGTCTTTTTTGAACAAAAGTATTTTGACGATAGATTATTTGTTTTATTTTAATCATAAACGTGGAAGGCATGTAGATGCATCCTCCAAATATACAAACTATTTTAGCCTGGAAGCAAGAAACTGAAGTAGATAACTTCTTGTAATGCTCCTCTGTCCAAACAGTCTATGATAGACAATACCACCATTAAAATACATGAAACATATTGTCATTGCATTTGAATCCTACAGACATCTTTGCTTCTCCCAGTCCCCTGTATGCTTTTGAAATATACAAGTCAGGATGTCCTATACTTCTTACTTTTTCCTACAGCCCATTTCTTTCTGACTTGCTGTTCTTTTATAAAAGAGAAGAGTAGAACTAGGGTTCTATGTTTCTATATTTGGGACTTGTGTACAGTTTGTAGGGTTTATAGAAAATTATATCTGGACCTGTTCTTTGCCTCTGTGGCTCTAGCCCCCAGTTCTTTCTTCTGCTTAACAAAGAAATATCTTCTGCTTTTGAAAAAGAGAATACTTTTATTCTCTTTTATAAGCTGTGCACCCAATAACTAGCTAAAATCTATTAATTTCCAGTAAGATTTATATGCACATTTTTAGATAGGAGGGACAAGAGAAGTAAAATGTTTGAAGAAAAACCACTTCCCCACACTGCCTTGGCTTGTCTAACTTCCATTGGGAGGGAGGGAAATGACAGAGTTAAAGCGCTCTTTCTGAGAATGAAGACAGAGGAAAAGAAAGAGTGCATTTCTTTAGAAAGTTGCACCCTCCTTGACAAACTGTATTCTTAATGGGGTTTGTTGAATTATGGAACCACAGCTGAAAAAAGAACATTCCACAGTGGCTCTTTAAAAAAGGTCTTGGTATTTATTTGGAAGACAATAATGTCATTTTCCAAGGACTTTTTTGCAGTAAAAATTTACAGGTTTGACATGGAGCAACTGAATTTACATCTTTCATCATGGCTGCCTAGGAGACTAAAATCCCAAAGGGCCACCACTACAGCCATTCTGTAGATAGGAGAGCTCATTGAGTGTCATAAGCATTCACAGGATGTAGCTTTTTTTTTCTGAGAAGGAACAGTAGAAATTATATTGTCTTAGCTCCTGCCCAATTTAACTCACTATCAACTTGAGCTTACCTTCTGACATATTATCCAGAAGCCATGGGGAAAGAAATTAATCCATCAGCTTTATTTAGCACCTATTATCAATGTTCTGGGAGTACAAGTCTACCTCTGCCCAACCCCCATCCCTGCTGAGCAGAACAGCTTTTGCAACATTGCTGGCAACCCGAAATTTGGTTTTATCTCCCACATCTTTTTCCATGTAGTCAATCAGAACTTTATGAAACTTCTGGGGTCATGTGGTATAATGGAAATTAAAACTACTAATCTAGAACACAGAAGACAGCATTCTATTGAAGTCAATCAGTTGGCAAGGATTTAGTGTCTATTCTGTGCCAGGCACCATGCTGGGGACACAAGTACAAACACTTTTGAGGAGGGACAAGGTGAAAGAAGAGAGAACAGAATAAAGGAGGGCAGGGGACAGGATAGAGCGAGATACAGTTAGCAACAGCAACTGTGAAAACAAGTTTTGAAGCAAGTTTCCCTGATAAAGTCTCATTTCTCAAACACATAGAGAACTGAGTCAAATTTATAAAAATAAGAGCCATACCCCAATTGATAAATGATTAAAAGATATGATCAGTTTTCAGATGAATTAATCAAAACTATGGCCATATGAAAAATTACGCTCACTATTGAGTGGAGAAATGTAAATTAAAATAATTCTGAGGTTCTACCTCATACCTATTAGATTGACTAATAGGACAGAAAAAGTAAATTACCATTGTTGGAGGGGATGTGGGCAAAGTGAGACATTAATGCATTGTTGGTGGAATTGTGAACCCATTTAATCATTCTATAGAGCAATTTAGAACTCTGCCCAAAGGGCTATACAACCATGCATACTCTTTGACCTAGCAATACCACTACTAGGTCTGTATCCTAAAAGAGATAAGAAAACAAAAAAGAAAAGGGCGTACATGTACAACAATATTTACAGCAGCTCATTTCTGGGGGCAAAGAATTTGAAATTAATGGGAGGCCTATCAGTTGGGGAATGATTGAACAAATTGCAGTATGTGATTTTGATGGAATACTATCTTACTATAAGAATGATGAGCAGGATGCTCTCAGAAAAACCTGGAAAGACTTGCATGAACTGATGCAAAGTGAAATGTACTGTGTGCAAAGTAACAGCAATATTGTAAGATGAGCAGCTGTGAATGACTTAGCTGTTCTCAGGAATACGACAATTTAAGACAGCTTTGAAGGACTTATTATGAAAAATGCTATCCATCCCCAGAGAAAGAACTAATGATGTCTGAATAAAGTTTGAAGCATACTTTTTTTACTTTATTGATTTTTCTTGAGATTTTTCTTTGTTCTATGTTTTCTTTCACAACATGACTATTACAAATATACTTTGGATGACTACACATATGTACAACTATATCAAGCTGCTTGCTTTTTCTATGGGGATGGGGATAGGGAGGAAGGAAGGAAGAAAATTGGAACTCAATGTTTTAAAAATGAATTTTAAAATTGTTTTTACATGTAACTGGGAAAAAAATAAAATACTAAAAAAAATTTCACCTAACTTCCTTTGTAAACTGTTCTATAAATATAGGCTGCTATTTATTATGATTATCTTTGATGACTCATGCCACATTGGAGCCTCTGAATCAAGACCTGTGGATTCCCACCCATCTACCTGCAACCGTCTACCTAGAGGAGGTTGGTGTGTGAGAAATGATTGATAATTGCTGTAACCCTAGAGCACTTTGCCAGTATGAAGTGCTGTATCAATGCTCTGGAGCACTAAGAATAATACATTTGTTGGCAGGAGAACACAGCCATCAGGAGCCTGTGGAGAGGAGTTTACACACAGAACTCATTGCATGTTCCAGGAAAGAATCCATTTCAAAGCGGAGACAAATAAACTCCATGCATCTGAAGGAAGGGAAAGTATCAGTAACAAAGGAAAGATTGGTTTAGTAAATAGATGATCTTTTTCAAATAATATGGAACCAGTAAGAAGCTGTAGCAAGGACTAAGAACAGGACAGAATTACAGAGATAAAATGAAAGCTTCTAAGTATCTTCAAGAGCCTGGGAAGTAAGTTGCAGGAATATGGTAACAACACCTCTAGCCTTTACACTAAACTTAAGGACTGCAAGAGCTTTACAAATATTTGTCTCATTTTGTCCTTACAACAACCTTGGGAGGTAGATGCTATTATTATTGTTATTTCCATTTCACAGACGAGAAAAATGAGGCAGACAGTGGTGAGGTGACTTACCCACAGTCAGTGAGTATAAAAGAAAGGATTTGAACTCAGGTCCCTCCAACTCCAGGTCCAACACTCTAGTCAACTGCATCACCTAGCAGATCTTTAATAATGTCCCCTCTTAAGGTCGTAGGCTCCAGTAGAAGAGATCTTAGCTGTCACCTAGCTTAACTTAACTCCTCATTTTATAGATGAAGATACTGAAAGTAGTAGTAGTAAACAGCCAAACTAGTATTCACATTCAGGTCCTTTGACTCCAAATCATGGGCACGTAATAAAGTTTACCTTGTTGTGCTGTGGATTCATTTCTAATGAAAGTCAATTTCTGTCTGTTGTGTGTATAGTGACTTTTGAATATGGAATTGAGAAAGTATTGAGAAAGTCTGTGCTATGACTGTTACCCCTCCACCCCCCACTACCCCTGAATCCCAACACTAGCTTTAGAGTAGGATTCTACTATTTTTACTAATATGTATTTCCTTTAGGAGAAATGGAAGTGTGTTTTTTTCCTTGGATCTTGAGATAAGGAAAAGAGCAACACAGAAAACCAGTATGTATTTCCTTTAGGAGAAATGGAAGTGTGTTTTTTTCCTTGGATCTTGAGATAAGGAAAAGAGCAACACAGAAAACCAATATTAAGTACAATGGATTCCCACTACCCAGCCCCCTACCCCCCCCCCCCCACACCTTTTCTAAAATGTCTGCCTTAGACCTGGGAATTCAAGGCTTCTCCCTAGAGTACCTATGATGAATGTATACAGCTTGGCCAGAGGGATAGGTAATTGGCATCTTGCATTCTTGCTAGCTCTGGCAGGCAATGTTCTTTAGCCTGCATCACTGAGTAGCATAGATATGCTCTTTGTTAGGATGAGGAGACAAGGAACAAAATCTCTTCTACTAATAACTTTCCAAACGTGTTACTGGGGTCTACTTCTTGATGGAATTTTTCATATGCAAAAGTATCAGCAGAGGCATAACTAGTGTTGGGTAAATGGGAGTTTTACCCAAAGGCACTGAAATATAGAGGACACGAAGTATTAAAATAATGATTTTTAAAATATGCAATTTTAAAATTGGTTACATTTATATTTTAGCAGCACTCCCACTCATTCAGCAGGACAAAAACCAGTGATCTTAGCACCTACTTAGCTAGAATAATTATTTGCTAGGAGGCTATCAAATCTCATTCTTCCTTCTCTCCTTCTTCTCCTATCACTAACTGTGGCATACCAGGTGAGCTTGTTCCTAGGTTGGTCTTTCTCTCACCCTTTGGATGGTGGCCTCCTTTGCAGTGGCCGTGAGGTATCTTAGGATCTCCCTTCACAGAGACCTTTCCTTAAATGACTGGTGCTCCCTTCCATCCATCTAAATTGTCTTAATTACTTCTTGCTTTATTTTCACATTATGTGTTACAAAGCTGTCTTGAGGACCCAGTTAGTGCTGCTTACCATGGATGCTGAGATTTCTAGTTCCCAGCTCCAGTAGCTGTACAGATGTCCTTCAATTAATTGGCCTAAAGAGAAAATAGGAAGGAGTGAGCTAAGGCTAATGCAGATAACAGAGATATATATTCTTGAATTTCCATAGCTAAGTTTCAGCTGTATATTTCAATATTTTTTAAAAATCTCTTTTTTTTTGCAAGTCCTTTGTGCTTGAGTGGGTGGGTTCATATCTTGCTTTGACCAAAAGGGTTCATCACCTCATTGCTAACTTTCTGGGATGAATCTCTCTGCGCTGAGCTCTAAATTGACAGACTCTGAGTCTACATTTGAGAACTTTCTCTCTTGATAGATCTTCTAAAAGCTTGAGCTTAGCTAGTAAGGCTTTGAGAACTCGGGTCACTTCCAAACTATTATAGACACATACAATTGGGATTTTAGAGTTAAATACATGAAACAAGTTTAATATTGTGATCTCAAGAGTTAAAATATGAAAGTGCTGGCTGACCTTGGTTCTGATATGTGAGAAGTTGAGAGTGAATCATAAACAATTTTATTTGCTGTTGGTGACTGAAACAAGAATGTAGCAGGAGACAGTAAGCCTTGTTTTGATCGTGCTTTGTCACTGTCTGTGTGATCTTAGGCAAGCCTTTCAAAGTAGGCCACAGTTCCTCCTTTGTTAAAAATTGAGGAGAGGTCAGGGTTTGTATTGGACGTTCCTTTCAGAAGAAAATAGTCTATGATTGTCTCATAACCTTGGCTAGTGTACATCCTATTGACGAAATAAACAACTAGCCTCCTTCTTTGAGATGAAAGCAGGCATGCCTTGGGGTAGTGTTAGTTAGGTCCAGACCACCGTAATAAAGTGAGTATCGGAATAAAATGTGTCATATGAATGTTTTGGTTTCCCAGTGCACATAAAAGTTATATGTATATTATGCTGTAGTCTATTAAGTGTATACCAGTATTATGTCTAAAAACGACATGTGACCTGAATTAAAACATACTTTATTGATAAAAAATGCTGTCACCTGAACTTTTAGCGAGTGGTAATTTTTTTTTTTTTGCTGATGGAGAGTCTTGCTTTGAGGTTGATAGCTGCTGATTAATCTGGGTGGTGGTTGTTGGAGGATGGGGTGGCTGTGGAAATTTCTGAAAGTAAGCCAATGGAATTTGCTATGTTGATTGACCCTTCTTTTTATAAAAGATTTTTCTGTAGCATATGATGCTGTTAGCATTTTACCCACAACTGAACTTTTAAAACTGGAGTCAATCCTCTCAAACCTACCTCTGCTTTATCAACTAAGTTTGTGTAATACTTTTTCAATATTGTTGTTTCTCAGAGAAGAGGGAAGTCCAAGGAGAGGGAGAAATATGAGTGAAGAGTCAGTTAGGGGAGTACTCAGAACATAAACAATATTTGTTAAGTTTGCTTCCTTATGTGGGTACAGTTTGACACCCCAAAACAATTAAGTAATATTAAAAATCAACACAATACATGTCATAATAATGAAAAAACTTGAGATATTGGGAGAATTATCAAAATGTGACATCGAGATATAATGTGAACACATGATGCCACTAGATTTGCTTGCCACTAACCTTCAATTTGTAAAAAATACAATGGGAAGGGTAATTTTAAGAAAAACTATTACTATTTTCCACTAATAGACTTAGACATCTGTCCTGGGTAGAGGCAGATATATATATAACTATATATTATAAATATATAAATAATATAAATATATTTTATATATATATAATATAAATTATAAAGGGGAATAAAACACCTTTCTGTGTTAATGGATTGAAGTGCACTCATTTGAGCATGAACTTGTTAATGAGCATTGTTACCTGAGCATTGATTTGTTAATGTCTTTACCTCAGGAATCCTCTCCCTCTTCCTTCTTCCTAACTTCTACCCACTGTTTTCATCAAGTGACTATTTAGGATCTTCATCTTCATATCAGAGTCCCCTCACATTTTTTATTGTGAGTTTGTGGTGACTGAACCTTGCTTACCTCAAGCCTTTCCTAGGTACTTAACCTGATCATATACCTGACTTTTTTCCCTCTCTTCTTGGGAGGGATTGTCATTCCTTGGACACCCTACGCTACAGCTCTATCAAGACAGATCTTTCTGAAAGGCTGAAGCATCCCTAAAGAACAGAAGACAAAACCAAATCAGACATACAGGGGAAAGCAGTCTCCCCATTTTATATGCTGAGATGCTATAGGACAAAAGAAAGGATGTCTAGAAATTTTTAAACCATAGGTTAAGTGTGAATAATCCTGCAAAAAATTACTGCAAGTTCTGAAAATGAGGTTGTCAAGTTCCACTATTTCGTAACAGTCCAAAAATGCAAAATGCTAGACTAAACTGATCCTTGCTGTTCAAAACTCTCCATCTGAGGAGTCTTTTTCTGCCTTCTGCCCCTAAATAATAACAATGAAGATTGTTAAGCATCTGATCCCACATAACTCCCAAGGAATCCTCTTATTACTATATTCTATCCTAGTCTGTCCTTTTGTATTATCCTAGTCTTATCTTGAACTTCCTTAGGCTTACACTCTAGCCCTTAGGTTTCTGTACATTCCTTACCCCATTCCCAACATATATTTTCACCCCATGTCCCAATCACAGTCTGGGTAGGTAAGCTAATCAGATAGGTGAAAATGCAATGCTTAAACAATGAAGTTTGTTCCAAGGACAATGCCTGCCCACATAAAGGTTTTGCTCAAACAAGCATGGCTCCATGGCTGGACTGGGGTGGGGAGGAATCTGTGTTTTAGTTGTGGTTCTGCTACCTGCTACCTGTGCAGCCTTAGATAACTTGCTTAATTCCTTTGAGTCTCAGTTTCCCCAACTGTGAAATACAGAACTTGGATAAATAGTCTCCAAGGTTCCTTCTTTTTTTTTAAATTCTTTGATTCTGCAACCTGGAATATGCTCCAAATGAGTATTCTTCGTCTCCATCCTGAACACCTAAGGACTTTTTTTTTTAAATTGAAGAAATTAGGAAAGCCAACCACACTTTGGAAAGAGAAATAAAAAGTTAGCCTATTCTCAGGGTTTGCAATTATTTTTAGAGGTTTTTTTTTTTATTTTTTGATGTGGATGGTCCTAATCTGTGCCTTTGGTGCCAAATCTACATTGTCTTCTTCTTGGCCTGTGCCTGAGGCAACAGCTTCTTGAGTATCTATGTCTGCTATAAAGATTTTAGAACATATTGGAATACTGCTGTGCTATAAGAAATGGTGAGGTCGATGATCTTTAGAAAAACATGGAAAGACTTGCATGAAATAACGAAAAGTCAAATGAACAGAACCGAGAAAACATTTTGTACAGTAACAGTAACATTGTTTTAAGAGCAACTTTGAGCAAATAAGTTATTTTAACTATTATAAATATTCAAATTAACCACAAAGGACATATGAAGAAAGATACTATCTGCATCCAGTGAAAGAACTGATAAATAGAAATATGTATAGAATAATTTTAGATACACATGTACATATATGCATATATATATGTATATGTGTATATATTATATATATGAATATATATAATGATGAATTGTAGCCATCTATGAATAGGAGAGAGAAGAATAAAAGGGAAAAATGTAAATGAAAATTTTATTGTATATTTGAAAGGGGTAGAAAGTTATACATAAGTGGATTTGCAGTTTCATGTACAATCATCTTTTTTATTATGCTATGTTATGAAAATGCTTGTTTTATTCCGTAAATTAAAAACAAGAATATCTATGTCTGTTTCAGAGGATCTATGTTTCCATTGGCATGAGTGTGTAGTTCCCTCTATGCCTCAGTAGATAATCTTAGTGAATAGCTATGAGCAAAAAGAAACATTCATTATCATATGGCTGATGTCTTGGGAATGGGTTTCTGTGTGCATAGCTAGGTTGCCACATGACAGATCCCTGAACTTTGTCAGAAGCAATCATATTTTGATGGGACTTACCCAGAACATGTGCTCCACTTAGAACTCAGGGTCACCTTTGAGCCATAATAAGACATAGATCTAGGCTTTAGAGGAAGTCTTGTTATGTACTATGATATGTTTATCTTATTATAGCACACCCACAAGTTCCCACTCAGGTCAGACAAGCCACAAGACTGCTTAGTGTGGACGTTTTTCAGTGCTGACGTAGTAGGGAATCATAAAAAATTGATGCTATCTGATTGGCCTCATGTCCCCCTGCCTATGTTGGACTTCAGGACTGGATGTGTCCTTTCAAGTCTCTAAGTCATGATCATCCAGATTCATGACCTGGGTGGGTGACGATGAGAGCACAAGCAGAGTAGGAAAGGGCTCATGGAAGATTCCACTGGGAGGGAGGAATAAAGAGAAAGGCTGGCGGGGTTAGCAAAGAATGGAAGAACTTCTGGCCTGTGGGTGATGGGATCAACAGCTGAGTCAGTCCAAGTGTGTCAGGCAAGGCTGGCAGGTTTTCCTTCAGTGATTAAGCAGCATTCCTCACACAGGGGCATAAATGAGAAAGAAATGAAGCTTGTGTGAACATGTGCAAGCCAGGATCAGAGGAGACATTAATTAATGCTGGTCTTCCTTCACAACAGCTTCTTAATAATCTTTTAGGCTGAGGTCCATGCTTTCATTTTTGTGCTAAGCTGTGAGTCACTCTAAATGCTTTCCAACTAGGACAAAGTTCAGCTGACCCTGGAGAGGAGGGAAGGGGAGAGTGGAAGAAAGGGGAGAAAAGGGGGAATAGTGAAGAGGAGGCCTGATAATACCACATTGATGTTGCCTAGTGCTCCATTAAATGTCTTTCCTCAGCCGCTTTTGCTCATTTGCAGTTATAACCATCAACTATCAGAAGAAGGTACTAACTTGTAGGCATCTAAATGGCATTCCCCTAAGCATTTGCCAGCAAATTCAGTAGCCTAAGGACTAGGCTGCATGAAATTCAAAATGGTAGCAATGATACCAGTTGAATCCTAACCACAGGATACCTCCTTTCTATGTCAATGAAAAGAAAGGATTCATTATCAGTTGGGGCTCCAATTAGAGTAAGTATGGTATAGTCAAAAAGGGATGGATTTGGAATCAGAGGACCTGGCTTTGTATCTCAGTTCTATTTACTGCCTGGGAAACAATTTTCTCATGTGTAAAAGGAGGACACAGAAGTAGATGGCATTTAAGGTCCTTTCCAGCTCAAATCGATGATCTACTTCACTGAATAACTGTTATGCTAGGTTCTGGGTCCCATCCTCGAGTAGTTTATCTAATAGGGGAAATGGGAAGTGTATACAAGGAACTATAATTCAGTTTTCTTGACTAGTCATTTCAGTCATGCCCTATTCTTCGTGACCCTATTTGAAGTTTTCTTGGCAAAGGCACAGGAGTAGTTTGCTATTTCCTTCTCCAGCTCATTTGATAGATGAGGAAACTGAGGCAAACAGGGTTCAGTGATTTACCCAGGTCTCTGAGGTTAGATTTGAATTCTGAAGATATCTTCCTGACTCCAGGCCTGACACTATCCACTGCGCCACTTAACTACCTCCATAATTTGATGCCATTTTCAATTTGACACACGTCTTAAGAATATATTATGTGTAGCACATTTATGCTAAGTGCTGAGAAAGAAATAAAGATATGATCTTTGCCCTCATGGAGTTTGTGGTCTAGTCCAGGGATGGGGAACCTGCTGCCTTGAAGACACATGTGGCCCTCTAAGTCCTCAAGTGTGGCTCTTTGACTGGATTCAGACTTCACAGAACAAATCCCCTTCTGTGAAGTCTGTATTCAGTCAAAGGGCCACACTTGAAGACCTAGAGGGTCACATGTGTCCTCAAGGCCACAGGTTTCTCACCCCTGGTCTAGTAGTTTACAGATACATAGATAGCTATAAGACATGATAAACACTAAGAAATGTGCAAAAACAAAGTATTATGTGAGGTCTGAGGAGTAAAAGTTTGTCTAGCCTTGTTTTGCCAGGGTAAAAGTGAGGAGAGTCAGAAATCCCCTTCTCACTTGCAAATGCAAATAGCATGAAAGTCATAAACAAGATGCCATAAGAGTTTGGATGAAGAGAGAACACTTTAGGCTGGGATCAAACCCAATAAGTCTTCATAGAAGCCACGGTATTTTCAGTTATGCCTGGAATTGTTTACTAGGCGTTGACCTATGTTGAGGAAAGGGGATATAATAGAAATCTTTAAAAATGAAACAAAACAAAAACGGAAAATCAAGCTAGTTTGCAATTCAAGTGTCATGGGGCCCAGACTCAGTGTGGCGACCTGACTAGTCAGTGCATGTGGAAACTGGTGTGGTTGTCTATAAACAAAAAACCTGAGATATGAGAGTAAACATGCCAAGCTACTGCCTCAGGTTTCTTGACTAGACAAACTCCACCCTTAGAGGAATGCAGTATGACTTTATTGTAGAGAATAATGTAGCCTGAAGATTCTGAAAACCTGAACCTGATTTCCACTTTTCTGTTGACTAAGGGTGACTGAGTAAGCAACTGACCATTCCTGTGCCTCATTTTTTTTCTACCCTGGAAAAGAGGCTAGCTGTCGTATGCTTATAGAACAGAGGACTGGTGAGGATTGTAATGGAAGACTTTTTGTAGAGTGCTTTGTGCTCAGAAGATTTGTTATTAATAAATCATAATGAATAATAGGGCCATTATTGATGATGGCAGGGCTGCTCTAGTACTGACCTAACCAATGAGGTTACAATGAATTGCAAAGATTACAAAGAATTTCCTGCTTGCTAGAAATTGAAGGGTAAAGGTGAGAAATGTACGCAAAGACCTGGGAGTTACTGAGGCAGTCCCAAGCATAGAGTTATTAGATTTTAAAATGGAAAGATTTTAGGAGTCAGAGGAAGAGATCAAGACCCAGAGAGATGAAGAGATTTGTCCACAGTTCTTTGACATGAAATCCCCAAAGATCATTCATTCATAGAGACTTATTTTTTGGTTTATTCTTTCAAACACCATCCACAATATCCTAAGCCAACCCTCAAAATCTGAACTCTTTAGGTGGGTACTATGTAAATAGACTTTGTTTACCAAGTCTTTTTATGAGCTTACCTCTGAGTACCAAAAAAACAAAACAAAACAAAAAACCAGCAACAAAATACATGAAGCAATACTATGGGATCCCTGATCTGATTTTATAGCTCTAGATTCCATTTTAACCACTACCTTTCCTCTCTCCCTCCATTTAGAAACCTGCTCTTGGGCAGCTAGGTGGTGCAGGAGATAGAGTGCCAGACCAAGAAGATTCATCTTTTTTACTTCAAATCTGACTTCAGAGACTTACTAGCTGTGTGATCCTGGGCAAGTCACTTAACCCTGATTGCCTCAGTTTCCCCATCTGTCAAATGAGCTGGAGAAAGAAACGGCAAATCACTCCAGTGTCTTTGTCAAGAAAGCTCCAAATGGGCTCATGAAAAGTCGTTCACAATTGAACAGTAACGAAATCTCTCAGGAAGACTAGAATATAACTCTGGGAGCTGAGTGGTTTTGGAAATGGTAGCAAAGAACAACTAGCTGTGAAACTCAGAGTGCAATAGAGAACATATAGTTTGGAGAAGGGACAAGAGAAATATCTGCCTGTGTTTTCAGGGTGTGGGTCATTTGATTTAGGGCTTGATCTTGCTGTCTTATTGCCAACTTCAAGTGAACCCTGTAATTGTATGTCCACTAATTGCATGCGGGTTAGGAGGGAGGACTCATTCTCTTGGACATCATAATGGGCCATGTATTGTTTGAATGCTTCCTTGTCAGTGCCAGGCAATAATCTAATCTAAAAGAGGAGTCAAGCATGTACTAAGTAGCAGGAAGTAAAACGCACACACACACACACACACACACACACACACACACACACACACACGCACGCACTGATAATTTCTCTGAGCTCCAGTTGTGCAATTAGCCAGGATGAGATTATCTCCCCCTTCCTTTTCTTTTTTTTAAAGATATCTTTTAAGACTAAGGTTTAGAAAATATACAGGGGACATACCTCAGTGGTTCATCATGGCAGAGATGACAATGAGTTCTCAAACACATGGCAGTAAAAAGAACACTGGATTTAGAGGTAGAGGAACTGAATTCAAATTCTATATCTGCCACATATTACTTGTGTGATCCCCTCTGTGCCTTACTTTCCTTATCTGTATGCAAAAGCATTCCAAGTAATATAATTAACAAGATGATGTCTATGTCCTTATGCCTTTATCAGAAGAGAATACCTTTTTGATTGAGTTATAACATATGAGACTCAGGGAAGGAAACTGAGGAGAAGTGATATAAAACTACTTACCCAAAGTCAGAGAGGGAATTTGAACTCAAGTTCTCTTGCAAGGTAGAGTAGAATGAGAACTGGTTCAGAAGTCAGATGTCCTGGGTTCAAATTCTGCCTCTAATATTACCCATATAAGTTCAGACAAGATGTTTAACTGGGCCTCTATTGTCTTATTTGTAAGATGAATGAATTGGTTGGACTAGATGTATTTACTAAGGTCTTTTCCAGCTCTATACCTATAATAGTATAGAACATGGAAGAGAATCCTGTTTAGCAAGGGACTCGGAGACCCCTCTCAACTCTGAAATTCTAAGAATCTGTGGTTCTGAAACTGATACATGAGAAGGGAAGTGGATTGTGTAGGACAGGGCACAAGTAGCTGAGCCAAATTCAAACTCAGACCTTAAGACTAAAAATCCCAGGTTTTCTCTACAGTACTAGGAACAGTGGGAAAAAATTTTATATATATATATATATATATATATGCGCATAGTTTCATGATCACTATAAGAATACATTTCCTAACACTTAGAGGTGTGTCAGAGTCAAATGGGCTGCCCCGGAAAATAGTGGCTTTCCCAGGCAACAGTGTTCTGGCAAATTTTTAACAACCTGCTCCCTAAAAATGCAAGGCACATTTTTAAATTTAATCGGCATTGTTAGCATTTTTCCCATCACTTTCTTAAATCCAGACAATCAATTAAACGATATATTAAGCCCTGATTTTTAATTGATTGCTGATTTCTGAAGTTCAAGTACATTGAAAATAAAATGCCACATAGAAGTTAACTATTATAAGCTATTTTAATAGATGCTTAAAATTTACTTATTGATCAGGCTTGGTTCTTCTGGAGTTCTCCTCCCCATCCCCTCATAAGGGCAAGCAGAATACAAAAGATCTCCTGTTCTTGCTCACCCTTCAGCACTGAGGAGTGAGGCAACAACTGTCAATATGACCCATCCCCACCTTCATGAGTAATTCAAATTTCAGGGGGACTTCCAGCATGGCAGTCATTATATCATGCATTTTTCTCTGACTCAGACAAGAAGTTCATCTTTTCATTCCTTTATGAGCCATGTGAAAAAACAAATGTTACTAGGAGAGAACTCCTTTACCTCTACCACCTATTGCTAAAATCTTGTGAATCTTGAGCTGCTTAAGTCCTGAGATTTCCAGTATTCTCTGAAAGCTCCTTATTTGTGTTTAGAATTTGTAAGTTCATTGGAATCAACAGGTTTAGATGAGCGTGTGTACTGTAAGTGGTTCTGTGGCACCTACTTTGTACTAGACGTTGTGCTAAGTGTTTTACAATTATATCTTGCTTGATCCTTACAACAACCTTGAGGTAGGTGCTATTATTATCCCCATTTTACAGTTGGGAAAACTGAGGCAAACAGAAGTAACGTGACTTGCCAAGGTCATACAGCTAGTGATTCTCTGAGATCAGACTTGAACTCATGTCTTCCTGACTCCAGACTCAACACTCTATCTACTGCAGTACCAGCTGTCTTTGATGGCCACCTTAATTTTAGTCCTGTGGGACAGCAATATATTAAACTAGATTCTAGCTCTTTGACCTGTAACAAGAAGATCAACTCTAGTGATTCAAGATGTCAGTATATAGGAATTCCCCAAAGCTGTGCTTTGGGCATCTTCCAGGTTTGTAATGTGAACAGCTAGCGCAGCTAGGTGGAAAGAGTGCTGGACCTTGAACCAGGAAGACTCATCTTCCTGAGTTCAAATCTGGCCTCAGATACTTTCTAGCTGTGTGACTCTGGGCAACTCACTTAATTTCTTTTGCCTGTTTCTTTATCAGTAAAAAGAGCTGGAGAAGGAAATGACAAACCATTCTAGTATCTCTAAGAAGAAAACCCCAAAGGGGGTCAAGCAGATTTGAACATGATTGAAAATGACTAAACCACAACCATCTGAACAGACCTCATCTGAGACCAAAAGTTCTTAACTTTTTTGGTGTCATGAACTCCTTTGGAAACCTGGTAAAGACTATGAATCTCTTCTCAAAATAATCTTTTAAAATGCATGAAACACAATTTGCAGAGTTACCAGGGAAACCAATTAGATTGAAATGTAGTCATCAAAAATATAAAAAAAGTTCCCAGATCCCCAAGTTAAGAACCCCTAACCAACACCATAGCAATGTTTCTCCCTCCTCATTTTTCTACCTGTAGCCTTTCTTATTTTCCCTTCCTGTTCTGAATTGCTCTTTCTTATCAAACACATTATCCTTACCCATACCCAGGTAGTGCAGACATTCCTTTAGGTAGGAAAGCTTAATATGCCCACTCAACACCCCTTGGAAGCAAGGCAGCCTAGGGAAGAATTTAGTGACTTTGGTGTCTTCCCAGGTGGTATCAAATTCATAGGGAAATAGGGTCACTAATTCATACATAAGGGTCCCTGCTGACTTGAAAGTGATGGTTGAAAAAATGTAATGTTAACTCTGATTTATTGTATTTTTATTGATTTTGCTAAATATTTGCCAATTAGGTTTTAATTTGGTTCAGGCACTTGGGAATGTTGTGGGCACTACCCAGGCCGCCTGTTTGACAGTTCTGGTCTTTCCTTCCCTTTCCTTCTGATGCGTTTCTTCTGGAAACAATGCCTGTCCAACGTGCCATTTCTGTGGGAGCTTTCTCTTAGTTGGCTGTTAAGCAATCTGAGAAAGTAAGGTCTCTAGATGTTATTGTCTGTCCTCCTGTGACTTATATATTACTGAGAGATTCCCCCTCTTAACAAAGAACCCTACTCTGATGGCTCATGGAGAGATGGAGATGACTCTGGGTTCCTGAGTGGTAAGATAGAAGAATGTCAACTCTGGAAGTTTCTATCAAGTTGGAAAGGCTCCGAAAATGATCCTAAGGAAAGACTGGGTACTTTCCTGAGGAAGCAAGGTAGCATAGACTATGGAAGGCTAGTTGAGTTCAAATATGGATTCTGATTCTTCTTGACTATGTGATTCTGGACAAGTCATTCAGCCTCACTTTCCTAATCTATAAAATGAGGATAATGATAGCACCTACCTTACAGGGTTATTGTGGGGATCCAATGAGATAACATCTATAAAATACTTCGCAAACCTCAAAATGGTGTATAAAACTTAGGTATTATTAACTGCTTTCCCTGTATTGATTATCCCCAATTTATCTGGTACAGTTGTCCCTTGACATTTGTAGGGGTTAGGAACGCAGGACCCCCATGGATGTGAAAAACCAGGAATAACTCTAGGCCCCACTCCAAACCTTTATTTATTTATTTTTTTAACAATTCTCATCCTATTTATTCAACACACAAAACAGGTAAAACAACCTGCTACACTCATACAACAATTGCATTTTCTAGGAAAGAGAGATCAGTATCTTGTACATTATGTTAAAGTCTTCACAGCTTCCCATGTAGTTACAGCAACTACTTTATGGATTTCCTTCTTGTATGAAAAGCACAAGATACAAAGATAAATGTGGGAGAAAATCACTGTCTTAAGTCTGGGTGGTAGAGACACAAAGAGGAGATGTTCCTAAAGAGAACACATAGCCTGTAGTTCTTTAATGCACTGAAACTTAACAAAATTCAACTGTTTATAATAAATTTATGTATACATACTTATGGTAGTAAATGATAAAATAGATGAATATGACATCAATTTTTTTTGGTTTTCTTTACATGTGATTTTTTTGCAGTTTGTGGAAAATCTCCAAAAATTCCCATTTAATTATCAGTGACCATTCTGGGAAAAACCACAACCATGAATGTGAAACCTATGAACATCAAGGCATGACTGTATATCTCTTTTTTACATATACATGTACATTTAGATATATAGTTGTTTGTATGCAGACCCCCCCATTAGACTATCAGCAGGGACTGTCTCTTGCCTCTCTTTGTGTCTCCATTTCTTATAGTAGGTGCTTAATAAATAAATACTAATTGACTGATTCTGACTGACTGAATTATTGACTATGGAGAAGCAATATGTTGACCTTCAGGTGGAAAACCCTTTGATCATGGTAACCTGTAAGACATAGAAAAATACAAAATAATCCTCAGTTCTGTGTGGTTCCCTTCTGTTTCTGAAGTGGTAATGATGGAGTAATAGGAAAAGTTGATAGAAGATGCTAAAAACCACAATTTTTAAAATGATCTCCAAACATGAACTTATCTGTTGGTTCTTTAAATGTGAGAAATTAGTAGGATGACCAATGAATTGACATGATTATTGGAAATACTCAAACCATATAAGGGGTAGCTGGGTGGCACAGTTGATAGCGTGTTGGGTTGGGGTCATGAAGAGTCGAACGTGACCAAAACAATTCAACAACAAAAATGTATAAACGTGGACATTCTTGTACTAAGATGAAACCAGAAGACAAAAAGAGATTAGAGCTAAATGGAAATGTTGCTCACATAAATGCACTCTTTGGAAAGGCAAACAAAGGAAGTGATAGAATTGTATTCATCATTTGTCCAGAGGCAATAAGAGACATCATTTTGTGGAATACTTGCTTATCTTATCTTACAGGGCTCATGCGGATCATATCCAAAAAAAGCATCTTGAAGATAACATAATCTTGAAGATAATGTTGGCTGTGGGGCCAATATCTGCTGCAGAAGATGAAATAGACAAAGTGTAGGAAAACGTTGACAAGATTCTTTGAACCAATTCTACATCTACTTTAATGCTCAGAAACTTCAGTCACAGATCAAAGTGTGTTGAAAACTATGGTTTAGAAATGAAAGGGCCCAAAGCCTTGAAAATACCCAGAAGCTACACACTTACTCATGAATACTGTCTTCAAGAAAAGGGTCAGAGAGCATGAGGCACAGCAAACCTTGAATATTACAGAAAATGATATTTAAATCTTAATGGATAGGAAGCCACTAGTTCCTGATGTGAGAGTCCTATTAGACCCTCATGTCCATATACAGTTAACTGATTGACAAGTAGGTAAAACCAAGGTGAAATTCAAATTAGGGATATTATGCCCTAATGTGCTGTACAGGAAGCAAAAATGGCACTTGAGAAGATGAAGCCAGGCAAGCCAACTGTATAAAACCAAGTACGAAATATCTTAGGGAGGGTAAGAGGCTAAAAGAATGGAAAATTTCATGCCAACTCCCCAAAAGGCAATTGAGAGGACATCAATAACTAACAGCCCATATGCTTACTTCTACATCTTTATGAAATCTTTATGAGAATGATTTAGGGGTATACTTGATGAAAATATTGAGATAGAAGCAGGCAGACTTTGTCAAAAGAATTTCTATATAATATTGCATCATTATAGTCAAACAATTGACAAAGGTGCAGAAAACATAAGATCCACATTTATTTATTTGATCTAGGTTTATTTGATTTATATTTGATCTAGATTTATTTGATTGAGTTGATCACTAAAAATGAACTTGACGTGGTCAAAATAGAGGCTTTGAGGGTCTTCTCCAAGAAGGAGTTTCTGATATACATTAAGATTGTACATGTTGGGTTTTTTTTTTTTTTTTGATAAATGAAGTCAGAGTTAATTCAGTTCTATGATTCCTTCATTTTTAATGATAAGCAAGGCACAAAATGACAGGTGATAAAATAATAGCTAGAGCTGTCTTTGGATTCAGAGAGACCTAATTTCAAATTGAGATAGTGATACATACTGGTTGTATGGCCTTGACAAGTCTATGGACCTGTCAAGGCTCTAGGCAACTAACATTCTAAATTGAAGAACAACTGCTAATCACGTTGGTAGAAGGACGTTCCTCACCAGGCATGCCCTATAATGAAATTACAGATATATCCCTCCCATCTCTCCACCTGCCTCAAAAACACAAAACTAGCTTGCTGTATGGTTTGCAAATGGTGTCTGCTCCTATCATGGAGAATGCCTGATACAGGGTCCAAATGGAAGACAGAAGATGGGGCAATCTTCCAGATGCTCCTGTTTGTGAATGATCTTGTACCAAGGACATTACTAGAATGCCCTTAATGATCCCTGAGAACAAATTAACCTTAAATGGTCCAAAGAGGAAAAAATTAATGGATGAAAAATGTCTATTATACAGTGTATTACATGCAGTTAGAAGAACAATACATTTTGTTAATGTCAACACATAGTCAGGGCAGTCTCTCCAGATGGAGAATGACTTGGTCCCAGAATATAACAGAGGGAAGTGAGCAAGCTCGATAGAATCTAAGAAATTATGCAGGGTTTACAGATATCCTAAGATACGTCCCAACTTCAAAATCCATCCTTTCATTTCTCTTCCTCCCTCCCTCCCTCCCTCCCTTCCTTCCTCCCTTCCTTCCTCCCTCCCTCCCTCCCTCCTTTCCTTCCTTCCTTCCTTCCTTCCTTCCTTCCTTCCTTCCTTCCTTCCTTCCTTCCTTCCTTCCTTCCTTCCTTCCTTCCTTCCTTCCTTCCTCTCTTTCTGCCTATCTATCTATATATTATATGGAAATATATAATACATACAAGTCTGATCAGTCACAATTGGACACACTGTACATTAACCCTGATGTAGTGAGATCGTTTTGGTCCTCTTTGAGTATGAAGGACAGCCACCAGCACCATGTATATTTTAGACTGTCTCCCTATCTTGCTTAGGCTAGAAATGCAGTGATCATTCATGGTCCCAGTACCACTGCTGATTGGGACAAGAGCTTTGGCCTGCTGCATTTCCCATGTGAATTAGTTTGTCCCTCCCCAGGTAGTGTGGTGCCCTTCTTCCTCCCAGAGGTCTGCTATATTGATTATGGACTTAGTGTAGCTGCCTGATCAACTTTAGCCTTGTTGCAACTCAGAATTTCCAGCCAAAGTGATCTACCAACCTCAGCCTCCCCTAGTGGCAAGAATTACTGACCTATGCCACCTCATTGGGCCTAAAACTCCATCTTTTTAACATAATTGTTCAGCAGGTGATGCTGTATGGTTGTGAATTTTCATATACCACATTTTCTAAAGAAGCATTGTTGTACGTGACAAAAGTATTTGTAGAGATGCATTGAAGGACTCAAGGAGACTGAAGTATGTTTCTGAATTCCAGTGATGGTTTATGTATAAGAAGTCACATAAGGGAAATAGTTTTCTAGGATTTAGATTTAGAAGGGGCTTTGAAATCATCTAGTTCCACCTTATTCTACAAATGAGAATACTGAAGCACACTGAAGGGAATGACTTGACCAAGACTGCACAGGGAACAAATAGTAGAGCAGGAATTTGAATCCCAGTCTTTTGATTCCAAATCCAGTTCTCCTCTTCACTCCATTGTAATATAGGAGATGTATGATTTGAAAAGAATCTGGTGATATAGTGTGAATGAGGGGTAAAAGATAAATGGAGAATCTAAATGTTCCACTGTATCCATAGAATGCAAAAAGATCTAAAGTAAGGCCTCCAGAGTGTTGATTAGGTCTTCTATGAACATTTATAGGAAAATGGGCAAGAGTTACATTGGATGGGAAATCACAGATAGATTTTAGTCTCTTCTGATGGAGGGAAGACTTGTAGCAATGAAAATGTGTTGTATTGAAGATTCTTGAAGACTAAAGTTTTTAAGACCTAGAAGGATTGAGTTTCTAATGGTAATATAAGCCAGAGATGTCAAACTCATGGCCTATAAGCTATGGCTAACAAAACCCTTGAGTAAGGCTTGAACCTTAAAATATAGTTATGAAATATTTAACTAAATAAATAAAAATACAGTAGACCATAGATAATATTAATTTATGATCTTTCTAAGTCAACATACTCCCCTGTTTATATTTGAGTTTGACACTATTGATGTAAGCTACTGCTCCTTTGTTATGTGAACATTTTGATTGCTGAAAGGAGAAGAAAAATAATATTTATATATGGAACACTGATAAGACGATCTTGAAAAGAAATATAGACCACCAGGTAAAAGTGTTTACAGAGAACCAGTATTCTGAAAAGACCAGAGAGGAAAGTCTCTCTCAGAAGCAAAATCTTAGACTAAAGGCAAAAATGGCTACAGTACATTATGTTACAGTAGTTTATTTTCATGTTACTGTTTTAAAACTTTGCAAGTTTATAGTTGGGCTAGACTCAATTATATGCTTTTTGAGGGACTTTTGTGGGATGAGGGGAAGAGTTACATTTGACAGAAAGGTGGGGATTTTAAAATTTCTGATCATATAGTAAAGAGGAGTCAATTAAACAGAAGGAAACCCTGCTCTGAAGCAGAAAAGTCATCAAGAAGCTGAGTGCAGGAGGAATCAGAAGATGGAAGGTGATGAGAAAAGATGCTTGTAGAAATGAAGTCATCAAAAGACAGAATACAGAAGAAGCGAATTGCTTACAGCTGAGGCACCAGGCCTGTAACAGCTTTTTCTGGGAGCTGTCCTGATTGGCAGATAGGTGTTGCTTTGCTGAAATCTGATTGACTGGAGAAACTCTATTTTGCCCTTTGTAAATCACCTACAGCTTGAGAGAGGAGAAACCTTTGGGAAGTACCTGTGTTGTCCTTTACTGACATAATCACCTCAAGAGAAGAGAAAGGAAAAGGGGAAAGACAAGTGTTTGCTAGAAATTGTGCTGATTGGAGGAGAGGCATGTTTGCTGGGAGCTGGTTGGTAAAAGCAGAATACTGTTATATAAAGAGTTGTCTGTCATCATAATGCTCTTCAGTCTCCTACTTAGGAAGCATACCGAGTAATCTATAGCACCCAGACTCAGGGCTGTTGTTTCTTTAAAAGTGTGAGTGTAGGTGAGGGGTGTGAGGACAGAGACAGTTAGAGACAAGACAGAGACAGAGAGAGACAAATTTTAAAACACTTTTTCAGTTCTCTGTCAAAGGTGATTGTATGATAAGATAGCTTGACGCTGCTTTAGCAGCCTAAGCATTGCAGGTAAAAGGCTTTGCCTAGCAAGAAAGCTATGAGTACCAGACAGGACCAGAGAGCAGAGGAATGGTTTTTGCCCAGTAACTGACGCATGATGCATACATGAGTCTCACTACTAAGTTTCTATAAATTTGAGCTCACCCTCTTCCTTCCTTGACATAGATACTGTGCATTGTGGGAGAGTGTGTCCTAGGATTATGATTGGACTGAACTGTGGTATTTCAATTATTTGAGCTTTTGCTTTCGATTGCATAACTGCTATGATATGATTATCCTTACTTTTGCCTTCCCATTTAATAAACATTTTATATTTGAGAGTTAATGGCATCATGGTTGCTGTTTTGTAAATGGGCAGCACAGGGATGTCGGCTCAGGAGCTAGAATGCATCCTCCCATACCACGGTTATTCCTAGGTCCCTAAGAGTGATCATGATGCAGATCAGTCCCTTATTCTGAGAATCCTGCCCCCAAATCTGCCAGAATGAAGGCAAGTTGAGTTTAGTGAGCCAGCACAGACAGAGGTAAGGGAAATGTAGGTATCACATCATGTTGGAAAGCTTTACCTTAGGACAGCACTGCCCCTGTAGTGTGGACGGTCATGATTGCTACAGTAGAGTTTCAGGTACTGAAAGAAGAGAAGACAAAATATTTAGAACAAATTGGCTAGACTGGAACCCTTCAGATCAACTCTGTGTGACTGGTTGATGATTCTACTTGTTCATAAAGACAATCCTGACTTAGCAGAGAATCAAATATAACCTTAGAATAGACTATTTGTTCTGACACAGTGGTAAAAAAAGCTCTAAAAGTACTAGGTGAGTTATATACTCTATACTAAACATGGGACTTCCATTGGAAAACTCCTGTTACAGACCCTGTGATCTATACAACATCCTGTGAGAATTTTTAACAGCCAGATGCAGGTTCTCAAAATTTTCTTATAATGAAAACAAGAATCTGAGAGGAAACAGGTTTCCAGAAAATTCTTAGGATGGATTGAAAAAAATGTCTTGTAACTTCTAGGCCCTTACCTGCTGGGCCTGGAGTCAGGAAGACATGAGATCAAATCTAGCCTCAGTGACCCTGTAGAAGTCACTTAATCTCTGTCTGCAGAATGCAGATAATACTACCTATCTCCCCAGGTGGTTGTAAGGATCAAAAGAGATAATGATTATACTTAGCACATTGCTTGGCACATTGTAGGTATATAACTATTAGCTATTACCCTGTAGCCAGCCAGCCAACTGAGGATCCTCTCCAAACTTAGCTAGACAGCCAGCCCCTTGGATGACAAACCTATAAGCTGGATTCACAGTTGAAATCCTTCCAGCTTGGCCACATCTGTTTTGCTGGCACAACTTTCAAGAGCCTATGGTCACTTCTACCCCATGATGAGGTATTCTTGCAGGACTTTAGAAGAAAGGACAGAGATATATTAACATAACATTTTCCTACCCCACACCAGACTTCTGGGATACTTCTCTCAGGTTTCTTTGGTAAGTACAACATACTTTTTTACCTCCAGCAAGACAGATACTTTGTAAAGATGATTTTCTTAATAGCAGGTCCTTATATACTTATTGAAAACTCCTTTGCATTTTAACCTTAAGTTAGTGATTCCCATTTTTTTTTTTCTTAAGACAGTGTTCTTTACCATGAGAAATCATAACACACTAAAAGGTTAAGTAAGCATCAAATAATGGTCAGGCATTTTTCTTTTTTTCTCCCAAACTTACTAATTTATTTGTTTTCAGTTTTCAACATTCACTTCCATAAGTTTTGAATTTTCTCCCCTTCCCTCCCTGCTCTCTTCCCAAGATGGCATGCAATCTTATATGGGCTCTATACATACATTCCCATTAAACACATTTTCACATTAGCCATGTTGCATAGAAGAATTATAGTGAATGGGAGAAACCATGAGAAAAACAAAACAAAACATAACAAAAGAAAAAATAATCTGCTTCATTCTGCATTCCAACTCCATAGTTCTTTCTCTGGATGTGGGTGGCATTTTGCCTCATGAGTCCTTTGGAAATGTTTTAGGTGCTTGCATTGCTGAGAAGGGCTAAGTCTACCGAAATCAGTCCTCACACAATGTGGCTGTACTGTGTATAGTGTTCTCCTGGTTCTGCTTGCTTCACTCAGCATCAGTTCATATAAGTCTTTCCAGGTTTTTCTGAATTCTGCCTGTTCATCATTTCTTATAGCACAATAGCATTCCATTACATTCATATGCCACAGCTTGTTCAGCCATTCCCCAACTGATGGGCTTTCCCTCCATTTCCAGTTCTTGGCCACCACAAAAAGATCTACTATAAATATTTTTGTATGTGTGGATCCTTTTCCCATTTTTACGATCTCTTTGGGATACAGCCCTAGAAGTGGTATTGCTGGGTCAAGGAGTATGCACATTTTTGTAGCCCTTTGGGCATAGTTCCAAATTACTCTCCAGAATGGTTGGATCAGCTCACAGCTCCACCAATAATGAATTAGTGTTCTAACTCTCCCATATCTTCTCCAACATTGATCATTTTCCTGTTTTTCATGTTAGCCAGTCTGATAGGTGTAATGTGATACCTCAGAGTTGTTTTGATTTGCATCTCTCTAATCAAAAGTGCTTAGGCACTTTTCTTAAAATGGAGATTCTGTACCTTGGGGTGACTGAGGCCTTAGATTTCTTGACTTCTCCTTCCCTTTCCTCATCTCTCACCCTCTTCTTTATGTCCTTCCCCAGGATTCTCAGTACAGAAGGCAGCTTTGTAGTAGAGGTGCTATAGTGATGTTTTCATTGTCACACTTAGAAAGGAGGCAGCAAACTACAGCTGGGAAATGTGGAAATCTTGGGGATTGTAGCACCACTAATGAGACGTGTGACACACTCTTGAGAACCACTGCTTTCAATATTTTGGAAAAGCTAATAGCTAAATGACCAGGGAATTCAAACTATCATAATTATTACCAAATGCATTTAGAATTATGGGATCTAAAATCAAAAGGTCCTTGAAATTATATGGTTGAAATACCTCATTTTATAAGTAAGAAAACTCAGGCCTAGAGAGATGAAATGGCTTACTTCAGATCACATAGGGAGTAAATGACAGGCTGGGGATTTAAACTCAGGTCCTCTGACCCCAAATCCATGACTCTCTCTACTACGTGAGGGATTCTTAACCTGGTCTCTATGGACCATACACAGATTTCAGTGGGTCCATGCCTCAGGTGTGGAAAAATTAATATTTTTGATATATTAGTGTTTGTTGTAATTCTTTTTTATTTTATTCGATGCATTTAAAAATAATATTCCGAGAAAGGCTTTATAGCCTTCTCAGAAAAATCCATGACAGAAAAAAGTATGCCGTCTTTCCTCTCCATAATGACAGAGCACAGTAAAATACACTTGAAAGGGAAAGTTCTCCAGAATGACCAGTCATTTGGAGGTAAAAATGCATATTAGGTGAATAGGTGATTACTATTTTCCATACCACTTCTGGATGGTGAGCTAACAGTTGGTAAATGGGTATCTATGGGGCAGTTGAAAAGACTGAAGGTAACATTGACAATTCAAAGAAATGAGATCCCACAGCAAGACAGTTGGAAAACTATTGTGTCCAAACAAGGTGTGCTGGGCAATGCTAGAGAGGGATATCCTGATTATCTGAGAGTTGATTGCTCTTTCTGAGACCAAATGACAAAGAAGAGCTGGATTGTGGCCCAGGAGTCACCTACTCAGTGTACAGTGTGCAAAAGTCTATGGGCTGATGGCTCCTTTATATTCATGTAGGGTTTCCTCCACCATGCAGATCTGAGGCAGATCCCTCACTATGTGGAATTGAATACCCCGCTTATCCCCAATCTCCAAAAGGGCAAATGCCTCTGAGATAATCTAAAACAGAACTTTATTCATGAGAGTTAACTTTATGACTTATGAGTTAACATCTTGGACTAAAAAAAACTATTTTTACTACTCAAGGTAACACATGGGCTGTTCTGTTAGTTGACCTCTTGCTCTTTCTAGAAGTCTTTTAAATGTTTCCTATTTGGTCTGATGAGCTAGATTAAAGGAAAGAAGTGCTTTTGTCATTGTCTGAGCTCCACTTAGTGATACATGCCATTAATAATCAAAAGAGGCCAAAGGTTCAGTCATAGAGCAGGAAGGAACATAAGAGGACATTTTAGTCCAACTCCCTCAGGTCTAGTCAAGTCACCAAGAATTAAACATGTGCTATGTGCCAGGCACTAGGCCAAATACTGGAAATACACATACGAACAAAAAGAGATAAAATAAACTCCCTCCAGGAGTTTACATTCAAATGGGGAAAGATAATACAAAAAAGAAGCTGGAAAGGGGAGGGGCCATGGTGGAGAAATTCCCTATAGTCGGGAGTGAAACCCAGAGAAGAACAAAGAAATGGTTGTCCTGGCTCTTTCCTTAAAATGGAGGAACAGATCAATCAGAGTAAGGTGTTGCAAGGAATGACTCAACTTCCACGGTGAGAGGGCTTCAGTGGAATGGTGGAGGAAGTCCAGAGAGTGAAGAGAGAAGCCTAGCGAGGAAGGGACCACACACCTAGTCTGCTAATCATATAAAGTTAGAGCTTGAAAGGATCCTGGAGGTGATCTAGTTCAATCCCCTCACAGGACAAAGAAAGAAAGTGGTGGCCAAAGAAGCAGATTGACTTGCCCAGAGAGTAACTGTCAGAGGTAGGATTTGATGTTAGGTCCTCTGAACTAAGAACCTGTATTCTACAATGGTATCTCAGAGGTATGTACCTCTATCAGGGTCCTGCAATCACAGCCACAGATACACTGTCAGGAAGGAGGAATGAATTGGAGATTATTTCTAGATTTCTTGAACCAGAGACTCTAGGAGATCCTCCCCAATCTGGAGAAACAATCTCAGTTCTCCAGAGCCATTGGTTAATATCTGCTTAAATCCTCATTCCAACTTTCCTACCCTGACCCCTCTTTTTCTAGGAAGAGATTATCTTCTGCTTTCTTTTAGCTTTACTCAATTAATATCAATTAGCTTTTACAAAGCATTATTTAAAAGATATAGCAAAAGTCAAAGTACAAAAACATGCTTTCAAATCAGGGACATATTCTTTTCTCACTAAATCAGTCCATAGGGAGAATGGACTCAAACTTAATATGGTTACTACAAAAATTCTCCCCATCAAGTTCATTTCTGAATGAAGCATAGCCACCGGACAAGTTACTTTCTTGTTGTAGGGCACAGCATCTTGGCTACCGGTTTGGTCCACTGCTGGACTGGATGAGGCAGGTCTCTCCTCAGGGCTGCAGTGATATATTGAGTTTGACTGGCATCAAGCTCTGTCACTGGACTTCCGCTCCTCTAATTCTTCACAGTCTCAGAAGATCCTGTACCAAAAGAGAAAAACAAATATGAAGTAGCCCCATCCTAGATAAAGGCTTGAATAGGAGGGCATACATTCATGGACAGTCCTGATGGGCAGGGAAGAGCAGTCCCACATATTCCCACTCCACCAGCACTCCCAGCTCAGAGAGTCACCATTGTGGTTGTTAACAAAGTAGAGTAAAACAAGTTTTGTTTGTTGCATGCTAAGTTCCAGATCAACCAAAAGACTTTTTGTTTTTACCACATAATATGCAGATAGCAAATAATCATCGAATACCTGCATATGACCTAAAGTAGAGAGCCAGATCTCTCCATTATATCTCATAGCACATACTACCAGAGGCAGGCTCACTAAATGCACATACTCTCAGGCCAGAGCACTCATTGACCAATTCCTCATTTGTACTGCATTATTTAATTTTGGACATCATAGATAGTATCCTAGGATCAGACTGGGATGCCACATAATATGGTCCTCTGAAGGTCTTGGAATCAAGTCCTGGCTCCAATACTTACTATACAACTTTATATGAGTCACACTTAAACACCCTTAATCTCTGTTGCCTCATCTGTAAAGTGGACATAATAATTGTACTGTCTGTCTCACAGGGCTGGTGTGAAAAAAGTGCTTTATAAATCTTAAAGCATCACATAAATGAGAACTGTTATTACTGTACTTGTTATTATTGTTTTCATCCTATTGATGAAGGTGGGAATTGTTCTTGGCATATAAATTAGTACAATACATGGATTTCTTCTTCATTCAACAAACTCAGGATTGAAATTGCCAACAAAACCATCATCCTCTAGTGACACTCACAGACCCAAAAAGATCTTATCTGACATTTCTAGGGTGGGGGTGGGAGGCAAAATTTACTTGTTTACCAAAGGATTTTATTCTGGTCCACATCAGTACCCAAGAGGACTTGCCTAGTTACATTTCTGTCTTCACTGAGATCATTATACCCTGTAAAACAATACCTATCCAAAGTTGGGTTTGCCCAGAAGACTATTGCATATTTACCCAGTAACCAATGAGGTAATGATATTTTCCTATGCCTTTTCTTAAATATGAGGCAGCAGAAAGAAGAGGCACCCAGAAGATGGAGGGAGAAAAAATAGCATTATGGTCCCCGGATAGTCTGTGTTTCTGTATCCTGGCAATTTGACAAGTCAATTCTGCAATATATTTTGTCCCACCTTGGTGCTTAACATATAGAAGAGCTAGGCTTAGGTGTGTATGTAAGTGGTTCTGACCCCTTAGATCAATCAGAGAATAAATGTTTGCCTATAGAAACTGATGAATTCTCTCCAGAGAGAAGAGCATTATCTACTGAATGACCATCTTCTAGTACTAGATTGATTTGTTGGTCAGCTGGAGGCATTAATTCCCCTTATGTGGGTGATGGCAGAAACGAGTCCATCAATGTCTCTCTTCAGGGTCTCAGGATAGCATTATGTCTCACAAAAAGAATCCTCTGGAATTGTGAAAGGGATAATTAACTCCACCTGAAGGCCACACTAGACTTGTAATGACCGGGACATCTCAGGGGAAAGGAAGAAAAGAATTGTCTGTCCAGTTCAAACTACATACATTCTTTCAGAGGGGAGGGTAGAGGATGAGGGGATGATTGAGGGGAGAATGAACATGATAATTCAGCTGAAGAAGGCACTAGGGTCTGAAACACCAGAGTTAGTCTCTCAGAGCCCCTATTACTTTCCCAAAGGAGAACAGAGTAGACCAGTTACCCTCTGAGTTCCCTCCCTTCTCTATGAATTTGGGATTCTCTTTAGAGAATAATTTAGGGGTCAATTCCATTAATTCCAACATCTAGAATGTCAACTATACATCTCCCTAAGAAAGTTGTTAGGGTACAATGAAAGACATAAATAATTCTACACATTCTCCCCTGGTAAGCTGCATGGGAATGTAATCAGTGCTAAATAGTCTCTCCTCAAAAAAGCAATGGCACTTGGTTGGGATTTGGTGTAGTGCATTACAGACTCCGTCTGGGATGGGGTTATTCTGTCATTAATCAATACAGATGCTGAATGTGCCTGGCTGCATGTCTCTTGCCTCTCCCCTGCCAGGAAATGATTCCTTGAAAATACTTACGTGTCTGGTTTGAAATGGCAGTGGTGATAGCCTCCTTTTTAATCTACCCGGTCTATTATGTTCATTTAGGAAATATTTTTGTAATTGTATAAGAAGAAACATGGTGGGAAACAAACACACCTTAGATATTTAAATTAGTTTTTAATGAAAAGAGCAAGTTTTTATTTTAGAGATTCTTTTTTTAACAACAAACATAATTTTTTGAACAGTAGCTAATACAGACATACACACACACACACACACACACACACTTATGCTAATAATAGTTGACTTAAACAAAAAAGGCACTTACTATGTGCCGGGTACTATGTTTAGTGCTTAAAAGTTATTATCTCATTTGATCCTTACAGCAACTATGAGAGGTAGGGGCGCTTATTATTCTCATTTAACAGATGAGGAAACTGAGGCAGACAGAGCTTAAATGAATGATTTGCCCCAAGTGTCACTGCTAGTATCTGAAGCCAGATTTGAATTCAGGTCTTCCTGACTCTAGGTCCAGTGCTTTGTCCAGTAAGACATTTGCTTTACCTAACATGCATATATATTTTTAATTTTAAAATTATTTCAGTTCAATGTGAAATATATTTTAGTAGAAAACTTCATTCAGCCAGGTCAACATAAGACACAATATTTTATATACTTTCTTTCTTTTCTCCATTTTAAAAATTGAAAAAGAGATGATCACATGATAATAGATTTATTGTTGGAAGGGACATTAGAGAATATCTAGTCCAGCTACCTCATTTTACAGATAATAGAACTAGGGGCCAGAGGGCTAAAATGATTTGCATAAGGTCAGTTTTCTTGTTTTTCAGTTTTTGATGATTTCTCAGTTTGAAATGGATTAATACAAAGGAAGAGAATATACTCCATCCCCCTTTCAAAATCTATTTCTGCCAGAAGTTGAATGGTCTAATAATGGTCTAGTTCTGAGTTCAATTTATTAAATGATCGCTAATTTACTCTGTGGATTGAGTAAAAAAAATCATCAACAAACATATTAAATCTTACCCCTTATCTTTGAAAGAGTGCTATATTTGACATCACAGGAATCTCTCACAATTAATTAACCCATCTCTATTCTGTGAAAATGCCTTTGCTTTGGTGTTTTTATGTTCCAAATCTGTTACCATCTCTTTTACTTCTTTAGAGAGATGATCTGTCATGGATATTTTTCGAAGTCTGCTAATTGTGTTTTGTAGTTCTGTGTTGAGACCTCTATTTTTTTGCCTTGTGAAGTCAAAAGTCTGACCTACATTTATTCCTAATTTCTTAGTTGGTGTTCAGTCATTCAGTTGTTTCCAACTCTGCGTGACCTCATGGACAAAAATCCATGGGGTTTCTTGGCAAAGATTTTGGAGTGGTTTGCCATTTGCTTCTTCAGTGTGCCCCCATTCTACAGATGAGGAACTGAGGCAAAAAAGGGGTTAAGTGACTTGCCCAGGGTCACACAGTTGGTAAGTGTCTGAGTCTGGATTTGCATCATACCTATTACCTGTTGTTGTTCAGTAGTCATCTCTGATTCTTTGTAACCCCATTTTAGGTTTTCTTGACAAAGATACTGGAGTTATCTGCCATTTCCTTCTCCAGCTCAATTTACAGATGAAGAAACTGAGGCAAAAAAAAATGACTTGCCTGTGGTCACAAAGCTCCTAAGTGTCTGAGGCCAGATTTGAACTCAGGAAGATGAGATTTCCTATCTCTAGGCTTGGTATTTTATCCACTACACCACCTAAATGCCCTAATTTCTTACTTTATGAATTGTATTTATTTTTTGATCTACTCTATTTCTTCCATATGATGCTTTCTTTCCTGTCCCCATGACATTATCCTGCCAGGAATGCTCAACTCTGACTTAGAATTCCTGCTTTTAATCAGTTAATCAACTGGTATTAAGTGCCTACTATGCTAGGCATTTGGGATACTAGGTCAAAGAATGATCCCTCTTCCTGGTGGATTTACATTCCAATGGGAGAGATAAATATCTGTATAAATATAAAAGGCCATCTCCAGTTGTCCTGATAAACATCAGGCCAGTGGACCCAGATGGCTCAAGAGAAGAAGGTGAGACTGGTGGCCTTGCACAGTCCTCCTTCACTCCAATCAAAGTCAACTGCAAGTCATGTCATCATCTTGATTTCATGGTCCTCTTCAAGAACGAAGGACAAACACAACAACAACGAGAAATATAAAAATGGATCCATATATGTGACATATGTTAAATACGAGGAAGTTTGGAAGGAAGGGTGCTAGTACTTAGGAAGGGTTCCATGCAGACAATGGTGCTTGAACTACACTTTAAAAGGAGAGAGAAACCCTGTAAAGCAAACGTGAGAATGATAGGCATTTCAGGAATGTGGAATGCCCAGTGTGAAGGTAGATGGAGTATCTTGTGTGAAGATCTAGTTTGACTGGACCACGAAGTACAATAGAATTGAATAATATTCCATGAGCCTGGAAAGATAGCTTGGGGTAAGGTTGTGTGAAGCTTTGAAAAGTTAAATAGAGGAGTTAATATTTTATCCTACCTTCACAACTGCTCAAAGGAAGCCTCTCACAGTAGGTTTTTTCCTGGTACTCTCAAGCACTAGCCCCTTTCTCTAGTTAGTTGTAGCTATTCTGTGCATACCTTTTACTTATCTATTCATGTACTTGATGCTTCCTCCTTTACAACGAGAACTTCTCGTAGGCAGGGATCGTTTTAGCTTTTGCTTGTGTAGCCCCTATTTCACACAGTGCCTGCCACCTAGTATGTACTTAATAATGCTTACTGATGGTTTGATGGACCCTGAGGTTTCTGTAATCTCTTGGAAGTACATAGGATTTTGTCTTTCACCAGACACTATTGGTCCCTTAACTTCATATTATCATCTTTACTCGTTATGCTTTGGTTTCTCTGTTTTTTTCTCTTCATTTTTTCCTTTTTTTTTTTTTGTTGATTTATATTTGCTTTGGGGTTTTATAGAGATTTTCTTTCCCCTTGATAGTACTGCTATTTTGGCCTTTTTCTTGTATTACTGGCCACTCACTCTCTGTTTAGTTCATCTTTACTCATACTGGGCTGCCAGGCTGCTTGAGCATCCTTGTTTAGGAGAGACAGAGGGTTTAAATCAATTTATTTAATTCGATCAACATTTATTAAGTGCTTTCTATATAACAGACCCTATACTAAGTGCTGGGCGTCCAAATAAGGAAAAGAAAGATAATAATCCCTGTACCTAAGGACCTTACAATCTAATGGTAAAAACAGTGCATGAAAGGAAGTGGAAAGGGTAGAGGGACCGTGGAGTAGGATATTCCATAGAGTCAAAACCAAGCTGAGTTGCTGTTAGAAAATGAAGAGTTCTGAGCCCTTTTTGGAAGTTTATTGCTCTGTAGCCCTCCAATCAGAAGAGAGAGACAACTGAGGGAAATGGAACGGTACTGAATATCAAAAACTGAGTCGATGATGATCTCTGGTGAAGAACTTATCTCAGGGAAGGCAAGAAACCAAGCAGAGCCACTAATGGAAAATACCCAAGTAACCTCTAGGGGTATAAGTACATGGAACTTGGCTTTTAATCATCAGGTCCTAGACAGCCTCTTGCCCATTGCTTGCAACTTGCCCATTTCCTCCCTCCTCTCTCCTCCATTAGTTCGTGTGATTGGGCACAATCATTGTCTGCTGTTTCTTTGCAGGATGGAAGAGTGGCAGGGGTATCCAGGTAGAATCTCAGGTCCTTCTCAGGTAGTAGTGGAGGTTTCTACCCTAGAGGCAGTCTCCTACCCCCCAAATCTTCAGTTTAGTTTGTTCTTACTTCTAGGTAGACAGGAGGGAAAGGGATTGAACAGCTGTTCTAAATATCAAAAGTCTTTACTATTAATTCACAAGATTTCTAGCTACCATACCAAGGGTTGTTTTCTTTATCTTTTCATCTTGAGGATTTTGCTCTAATAACACTGCATCTGGTGTATGATATCTTTATCTGGAGGTTTGAAAATTGAAAAGGTTCTTCAGGGAGTAACTAATCTGTTATCCTGATCATTGGAAACTGAAAATCCATTTTCCCCATTTATAAAATGAAGGGTTAGATTAGATGGCTTCTAAGGTATTTGACAATTGTAAATTTATAACTATTTGATCCAAAATGACCAGGAGATCCTGATCTATTGATATGTCTTTAAGTTATATATCTGGCATATCTCAAAGATGGTGGCTGTTTCTGTGAACCAATTTTTGTAGGGTGTAAGGATTCCCCATGAGCAGGAAAGCAGATTGAGTAGAAATATCACCCCGTTCACATATATCACCTCTTTCACATGCTCAGTATCTGCATACTCCATGGACTTCAACATCTACAACCTTTTTCCATCCCTAGCCCGTTTCCATAATTTCATGATTTTCATGATAGAACAATATCGTGTAGAAAGAATTCTCCAACTTAAATATATTCATCTCCTGGATGGAGTTTGTAGCTTAAATATCATGACTTGGGAATGATAATGCTTCTAGCCCAGCCCCTGGCAACCTTCATCCCGGGGAAGCAAACCCCATGGCAATGCAGCAATGCAGCCTGGCCACTACCCTGAGAGGTACTGAAGGAACAGCTATTGAAGACCCAAAAAAGATAGCTCTTGCCACCAAACTTGTTGGCATTGGCAAAGGGTTCAAAATCAGAACTGATATAATATTATCAAGGGAAATGATGTTAAAAGAAGAGGCATTAGTTTCTGCTTTACCATGGCAACCTAAGGACCATGAGACCTTTCTACCTGACTAAAACCTTCTAAGTATTGTTTCTCCCATTGAAAAATTGAAATCCTTCAAACCAGAGTCTGTCTTGTTTTTCTTTTTGTATATCCAATGCTTAATGTAGTGCTTTGTATATAGTAATTGCTTTATAAATGCCTTTCATTTATTCATTTTTTAAAAACTGAGCTTTGTTTAAAGGGTGGGCAGGCCTTGGGGCAGCAGGGACAAAATGAGGGCAAGGTACAAGAAGTCATTTTGCAAACTCCACAGCTTTCTCTTCTCTCCCCCTCACCCTTTTTCCTGTTTTTTTTTTTTTTATTGTACTGTCCCATTGCTGCTTAATTCTGATTTTCCTTTTCCTTTTTCCAAGAGGACCCAAAGAATATTTCCTTTATCATACTATAAGCTATGTTCCATAAAGAGCTCAAAATAGTCTCAATAGCTAGAGTGAACCCAAACTAGGCAAGACTTTTCTGACAAGAGCTATTTTTATGGGTGCCATGGCCAGTCACTTGGATAAAGCAGCATGCAACTTTCCCCACCCATCTCACTTGTAGTTGATCAGTCAATGGGTGCTAAACACAAGAAGACTGGGCTTCAGGAGGAGGAAACCAAACTTGAAGGGTACAAGGTTGCAATCAGTTGCAGAACAAGTCAAGAAATAATTTTGATCCTAAATTAGAGAACTAAAGTATTCAATTTGTTTTGCACCTGTATACAGCTAATTAGAGAAACATCTGGGTAGGAAATGGCAATCTTTTCCTGGAGTAGATAGGGTAGGATTTGATCATGAATCTAGGGATATGTGATAAAAGGTAAACAAAACAAACAAACAAAGGGCTGATAACAGAGAGGATGAGTGTGCAATGTGATGGGATACGATTAGTCCGAAAGCCTGTTGCCAGAGCACAGATTTGGATGGGAAAGCTGATGTAAAATCAAGAAGCACAATGCAGGAAGTCCTGAGGAACTGACCATTTGTCTCACTCAATCTATCTCCACAAGGCTTTGATTCTTTTATGGTGGATACTGATAGGTTTGATATCCCAGCTCCATATGTGACTTACCAATGTGGTCAGGGGCAAGATCTAGCATGACTATTTCTCACTCTACCCATATGGCATGAACTCAGACACATGCTGTGATAGATGGGGTTGTTTTTGCATAATTTGGAAAGTGTGTTGTATCCTATTTTTGAGATAAAACTTTAATTGTATGGAATAGTTTTTTTTTGTATTTAGTCACTCATTACAATTAGGTAAAATTAGGAGAGATATCTTCAAGTAAATCACATGGTAACATAGATAGAATACAACAACCTCCCACACATTTAGGAAGTTTCCTGATTGACTTAAGAGTAGACAAATAAAATGAGTCAGTCACCTATTTTCAAGGCGCTCATGTGGGCAAATTCACACATTAACTGGTGTTCTGGAGTGGAAAATATAATTTTATTCTGGAGGCTATGAGAGAACCAGAAGTGGTAGTACAAGGCTTCTGGCCTGGAAATAATCATGAGACAATATAGGCCAGGAAAATTGTAGCTCACTTGAATGATATAGATCTGACTACTAGGTAATCTGCTACTAGGTTATTTTCTCTTGTATGATATTCTAATTATGTTACTACAGACCACGGAGGCAGAGAGAAGAAATAGAAGAGAGATCTGGAAAACAGATCGGAGACTGGAACAGAATCATGATATCGGCATGATGGAGGACTTCAATAATCTGAATATTTGCTGGAGCTCTCTTTTTGCCAAAAGTAGAGTAGCTAATAATTTCTTGACTGATATTAATGGTCGTTCCATTCTTCAAAGGGTGGAGAAAGCAATTAAGAGAGAAATTCTGTTCTGCATCTAATTCTAACTAAAGAGAAGGAATTGATTTTGGGGGTAGAAATGAAAAGGGTGTGAGGAGATAGAGGGAATATTGCCCCCTAGAGTTGATGATAAGTCAGGAAAATTGGTCATAATCTGATATGTAACCTAAATTTTGGGAGAACCTATTTTAAAAGACTCAATGAATAAGAAAGAACCTATGGACTCGAGCTTTAGAGGGGAAGTCAGTCCAGGAGGGTCAGAGAACTCTTAGGAATGAACTTCTGAAGGCGCAAAGGGAAACAATTCTGATGAGAGGAAAGATGACAACTGGGAATTCATCAACTCACTAACATTTTTAAAAGATATTTACAGAAGATGGAAGCAAGGGTATATAAGACAGAAGGAATACAAGAGACCTGCTTTTATCTGTCAGTGTTACTGAAACTCAGAATGAGTCAAAACTTCTGAGGGAAGCTTAGGATAGCAAAAAAGATTTATAATGCTACATGGGAGGGTGAGTAGACCTTAGATAGTGGAATAAGCAGGAAGAAATTTAGCTGAGTTCCCCAACGAAAATTTCTACAAAAACATTCCAGATCTAGTTCTTATCAGGAAATTCAAGGAAAAACCAGCAAGACACATTTCCAGCCCAGAATACGGAGACAGACAGAGATGTTTGCAGATACTGGGGATGCATGCTGTGTGGAGTATTCCTGTATAGGAACTGAAAAAGGATCTAGGAGATACAGCAGGGCAATAAAAACTCCCAGAACCACAAAGAGGCACCTAATCTCATACAAGATGTAGGAAGGGGTGTCAATCAGCAGCATGAAATCATGCTGATTGGGTCCATGACACACTTACTTTTCATCACATTAACTGGGCTCTCAATGTGTCAAGGTCATCCTTATACATTTTCCTAACTGACTGTAACACCAATGTATACCCATAGCAACTGCTATGAATATGCATACATATCTCCAGGGTTTGTTTGCAAAATATAATAAACTCTCCTCCAAGACAAAACCAAAATATTATTGGGATACTAGAAGGCAAGATTTAATAAGGTACTCAGCACCAATCCAGAGTGCTCAGATTTTGTAAGCAAGTTCCCCTAGGGAAGTTCTTCCCTTAGGCTCTGTTTCTCTGTCTCTCTTCCTCCATCCACACTTTTCCTTCCAAGCAATACAATATATACTGTTTCCAAAGACTGGGCACTTGATTGACTTAGAGAAGCATGGGAACCAGCATTTAATTGGAAAGGTGTGGAAATTCCTGTGGCCCGGAGCCTAATTGGCTCTGTGCCAGGGCTCTATATGAGGCCTATTAACGGGCAGGGAAGATCTTATATCCCATTAACATTACACTGACCCACTATTTTAGTCATCATGGGGAGTTTTCCAAACTTTTTCATCACTCCTCAAACCTCTCATCCATTTCCCATCCCACCCCCTCTAGCTGAAAATTTTACTTTATAATCACAGAAAAAAATTGAGATTATTCACTGAGAGCTCCTTCTTCTCTTCTCCTGCCCATCTCATATCACTCAGATACTTTCTGCCCCTATCTTCTTCACCTCTGTCTGACATGAGGAGGTAGCCCTTTTCCTTACCAAGGCAAATGCTTCTACATGCACAAGTGATCTCAACCCATCCCAGCTTCTCCACAGATCACCCCTCTATGATCCCCACTCTAACTTTTTAATTTCTCCCTGTCTACTGGCTCCTTTCCTCCTACTACAAAAATGCCCATGCCTCTCTCAACTTCAACCCCCCCCCCCAATAAGCAAACAAAAAAACCTCCTCACTTTATTTATTCATTCTTGCTAGCTATCATCCATCGCATTTCTTCTCCCTTTTTTTGATAACTCTTTGAGATGGCTACCTACAATCAATGTCTCTTATCATCTCTACAATCTGACTTTTGACCTCATTATTCAACTGAAACTGTTCTCTCACTAATGATCTCTTAATTGTCAAATCTAATGACCTATTCTCATTTTTTTATCCTTCTTAACCTCTCTCTGCCTTTGACATGGTTGGTCATCCTCATATCTTTGAAACTGTCTTCTCTCTAGGTTTTCATGACACTGCTTTTTTCCTGCTTCTCTTTCTAATTGTCAGAGCGTGCTTTTCAGTCTCCTTTGCTGGCTCTTCATCAAGTTCATGCCTACTAATGGTGAATATCCCCTACAGAGTCATCTTCTCCTGTGACTGTATTATTGTATTTAGTGATCTCATCTCCTTCCATGAATTCAACTATCATCGTTATGCACATTAACCTGATTACTCAACTATGCCTTTATAGCCTCATGGGTCAGAGTATTAAGCTTTAGAGATGGAAAGGACTTCAGATGTCAACTATTCTAACCCCTTAATTTTACAGATGAGAAACTGAGACACAGAGAGGTTATATGACCTATGTCATAAAAGTACTAAATACCTTTTGAATGATTAAAACTTAAAACTGACTGACCAAATTTACATTCCAAGTCTAGGAAAAAAGGGGTGCCATTGGTAGAGGCACATGATAATTAGCATATACCTAGAAAAAGCCTGAGTCAAATAAGAGAGAAGTTGGGATTCTGGGTAATTTTGTATAATCAAAGATCCTAATTGTTACAGAAGCCAGTTGCCAGAATTGTCATTTGTGGTTTTACTTGTACTGATTCCTACATTTTTTGGACCCTAGCTAGGGTCCCATATTGAGAAGAAGGCTGGTAAAATGGGAGTAGGGGAGGTAAAATCGTTGTATTTTATGTCAGAATATCTATGTTTAAATCCTGACTATACCATATACCTGTGTGACCTTGAATAAGTTAGCCTCAGTTTCCTTATCTGTAAAATGAAATAGTTGGCCTAGTTGGCCTCAGACTTTCTTTTCATACTTTCTTTTCATCTTTGAACCTGTGAACAATTCTTAGATTTAATTTATTAGCAAGGAGCAAGAAACTGAACAGGTCACTGATAGACTAGAGGAGTTAAAAAGTAGGAGGAGAATGACATGACTGGAGTGATCCACATGGAAGAAAGTAGAGAGCCCAGAGGCTTGGTCTTCATCCTGGGAAACTTTCTGCCTCTCACTCTTTTCAATACAATCTGCTTAAGGCAAATGAACAAACAAGAAAACAAACAAAACACATTAATGGTAGCAGAGGGAATCAGAAATTAACCACTGTCATATGAAAAATTCTACCTCACTTTATGGGTTGCTCAGTAGAGTTCCTTGATCAACTGACATAAAATGTGTACTTTGTAAAACCTTTAAAAAACAACCCTATGTAAATGTTACCCATCATCATCATCATAACAACAACACCATCATTTTGATGAGATTATAGGGTGTACAGCATTTGTTTGGGATTTTGATTGTATATTCCCACAAAAGACAAGAACACACTGCTTGGCATCTCTTGAAGTATATGTTTCATTGATAGGGGCTAAATGGAGCCAACTGTTGGGAAGAGCCACCCTTGGTGTTGGCTTTTCAAAAGAAACCATCAAATCACTTTAGCTCATTTTCTCCCATTGTCTTTATTCTAAAAAGATCCTGAAGAAAGAGCTCAGACTAGATCTGAGTCTGGGGTATGTGTGCATGCATGTGTGTGAGTGTCTGTGTTTGTATTTTCATGTGCTTCTTAGGCACATGGCTTCTTAGTTTCTGTCTTGGTGTAAACAAATGTTGTTGAATCATTTCAGTTGTGTCTGACTCTTTGTGACCCCATTTGGGGTTTTCTTGGCAAAGATACTGAGTGGTTTGTCATTTTCTTCTCCAGGTCATTTTACAGATGAGGAAACTGAGGCAAACAGGGTTAAGTAACTTACCCAGGGTCACATAACTAGTGAGTGTCTGAGGCTGAATTTGAACTCAGGTCCTCCTGAGTACTCTATCCATTGTGTCACCTAGTTTCCCAGATATAAAGAAATATGGAAGCTAAATGTTGTAATTAATGGATCAAGTAGTGAGGGTATTTCCTGAGCATCACTGCTTTTGGCAAGTAAAGACAATTATACATATGACCTTCTAAACTGGAGAAGCAAAAAAGAACTAAAATCCAAGGTTGTTTGTCCTTTGTTCTTGAAGAGGCCATGGCATCAGGAAGGTAACACCATGACTTGTAAGTGAATTGGATTTCAGTGAAAGAGGGTTATGCACAGTTACTACTCTCACTTTGTTTTCTGAAACCATCTAGGTCCAGTGGCAAGATGTAGATTAGGATGACTGGACATGCTAGAATTCACAGAGGAGCAAATGTGTGTCTGATTATAGGAGTTGTGTGTTTTATTACATTGTTTATGTAATAAACATAAAACACTTACATGTTTCATGCATTTTCTATGGGCTGGAACAAAAACCAATTTGTTTTTAAAATATGTATTATCACCTAGATTTCTTATCCTAGAGATGCCTTCACCCACATATTGTGGAAACCTAGAATGAAATATATTTAAAGATTTCCTAGAATAAATTCTAGGTAGGGGCAAAGTGGGAGTATTATTTTGGGAGCATTCCTAAGAATTAAATCTGGTACATTAGGTCTGCCAGAGTATAGGGAGTGGTAGCATGAGATGAATTGTTATATTTATTAAAGACATAAAATAATTCTTGGGGCTGATAAAATGGAATTCTAAAACTGTGGCAAAATCCCTCTGAAAGACAAAGCACTTTTGCTACCCTTTCCAACCCAACATGGTGTAAAGGTAAACACTTTTTTCTTATGAAAATTTTTCGTTTCAATCTATTGGGGAATATTTTCCCCATGGGGACATATTTCTTGTTTTGTACGATAAGGTAGGCCAGTCTGAACCCAGAATTCTAATCAAGCCAGGGTAGAGGGAGGAGGTGGCAGTCATTGGAGCCCAATTGTGCCAAATCAACCACTTGTTGGTCTCTTGTGAATTGTATCCCAATGTGCAAAAATAAGCAGGAGTGGTGAAGATGTCATATATATGTTTCCTTCTTTGGGCTATGTCTGGAATTTCTAATGAATTGCTCTTTTCAGGCAAACTTGGCGTTGTAGCCTTGAGATCAGAGATTACTGCCTACAGATCAACCAATATGGCTCCTGGACACTGTTTTCTCTGCCTTTTCTTCTGAGGGTTCTTTGCTTGACAAGGAAACATCAATCAGTATGAGAAGCAATTTGCTTTTGCTGTGACTGTATCCAGTATTCCTCCCACTCCTGCTTTCTCCTTCCCTGCCGGGGCTTTGATTACAAAGAGGAATTTAAACCATGGGATTCAGATAGGCATCAGTGCCCATCAGTGAAGAGACAAGGATGGCAAAATCCCAGACAAGAAAAGACAGCTGCTAACAAATGTGGGGCTCTCCTTATGCCTTTCACCAAAGGTAGGTTTAGAGCTGGGTAGTACCTCAGAGACCACGGAGGCCACCCCACTCATTATATAATTGAGCAAACTGAGTTCCAGGGAGGTTAATTAAGTGAATTGTTCAAAATCACATAGGCAGTAAACACTGAAAGTAGAACTTAAACCCAAGTTTTCAGTGTCCAGAACCAATATTCTTTTTACTATCATTTTACTTTTTAAAGGTATTAAGAAGAAAAAGTCAACGACTTGACTGAGATCAAAATTATGTTTATGTTTGATGTGGTTCTATGACATCCATTCTTTGGATATGTTCTTTTTGGTTAAAACTGCAGTATTGAGGGTTACTCCATCATTTGGACCTAGAATTCTTATGGATTTATTTCTGGAAAAATCTGCTTGCTTCCCTCACAGGACTGAGATAGACAAGGTCTATAAATCTCTTTTCAAATAGAGATATTTCTGTGGTTAAGAGGAGCCTTGAGAGCCTATTTGCCCAACTTTAGTACATGCTTTGCTTAAAACATCACAGATCAATAACAAATTCATCCTCATTTTAAATGTTTTGAAAGAAGAAATTCCCACCACTTTATTTAGGTATGTAAGATATCTTACCCCATCTAATTCAACTCTCTCATTTTATAGATGAGGGAAGTAGCTCTCTCAAGGTCATCCAGGCAATATGAAGGAGAGCCAGGGATTTAAACTAAGATTCTATCTCTACTCTCTATCTCTATCTCAACTTCCTTTCCACTGCACTGTATTGATGTCCTCATTCATTTTTTTTATTGTAAGCAAAACAACCACTAAGCATAACCATTTCAATATACAAAGAACTGCAACACAAAGTTTGTACAAGAAATTTGAACATTTGTTATGTATAGTTTCTTTTTTAAAAATAAAGATGTATTAAATTTAATAACAGAGTAACTGTTCTGTTTGTGTTCTCTTCTATATTTTCTTATGTTTTAAATAATCGAATACCTCTGATTTCTGTTTGCTCTTTGTTTAGATATATTATGTTAGTCACTAAATGAAATAATTTCTTCCTTCAATTTCTGCTCAAGAATGCCATTTGAAATCACTCTTAAGAGTGTAAGAAGGTAGAGGGCAATGTAAAAATAGTAAAAGCACTTCACATATGTTATCTCATTACATTCTTAGAGCAAGCTCAACAGGTGCTAATAGCCTCATTTTACAAATGAGGCAACTGAGGCTCAGTAACTACTCCCCTATGGCTATTTCACCATCCTTGTGACTTCCCAAATCAAAATTTCCCTGACCACCACTCCCTATGTGTGCTATCTCTCCCTATTAATATATAAGCTCCCTGAGGGCAAGAATTGTATTACTTTTGTATTTGTATCACCAGTGCTTAAGATAGTGCATGGTACATAGTAAGTACTTAATAAATAACTTTTTATTTACTCATTCATAGTCCTATGGTAAGCAAAGAAAGTAAAAAAAAAGACTTCATTTCAATAAACAGATTCTCCCTTAGATCTTACCCAGATGAAGGCTTCTAGAACCTAAAGGGTTTATTACCAGACATATATGGTTATCCTTTCCCCATTGCCAGTTTCAATATATCATGAGTCAGCATAAGAAATTAAATGGGAATATTTTGGGAATTTTGCAGCAGCTACAGACAACACATAAAGATCAACAGATGATACAGAAAAAGTTTAGAAAGTCAGAAATACATAAAATATACGTATACTATTATATATCAACTTTTAAAAATTTTTTAATACCATAATAATTCGGATTTCTCCTCTGGTATGAAGGTAGGGTCAAAACAATTTTACATGGATTTTCCAGATCACAGGCTGATCTAACCTCAGCAATGTGGAAAGAATAACTGTAGAAGGTACTTATTAAATGCTAGTTAACTGACCTAAAAATCCTGGCTCTGAGCTCTGGGAGATTTTTTCCCAGTTTCCCAGTTCATAGTTTTTGAAAGTAACTCTTCATGTAAGTCAGAAGCTGCTTGGATGACTTCACAAGACAAATCCTAAGGTAATGATTTTATTTGCAAGCATTCAGAGGCAACATGGCGTGCTAGAGAAGGGACACGAAAGCTCAGCATTGTTTCATGGAATCACGCCTATAAAAATTCTGAGCTTGCCTCATTTCTGTCATCTGGTTCTAACCAGGGTCACTACTTTTATTAGCTTTAAAATTAATGGTCTTCATTTTGTTTTTATAAAATAGAAGGACAATTAAAAATAATTAGGCCTCCCTAGCAATGGCTTCGATTTCCTCTCCTTGTGGCAGGAAATTATGACAGCAATTACATTTGGGTAGTGAGGTAGCTGAGTGTTGTACTGCAGCTTTCCTCACTTACGAGTGAATTTTAGCAAATGCAATCAGTAGCTAACTACCCCTGATGCAGCAGCATGTCCTTGACACATAGTGTGAGCAGGGAGCTCCCTTTGCTAATCACTGAGAGTCTCTTGCATTGCTCTGAAATGATAGTAGCTGCCTTTTAACCTGACCAAGCACTGAGGGTTAAGCAAAATCGAGTTTTTTCAGCTTGCTGATATACTGGAATGCTTGTGGAACCTAATGGAGGTAATTCATCTTATTCTGATTCTGAAATAAAAATGGAACTGCAATTGTAAAGAATACAGGGTCTGGATTCTCCAGAATCAAGCTCATGAGCCCACACTAATGTGTTTGCCTTTAATGGTCATCCAGATTATACAGTTAGTTCAAAGGCATTTAATGAAATGGCATTCAGTGCGGTAAATTGACTAAAATTAGCAACAGTGTAGAACAGTGGAAAGCATGCAGGATTTGAAGTCAGAGGGTCTACTTTCAAATTGTATCTCTACCTTACAAGGGTATCTTTGAATTAGTCATTAGCCTCTCTTAGAGGTGGTTTCCTCATTTGTAAAATGAGGACAGTGGATTAGACTACCTCTGAACTCCCTTCAGTTCTAAATTTATGATCCTATGATTGTACATTGTTTGAGGGCTGCCGATATGTCTCAATGTTGTGATAGCAGTTCTTCCAGGCTTGCTCCTATGGCTTTTAGACTCATAGTCTGTACTGGATACTGTTCCACTTTACATACAGCCTACACCAAATGTTACTGTGCTGTTGGACCCCATTGGACATATGGTCCCTGCTTGATGCTCCCAGGTATGGACCCATTGGGTATGAGGTTATAGAGCTTTTCTTAGCTTCTACTTTCTGGCTTCAGCAGAAGCTCTTGGTTATATTACTATCTACTTTTAATGAGAAGAGTGGGCTCTGCCATACTCATAGGATCATAGATTTAGAATCAGAAGCAGGCTTAGAGGCCTTCTGGTGAACCCCCTCATTTGGCGGATGAGAGACTGAGACCAGAAGTTACCAGCCTTCGTCCCTGTCACACAGGTAATTAGTGTCAAATCTTACTTTCACTGGGAAAAAGAAGAAGGTTGGTATCCTTCCTACTGTAGGTTTAGCCACATTCCCAGCCTTTCATATAGAAATGTGGCCAGTAAAGTTTGAAACATTTTTTAGTTCAACTTTACACCAATAAGTGGTCATTCAAACTTTGCTTAAAGAATATTAGTGAGAAACCCTCCACCTCCTTAGGCAGACCATTCTGCTTTTGAAAACTTCTGATTTATTAGGAAGTTCTTCCTAAGGGTGAGCCTAAAACCTGATTCTCTGCCAGATCCAACCATTTAATTAGTCAATATACATTATATAAAGTGCCTGCTATGTGCTAGGCACTGTGCTAAATGCTTTACAGGGATTATCTCATTTGATACTCTCAGACAACCTAGGGAGGTAGGTGATGTTATTATGACCCCATTTCATAGTTAAGGAAACTGGGGCAAACAGAAGTTAAGCCATTACTAGCAGGAAGAACAGCGGGAAGGAAAATGTGGAAGTATAAATAAGAAGCAGGAAAGTGGGAGTAGCTAAATGGACCTGATTCTCAGAGGAGGTACATGCTGAATGGAGTGGAAGATAAGCTTAGATCAGTAATGTCCAAGTGGGAAGCTGCAGGTGGAGAGAAAACCCTTGTAAGAACCATGATCCCAGGGGAGGGGGAGAAAGGAATAAACATTTATAAAGCTCCTATTCATGTAGCAGGAACTGTGCTAAGTGCTGTCTCATTTGATAGATCTTCACAACAATCCTGTGAAATAGGTGCTGTTATTATCCCCATTTTACAATTGAGGAAACTGAGGCAAACAGATATTAAAAGTGACTTGTCTAGGGTCACACAACTAGGAAGTGTCAGAAGATACTTTTGAACTTAAGTCTTCCTAATTTTGAGCAGTTTGGTGATGCAGTGGGTAGAGTGGTGGGCCTGGAGTCAGGAAAACCTGAGTTCAGATTTGGCCTCAGATTCTTCCTAGCTGTGTGACCCTGGGCAAGTCACTTAATTCCGTTTACCTCAGTTTCCTCATCTGTAAAATGAACTGAAAAAAATGGCAAACTACTCCAGTATTTTTTGCTAAGAAAACCCCAAAAGGGATCATGCAAAGTTGGGCATGACTGAAAATGACTGGACAAAGTCCTAATTCCAGGTCCAACACTCTCCTCAGCTGCCTCTAATCAAAAGTAGAATTGTAATAAAAATGGTAACTCACTTTTCTGGAATGTTTCATGGTTTAACAAGCATTCATTTCATAACAGCCCACTGAAACAGATTTTGTGAGCATCATGCTTATTTTTACAAATAAGGAAAATGTGGTTTAGAAAGAAGTTAGGTGAGTTGCCCAAGGCCAACCAGCTGCTACGTAGCTAGACTGCGATTTGAACTCAGAAATTTTAATCCCAAATCCAATTTCCCTTCCATCATACCATAGCTGCCTCAGACCTATTGAAGTGGGATGTGCGGAACAATCAAATGAGATCTGAGAGAACTTTAGGATCATAAAATTCTTTACAATCATCTTATTTCAAACAATCAGCAAACATTTATTAAGTGCCTAATATTTGCCAGGCACTATGCTAACCCTGAAGAGAGAGAAAGAGGCAAAAGACGGTCTAAGAGCCCATAAGCTAATGGGATCTAATTATCAATTTTGTTTGCTCCTTGGTACAATAGATAAGAGCGTGGAGCTCGGAGTCAGGAGTTTAATTCTGGCTTCAGATGCTTACCAGGTCTGTGAACCTGGGCAAGTCACTTAACCCTGTTTGCCTTGGTTTCCTCATCTGTAAACTGAGCTGGAGAAGGAAATGGTAAACCACTCCAGTATCTCTGCCAAGAGCAGCCCAAAGCGGGTCACAAAGAGTCAGACACAACTAAACATCAACAGCGATTTGCTCCTCAGAACTACCCAGTGAGGTAAGTAGTAGCACAGTCACTATATGGAACTACAGAATGCACACTTAAATATGATCATTTTAAAATGAAAGAAATGCATAGTTATATGTGTGTGTAGCGGGGGAGCTACATAAATAACCATATAAAAACAATGCATTCACTGTGAAAGTTCAGTTGTTTGATGTGTGAATCTGCAGACTTGCTTTAAACCAAAAATGAAGGAAGAGGGAAAAATCTGCCCACGTAGGTACGGCAGGCCAGATGCCACAGAGAACAGCAAATTTCACAAGCAAAATGAATATCAGTGAAGAGGACAGATACTTCATAGGAAACTAGAAGAATAGTAATAAAATTCATGGCCTTAGGTGTTAATTACAGCTAAGTGGTAAATTGGACAGTGTTCTGGGCCTGGAATTAGGAAAATCTGAGTTCAAATCATTCCCTTTACTAACATTGTAACCCTGGGCAAGTCACTGTTTGCCCCAGTTTCCTCAACTGTAAAATGGGAATAGTAGTAACGTTTACCTCCTTGGGCTGTCAGGATCAAACCTTTGTAAAATATTTAGCACAGCGTCTAACATGTGGTAGGCACATTATAAATGTATATTGGCTGACTGAATGGTTGGACCTTGCAAAGAGTCAGTTTGTAGGCTCACCCTTTGGAAGAACTTCCTAACAATGGGAGTCTTCAAAAGCAGAATTAGCTGCCTCAATGGAATTTTTCACTGGAATTCTTCAGCAAAGCTTGGATAATCACTTATTGGTATAAAGGTGAACTCAAATCCATTTCACACTTTGCTAGCCATATCTCTATGTGAAAGACCAAGAATGTGGCAGACCACAGGAAGGAAGCCAGCTATTCTCTCTGGGCTTAGCTTTGTCTCTGTGTCTTTTTTCCCTAGTCCCTTCCCCTCACCATGATTACAGATTCTACTCTTGAGGTTCAATTTATCACCCGGTCCTTTGAGATTTATTCCCAGATTAATCACTAGCTATAGTTCATAGGTATCTTTTCTTTCTCTAACCTCTCACAGTAGACATGTACCTGCCCTGTGACATGCGTACTTTTTCTCACTTGCTTATATTTAAGCTGGTTTAGCATTTCTTTGTACCTATTTTTACCTCCCTAAGAGGACAGCAAATTCGTTAATGATAGGGGCTCCATATTCTATACCTTCTGTATTTCTTAGAGCAACTCTCAGTGGAGGGAACGTGTGTTGTAGTTGAGTCATTTTAGTCATGTCTGACTCTCTGTGACCCCATTTTGGGATTTTCTTGACAAAAGATACTGAAGTGGTTTGTCATTTCCTTCTTCAGTTCACTTTATAGATGAGGAAACTGAGACAAACAGAGTTAAGTGATTTGTCCAGGGTCACTCAGTTAGTAAGTGTCTGAGGTTGGATTTGAATTCAAACATAGCCTGGCCCTGCACTCTATACATTGTACTACCAAGCTGCAGGAGGGAACATTAACATTCTTTAAAGATTTTTTATATATATATATATATATTTGTTCTTGTATCACTTACATTTCCAAACATATCTCTCCCAATGAATGATTGATTGAAAAAGCAACTATTAAAGATTATTGTGTAATAAACACTATCCTAAACTCATAGAATACAAATGCAAAAGCCATATCTTCCCTGTTCAGAAGGAAATCACTTTTGAATCAGAGGAGACAACAGGTATTGGGGCATCGTGACCAAAGGGGCATGTTTTAGTTTGAGAAGTCACTAGAGTCCATAAAATAGTTGACTGACTACATTGACTATAGCAAGGACAATTGTTGACCATCGTTCATTTTCAAAGAGGACCACCAACATCATGATATCATGGATAATGTCTCGACTTGGGTCTGAATTGGATTTAAGTGAGGCAGAGTTGCACAAAGTCGTCAACCTCACCTCTTTTCCAGAGTCGTGGATGTTCAGTATGTCGACAAAAGTTAATATGACTGACAATAGCCTGGGATGCAGTGGATGACCTTGGCATCTTTGATGTCTGACCAAGATCTAAGTGCCCTACAAAGCCTGCTTTGGGCCTTCATGGCTGTTGGAACACATTTTCTCATCTCTTCATTCTACTGGGGAAAATCTTCATATTCTTGGGGTAGACACCCCCCTAATTCACTTATGGGTTTGAAGCCTGTCAGTTACCCTCAGTGTAGTTTAGCCTGTCTACCAAGATGGTATGGGGTGTGGCCCCTGCCCATGCTACAGCTTCTTGGAGCCACAAGTGAAAGTTGGGTGGAAGATAAACTCCAAAGTTAGATGAGCAGGACTGAAAAGGGCTTGGCAAATCTTTACACCAGAGGGGCTAGTCCTCCTGAACGCTGTATCCACTCCAGAAATGGCAATATTGACTTGATGATTAGAAAGTTCCCATGGGGGAAGGCAGGCACGAGGGTGAAAGTTCCAGAGTTGGGTGGATGTGAATCATGTTGGGGGCCATTTACTGTACTGACCAATCAGAACATCGAGGGCCCTGGGGAGCAAAGTCTAGAATAGAGACAATGAATTCTTTGAAGATGTAGTCTGAGTTCTGGCAGTCAAGAGGGTGAAAATTGAAAGAAGGGAGTAGGGATAAAATCATGTAACTACTTGTAACCCACAAAGAAGAAAAAGGTAGTTTCACTAAAAGTAAGCTCTACATCAACCAAATCTGTTAATTCATGCAATGTTGCACAATCCTAATCCCCTGCCTCTGTAATGAAAGAAGAAAGACTGCAAACATTCTTTAAAAAAAAAAGCTTGCTGAGTTCTTCATCCTTGCTTTTGTTCATTCAGCAGATATTTATTAAGCACCTACTATAGTCTAGGTATTGTGCCAGGCACTCATCCATAAATTACCTGTGTAAGTCGTAAGAATCATAGTTAAATCATATATAACTTTATTATATGTTTAAAAGGAACAGTAAGTTTTGCATAATAGATTTGCAGTTTCATGTGTGATCATTATTTTTATTGTACTATATTATGGAAATACTTGTTTTATTCCGTAAATTAAAAATAAAATAAACTTGAAAAATTTTTAAAGAATCATAGTTAAAACAGGGAGGCACCTTATCCAACCTCCTTTCCTCTCCCCAATCGCCCCCATTTTACTGATAAAGGAGCCAAACCTCTGTGGCACAATAGAAAATGAGGCATTTGGACTGAGTCAATGCTTCTCAAGCTGTGTACATGGACCTTGTTAGGGACATCTAGGTGGTGCAGTAGATAGAGCACCAGTGCAGGAGTTAGGAGGACCTGAGTTCAAATCTCACATCAGACACTTGACACTCACTAGCTGTGTGACCTTGGGCAAGTCAACCCCAACTGCATCATCTCCAGTCATCCTGATGAATATCTGATCACTGGATTCCCATGACTCTGGAGGAAAAGTGAGGCTGGTGACTTGCACAGCCCTTACTCAAAAAACAAAGTCAAGTGCAAGTCATGTCGGCGTGTCTTTGATGGCATGGTCTTCTTTGGCAATGAAGGACGATCATACATGGACCTTGTGGTACCACAATACACCCAACTGCATTTCAGTCTCCACATACAGCTGTAGCTAGGGAGCCCATATGAAAGGATGCTGGGGAAAGGCCACCTCTCTCATGCTTCCAGGCTTCTTGTAATCAAAGCTGCTGTTGGGTAGTGGCCAGCTGGAAGAGAATGAGCAGAGTCAAGGAGGGTAGAACTCAAAAGCAAGAGGCTGCCACTTCCTATTCCTACTGCATCCTCCCTTGAGGTTATTTGTAGCTGTCCTACTGGAGGCTAAAACTCTTCATCAGTGTTGAAGACATGGTCTATGGAGGTTAGAGAAGTTTTCTCCTTATGTTTTGTGGCATCTGTGGCTGAACTATCCTAATCAACAAATATTTACTACTCCAAGAAAGACATTATACCAGACTTTGGGATGCAAAGACAAAACAACTCCTGTCCTGAAGATGCATCAATTACTTCCAATTGGTTATTTCCCAGGCCATTAAACTTTTTTTTTTTTTTTACCTTTTCTTCTGCCTCTCCCCTTCACTAGTACAATCATTCTAAATTCTGTTCTGCCTATCTGCTTATCTTTAGCAGGTATTTCAGGAAGGCCTCCCTTAAGATAACTGGGGAGGGAAGATACCCCTGATAAGTATTTGTATTATAAGTAGCCATCAGTCAAAGCCAACTAGAGTCAGGAAGACTCATATTACTGAGTTCAAATCTGACTTCAAATACTTACTAGCTGTGTGAGCCTGGACAAGACAATTAAGTTTGTCTTCGTTTCCTCATCTGTAAAATGATTTGGAAAAGGAAATGGCAAACTACTCCAGGGATTCTGCTAAGAAAACCCCAAATGGGGTCATGGAGAGTCAGACATGATTGAAATGACTGAACAGCAAGCCATCAGCATCTTCCTATAAGTGGACCACTGAGATCAGGTTTGGTGTTTCCCCTTTAGTCACGTGATGCTATGCATTTCTCTTCTCTTACATTACCTCTGGCAAAGTCTAGTTGGGGAGAATGATAACCGTGATTCTTTAAAAATTTTTTAAATTTTTTATAGTACTTTATTTTTTTACAGTTACATATACAGGCTATTTTTAACATTCATTTTTCATAAAATTTTGAGGTCCAAATTTTCTCCCTCCTTGAGAAGGTAAGTAATTTGATATGGGTTATATATGTACAATCATGTCAATAAAACTTATTTCCATATTAGTCATGTTGTGAAAGAAAAAACAGTTTGCAAAGCAATTTTAGTTTGCAAAAGGAATAAACCATGAGAAAACAAAGTTGAAATGGTGTGTTTTGTTCTGCATTCAGACTCCATCAGCTCTTTCTTTGGATGTGGATAGCATTTTCAATCATGACTCTTTTGGAATTGTCTTAGATCATTGTATTGCTGAGAAGAGCTAAGTAAATCATAGATGATTATTGCACAATGTTGCTGTTACTAGGTACAATGTTCTGGTTCTGCTCATTTCACTTTACATCAGCTCATGTAAGTCTTTCCAGGTTTTTTTGAAATCTGCTTGCTCGTCATTTCTTAAAGCATAACAGTATTTCACTACATTCATATAACACAACTTATTCAGCTATTCCCCAGTTGTTGGACATCCCTTCAATTTCCAATTCTTTTCCACCACACAAAGATCGTTACAAATATTTTTGGACATGTGGCCTTTTCCCCTTTGTTATGATCTCTTTGGAATATAGATCTAGTAGTGGTGCTGCTGGATCAAAAGGTATGAACAGATTGATTACCCTTTGGGCATACTTCCAAATTGCACTCCAGAATGGTTGGATCAGTTCAACAGTGCACTAGTGTCCCATTTTTCCCATGCCCTCTTCAACATTTATCATTTTCCTTTCCTGTAATATCAGCTAATCTGATGAGTGTGAGGTGGTACCTAATCACTGTGATTCTTATGGAGACATCCTGTTCATATCTTCTCTGTGAGTTAGAAATAAAAGTCAAGTTTGGAAGAAAAAAGGTCAAGTTCACTCTTGGGATTTTTTTCTCTCCTCCTCCTCCTCCTCCTCCTCCTCTTCCTCCTCCTCCTTCTCCTCCTTGTCCTCCTCCTCTTTCACTTCCTTCTCTTCCTTCTTCTACTCTGCCTTCTTTCCTCCTCCTCCTCCTCTTCCTCCTTCTCCTCCTTTTTCTCTCTCCTCTTTTCTCTGTCTCCTTCTTCTACCTCTCCTCCTCCTTCTTCTCCCTCTCCTTCTTCTTCTCCTTCTTCTCTTCTTCTTCTTCTCCTTATCTTTCTCCTCTTCCTCCTTCTCCCTCTCCTTCTCTTTCTCCTCCTTCTTCTCCCAGCTCCAAGGATCTCTGATATTATATAGAAAGAGGGGCTAGAATTATGACCAGGTGAGAAAACTCTCTGTACCAATGCAGGTCAGGAGCTTCTTACCACGTAGTATCAGAGAACTGAGAGGATGTGACTCGATAAGTTTCACACAGAGGCAAGATTTGAACCTAGTTCTTGACTTCTAGGCTCGAGCCTAGCCACTCTGCTTCAAGACACATATTGACATGAAGCCTTGAACGTTAGAGTATTTAAAAAAATTCTGTCATATGTTGTTAGCTTTAATAGCAAATATTTTTTCAAAAGTAATGTAAAATATTTTACTGCAAGAGTTCTGCTAAAATTGTGTTTAAAATGAAGTTACCTGGCAAGGCAAAATGCTTCAGCATCTCTGAATTGGGTGATTGCTGAGGGCCCTTTTAGCTCTAAAATTCTTTGATTCTGTGAAAAAGCGCTTAAGGGAGTATGACAAGTTTCACTTGGAATCCTTCTCTCGACTAAGACTTTCAACTTGACTGTTCTGTCCTTCCAAGAATTGAGGGATTAAAGCAACTCAGAATTGATGATGCCTATGGGAGTCAAAAGAGAGACCGAAAAATCATTGTACTCAGTCACTTTACTATGGAGAGTGATAATTTATTAGCCCTCAGCTCACCATGGCACTCTTCAGACTCAGTCCAATAGATCACAGTTATGTATGCCATATAGAGATAGACTCCAGATTAGACTAGCTCCATTGTCACTTTCCCCAGCACTTGCCAGCCATTAAGGTGGTTCCCATAGAGGAAGAGGGTGCTATAAATCTATTCAGCCATACCAATTTCAAGGTGGAAAGAGGAATCTGATTTCAGACTGGGTAAACTTAATTCTAAGAGGGTGATAATGTGATAAATCATCCCCTTATCTTTAAGTGAATGATTTTTGTCTCCTACTTTACTGAAAAGATCAAAGCCATACAACCAGAGCTTCCTCAGTTCCTCTGCTATATCTGAATTCTCTCAGTACTTTCACCCCTCATTCTCTCTGATCTTAGAGGGAGGCTCTACTTTCTAATAGTAACTTCTGTACTGGTGCCCTTGAGCTCATGCCTTCTTTCCATTTTTATCTGTAATTTCTCCCTTTCTCTTGGTTTCTGCCCCCTCTGCTTACAAACATACCCCAGTCTTCCCCATCCCAAAAAGTCCTTCCTTTGATTTTGCTGCTCCTTCAGGAATCACCTTATTTCTCTATTCTTTTCATTGCCATACTTCTAGAAAGTGGAATCTCCACTCATAGCTCCAATTTCTGACCACCCATTTATTCTTCAGTCCTTAGAAAATATGGCTCTGGTGCTTACTACTTTGTTCTAAGCACTCTTTAAATGAATGAATCAATGAGAAAACATTTATTATATGTGTATTATGCACATAATAAGCACCTACTTATTGGAAATGCAAATACAAAAGCAAAGCAGAATAAATGTGTGTTCTAAGGAGGAGAGACAACAAGTATAGGAGAGTTGTGGACAGACAGGGTTGTTTTGGTTTGGAAAGTCATGGGGAGGTGAGTGCAACCTTCGAGAGGCACATTGACCGTATGCTTTCTGGCGGCAATGTCACTACTGATTTATAAGCTCCTCCCACGCAGGGACGCTTGCTTTACATTTGTCTCACTAGTACCTGTTGTAGTGCCTGGCACACAATAGGAACTTAATAAATGCTTGTTGATTGATGTGAAACCAAATCTGAAAGGAGAGGGAGGAAACATGCCTGGCTGGGCAAATGTTAAGAAAAATTAATGTGGGTAAAGTGAATCATGATTGGGACCCACTGTGTAAAACGTGATACATCATTTGGGGTACCCATTAATCAGGGACAGAAAGAGCAGGGAATTCCAGAGCCGAAAGGTTAATTTTTCATTCTTTTTGTGATATAACCAGTAAAACCTTGGTTCAACTTTCACTTTTCCATCCTTCTCTTCCCCTTTGTTGTTGTGTTCAGTCACTTTTCAGTTGAGACAGTTTGGGGTTTTCTTGGCAGAGAAACTGCGGTGGTTGGTCATTTCCTTCTCCACCTCATTTTACAGATGAAGAAACTGAGGCAAACACACTTGCCCTGAGTCATACAGCTAGTAATTGTCTAAAGCCAGATTTGAACTCAGGGAGATGAATCTTCTTGACTCTAGGTCCAGCACTCTATGCACTATGGCACCACCTAGCTCCCTTCCCATAGTTTATTGAATCCCCTAAGATTTCCATCTCCTCCTTTCCTTTGCTGCTGCAACCATAGGAATTTAGACTTGCACCTCATCTTTCATTGGATCATAAATTTAGAGCAGGAAGGGATCTTAGAGACCATAGAGTCCTACTCCTTCATTTTACTTATGAGCTGAGACTTAAAGTCCATAAGTGATTTGCCCAAGGTCACACAGAGATTCCAAATTAATTTTTTTTTTCCAGAGGCTACTAGGCAGTACAACAGAGAGAATGCTGGGCCTGGAGTCAGGAAGATCAGAATTCAAATTTGGCCAAAGACACTTACTAGCTATGTGACCTTGGCTAAGTCGCTTAACCTCTGTTTGCCTCAGTTTCCTCAACTGTAAAATGGGGATGATAACAACACCTACCTTGCAGGGCTGTTGTAAGGATCTATCCAAAGGGATCCTATTTGTAAAGCAATTAACCCCATGCCTGGCACACAGTAGGGGATACATAAATGCTTGCTGCCTTCTTTCCAATGTTTCATGTCATCTCCTTTCTAAGCTGCTATTCTGCTTTCTCCTGTTGCTGTTGTCTTCTATTAAATCCCTTATTCACACTATTGCCAAAATATTTTCATGATGAACTGTCATCTTCTTGTGCAAAGACCTTCAGTGACTTCTCATTGACTACTGTACAAGCCCTTAGCCTGGCTTTCAAGAACCTCTAAAAATCTGATGCTAATCTACCTTCCTGGTCTTATTTCTTTTCAAATATACTAAATGTCAACTCTATGGAACTATTCACTGTCACCCAATTTTATTCTATTCTGTCCTACTTCCATCTTTTTTTTCATATACCATCTCACATGCCTCAGATGGATTTTCCCATCACCTTGTCTCCTCTGTGAAGCTACCCTGATCCCTGTGGCAGTGTGGCACAGTGAAAAGAGCTGACTCTGGAGTCAGGAAACTGGAGTTCAGATATTGCCTCTGATGCTTGCTCTCTGTGTAACCTTGAACAAATCATTGCCCTTTCAGTTTCTTCATCTGTGAAATGGAGGAGTTGAATCCCATAGCTTCTTAGATCTCTCTGCAGTTCAGGATACATGATCCCAAATAATCTCATCTTCCATGTATCTTTCATATTGTTCTTTTCCCCTCAAAATGCATTTATCATGTTATAACTTGACTTATAGCTATTTGTGTATCAGTCTTATTTTTTCTAGTAGAGCAGATGACCCTTGAGGGCAGGGAATATATTCTTTTATTTTGCTTTGTTCTCTACAGTCTAATGCAGTGAATTGCAAACACTGGGTACTCTGCAAGTCTTTATAGAGCATACAAATGAATGAATGAGAATTGATGAATAGATGCAGTAGTTCATTTTCCTTTCCCCAGAACATGCCCCAAGGTTGGATCAGTTGGTGAAGACATCAGACAGATGGTACAAGCTGTGGCAACTCTACTCACTTAGACTGATATTATACAACAGCAATATTCTCATAGTCTCCACTTAATGTAGATGGCTTTCGTAACGACTGACATAAAGGGATTACACAAACTTTAACAGAGGGATATAGCCAGCAACTTCAGAAGAAAATGCACTTGAGACTTCATGCTCAAGCAGTGGTGTAATTTCAGGATTAAGTATAACTGGGGAATCTGGGATTTGTAATCCCCTGCAGTGATGATAGCAATTAGGTAAACCTTCTCAAGCAAATCTCAGATAATTCCAGGTGAGCTGAAACAAGGTTTAAATCCAGTGACCACTTGCTCTCTTTGGCACAAGAAACATCAACAGAAGCAGCATCATTGTCCCAATTGCTATTAAAAGAGTTGATAGATTGGGGGAAAAGAAAAGTAAGAAGGACCCTTTTACTTATCTATAAGTGTGCAGTGCTCTAATGAGATTTCTAGAAGTGACAAAAAGAATAAAAAAGATGACGCATGGTGCTTGCAGTATCAAGTAGGGCTACATGACTGTGTCTAGCACCAGATCCATAATGCTTTATCTGGTCCTAGGCAGCACCAGGAACAGAGCAAAAGTTTTAATTACAAAGTTTGTGATCCATGAGGCTTCAACTGTCAGAAAAACATAGTTGAATGCACATGTCCTAGATTTAATGGGATAGCAAGGTCAATATGACTCAGTAGTATAATATGCCAACAAAGCTAATGCAATCTTGGACAACATTAATAGTACAATGTTCAGAGCAAGAGAGGGGATAATTTCTCCATACTCATTCCTGGCTAGCAGACAACTGCAATATTGAATTCAGTTCTGGGTTCCCTATTTTAGAGGGAATTTTGGTAAGGTGGAACACGTCCAAAGAAAGTGATTAGAATGATGAGAGGACTAGAAACCCATCAGCTATCACTTATGTGTAAGGCACTGTTAAGTGTGCTGAGGATATAAAAACAGAAACAAAATAGTCCTTACCCTCAAGGAACTGATATTTGACGGGGAAGATAACACACACATACAGAAATACACAAAATTCATGTAAAATAGATGTAAGGTGACTTTGTGGGGAAAGAACTAGCAGCTGAGGGACCAGTGAGATAAATTATTATTTCTCTCTCATATTAATAATCAAGTATTCAATTAGAACCAGGATTTTTTTGGAGGCCAGTAGGTTGTTCAGTTTCTGAAGGTTATTGCTGATAATAAGATTGGATTAATTTTCTTAGCATTCTTGTTCAGATCCCTCTACCCAGGTGGGGTAGCCCACTGCGTTCTACTCAGGTCTGGGTGGAGGTAAATTCTTTGTCTAGATTTTCCCCAGACTGGGGGTGATTTGGAAATAAATGACATGATTAAAGTCAGTCCTGTAGTTCCTCATTAGAATAGGTTCAGTCCCTTATTGTAATAATATTCATTTTCTCTCCTTACTTGTTAACCAATCAGAACTGACTGCCACCCTCAGGAACACCACTCTTCCAAGAGCATAAAAAACTGTAAGCCCACCTCCATGATTGTCTTTGGTTCAAGAGAGAAGGCCAAATGACCATTTCCTTTTATTAATTATGTGCTAGCATTATTTTAAATCTTTATTTAGTATTTTATTTTTCCCCAATAACATGTAAAAACAATTTTTAAAATTTGCTTTTAATACTTTGAGTTCCAAATCCTCTCCCTTTCTCTCTCCCTCTCCCCAACTCACTCACTGAGAAGGCAAGCAATTTGAAGTAGGTTATACATGTGTAGCAATGCAAAACATATTTTCATATTAATCATGTTGTCAAAGAAAACATAGACCAAAAAAAAAATCTCAAGAAAAATAAAGTAAGTAAGTATGTTTCACTCTGTATTTGGATACCATCAGTTCTTTGTCTGGGAATGGATAGTATTTTTCATCATAAGTCCTTCAGAGTTGTCTTGGATCATTTATTGCTGAGAATAGCTAAGTCATTCACAGCTGATCATCCTATACTGTTGCTGTTACTTGGTACACAGTACATTTTATTTTGCATCAACCCATGCAAGTCTTTCCAGGTTTCTTTGAGACCTTCCTGCTTATCATTTCTTATAGCACAATAGTATTCCATCACAATCACATAGCACAATTTGTTCAACCATTCTCCAACTTATGGCCATCCTCCCAATTTCCAAATCTGTTTTTCTAGTATTATTAATAAAATGATTAATTACTCAGAAACTATATCTCTCAGACTTTTTAAACATCACACTAGAGAAGGTCTCATGGAAAAAGTGATGCTTGAGAAAAGTTTTGAAATAAACTAAAGGTTCCAAGATGAGGAAAGGAGAAGAAAAGGTGTAAGGGACAGCCAGAGCAAAGACATGGGAATGAGAGATGGAGCTCTGCGTGAGAAACAGTAAGAAGGCCAATATGGCTGCTCTGTAGAATCCAGGGGAAAAGTGAGATGTATAATAAGGCTGAGAAGGTGGGATGGAGCTGGGCTATGAATAGCTTTAAATACCAAAGAGATGAATTTTTATTTGTGCTTGGAAGTAATAAGAAGCCAGTAGAGTATGCTGGATGGGGAGGGGAAGGATAAAATGGTCAGGCCCACGCTTTAGGGAAATGACTTTGGCAGCTATATGGAACATGGATTAAAGTGGGAAGAAACCTGAGGCAGGGAGACCAGTAGGATGATATTTTAATAGTTCAAGTGAAAGGTGAGCAGGTGCCAAACTAAAGTGATGTTTTAGTGAGTTGGAAGAAGGGGACACATGGGAGAGATTTTGTAGACTTAGGATCAAGATTTTGGAATGAACGTGATATACCATAGAAACCATGTTACAAAAATAAAGCATAGAAACCACTCTACAAAAAGATCCCTTTAGAGAGAGAAGAGGGGAGGGAAGGAGAGAATTTGGAACTCAAAATTTAAAAAAAGAATGTCAAAAACTCTCTTTACATGTAGTTGGGAAAAAAATAAAATATTATTTTAAAAAGGTCCCCTCAGGATAGCTATGTGACACAGTGGATAGAGCACTAGATCTGGAGTTAGGAGGACCTGAGTTCAAATCTGACCTCAGATATTTAACACCTATTAGCTGTGTGACCTTGGGCAAGTCACTTAACCCTGATTACCTCCAGAAAAGAAAAAGAAATCCCTTTAATTCAATTCAATAGGCATTTATTGAATACCTACAATGCTTCAGCCAGGTGCTCTGCTAGGTACCCAGAGACAAACATTAAAATTGTCCCTTCCCTCCAGGAGCATGTATTCTACTGGAAACAAATGAAAGTGGAAGAAGAGATGTGAGTATTATAGGATCATAGACTGGACACAATAGTTATCTTCAAGTATTCAAAATTCTGTCACATAGAGGAGAGATTAGTTTGTTCTGTGTTGTTACAAAGGCTAATATGAGGACCAATGTGTGGAAACTGAAGGAAGATATTTTATTCCATATGAGGAGGAACTTTCTTAGAACTATCCATAATTGGAAAGTGCTATCTTGGGGAATCTTAATTCCTTAATGGAGATTTTCAAATGGAGAAAATGAGTGATCACTTGTTGGGAGGTATTGTTGACTTTGGTGAGATTTGGGCTGGATGACCTCTGAGGAATCTTCCAATCTGTAATCCTATGACTCTATGAATGATAAGTTAAATCCTCGGATACAATTTATTTCTTTTGCTCTCTGTAAGAAGAAACAAAAGAACTTCAATAAATTGATGTAGTACTAGCATATGAATTTTGGATTCAGTGGCATTATATTATTCATGTGAATTACTGTGGGCTAAACTTTCTCTTCTCTACATTTCTGTTATACCTAATAATAGGTATGGAGTGCACACTGGAGAACTCAGACAAAGGCTTTGCTCTTATCATTGGATTCGTTTTACTCCGAGTCTATTTTTCTCATATAAAGAAATTGTTTCCTAGATACAAGAGTCATGCAATCAGCTTTCAATTGTAATGTTAACCAAAGGGAGCAATGACCAAACAATCTGAAAAAAGCTATGGTACAAAAGCTAGCTCAACTTTACAAAGCATTGCATATTTAACAATAATTTTTTTAAAAAAACACCCCTCCTGAGAAGACTTATTTTACTGTAGATTAATATTAAAAGAAGTTTACACTTCCTGATCACGGACCAAGTTATACTGGGAAGAGACATCCTGGGAACATTCTGTATACTAGGGAGGGGGAAACCAGACTTGAGTTATAACTTTACAACAAATATTCACATTATAGTTAACTTAAAACAAACTATAACTTGATTCTGGATGCTTTCACAGTAACATTTTCTAGGATTAAGATGTTCAAAGTATGGACAAAGCATTTAACTATAGAGATTTTTTTAAAGAGCAATTATAAAAATAGTAGCGAGGAATTTGATGATGATTTGGAGATATAATGAAACAGAGACTAAACTACTCCAGAACACTACTCACCTTTCTGTTTATTATTACACCTAGAGAGGAAATTCAGGATCAGAGTTATTGTGTTTTCTTCTCCTATGGATGGAAGGAATGAGTGTCCAAATAATATTAAAGATGATCCTTTGCTCCTGGGGAAATGAAGCATTCCTTCATTTATTCCTTTTGTTTTCTGGGATGAATGAATGAATGAATGGGGGAAAACATTTAAGAAGTGCACCAAGCACTGAGAAAACAAATAGACAAACAAAATTGCCTCTGCTCTCAAGGAGCTCACATCCTAATAGGAGACAACCAGGGTGTGCTGGAACCAGCTTAGACTGGGTCGTCAGAACAGATTGTTAAGTTTTTCAGTTTGTGCATTTATCTCTCAGAAATTGGCAAATGCTCCAGATCAGAGCCTGGTTGTTTTGCCAATTATAATAAAGAAAGTGATATAGAAAATGTTTGTCAATAATTCTGATTGAACTTAAAGTACCCTAAGTGTCCTAAGTAAATTTTTTTTCCTCTGGAGATCTGGTTGTTAAACATTTACCAGCACATCCCGAAGACAATACAATTTAATTTAATTACAATTTAATTAAATTCGATAAACATTTATTAAGTGCCTATTATAAGAGACAGGCATTGTACTACTGTGAGAATGGAAAGACCAAATTGTCCTTAAGGGTGACAGTGGCAAAAATAGATATTAGTGCATCATCTTCATTCATAGAGCATAACCATTTCTTTTTTTGAGGCAATCTGGATTAAGTGACTTGCCTAGGGTCACACAGCTAGTTAAGTGTCTGAGGCTAGAATTTGATCTCAGGTTCTCCTGACTCTAGGGCTGGTGCTGTATGCACTGTGCCATCTAATTGCCCTTGCATATCCATTTCTGCTACATGCATTTGAGGATGTTAAAGGCATGGGTGGTGAGAACTTTCTTTTCCAGGTCTTTAGAAGTCATGGCTGCTCAGGAGGTGGGGGCTGCAGCACCTTCAGGGAAAGTTACCAGGTCCCATCTCTGCAAGGGTTGTTTCCCTGGATGACAGCTTCAAAATTATCCAAGTAAGCTGTGACAGGTTTCTCATTACAACTTTCTGAGATGTAGCCACTATATGATCATCCATAGTGCAGGGACTGAGGTGAGACAGGAATCCTTATGTGCCCTGTTTAATTTCTTTGTTCTCTAGCTTCAAACAGCACTCTTAGACGATTCTCTCCCTCCCCTCGGGGAAACCACTGCCAGAGTTAAAAAGTTGAGGGGCACAAGGTATATCTTAACATGGCCTGGCACATTTTCAGAGAGTAGTCACAAGCCATGAGTGATTGGTAGAATTTGGGAAATGTAGGGGTAAAAGACCACAGAATCATAGATATAAAGCTGAAAGGGACCATAGAGGTCCTTTAGTTTAATACTTTTATTTTATGTAGAAGGAAACTGAGGCCCAGAGAGGCTAAGTGGCAGCTAGGTGGTACAGTAGACAGAGGCATTTTTAAAGCTCTTAGCATGGTACTTGGCATGTAGTAGGTGCTTAATAAATGTTTGTTTTCTTCCATTCTCGCCCCAGTCATGAAGAAAGTAAATAGAAGAGCCAAGGTTTGAACCCATTTTCTGATTGGAAATCTAGGACTTTTTCTACTAGGAAACAATGTTTTTAAGCTACTGTTCATGTGCATTAAGGGAAAAATAGGAAACCAGGCACTGTTTTAATGATCAAAAAGAAGACAGTAGGATGGCATCTCTGTCTAAAGGTTTTAGAAATAGGAGAAGAATAAAGATATATTATGAAGATCAAAGAGCATTATAATCCTTTTTTTCCTGTTCTACTTTTTATATGCAAATGCTCATTTTCAGCTGTTTATTAAGTTCAGAATAAAAATAAAATTAGAAAAACTGAAAGGTATATAGTCACTCAGGTACACAGTCACATGTCTCTGTGTTTTAATCTCATGAAAAAAATTGCCTAAGGAAAATAAGAAATTAATATGAGTTGCTCATTAATAATAAATATATTATATAAATATATATTATATAATATGCAATATTATAAAAATATTTAATAAAATATCTGAATAGGGAGGCAAGAAGCAATAGAATTATAAATTTAGAACTGGAAGATACCTCAGAGGGCATCCAGTCTAAATATCTAATTTTATAGATGAGAAAATTCATGCCCAGAAAAGAGAAATAACTTGTGTGACATCACACAGCTAGCAAATAATAGCTAGCTAATAATAATAGTAATTAACATTTAATATAACACTTTAAGACTTACAAAGCACTTTCTAGTTTTTATCTCATTTTGTCTTCACAAAACTCTGGGAGGTAGGGACTATTATTGTCATTTTACAGCAAACTAATTTGCTAAAGTCATACAACTATAGCCAAAAATAGTAATAACTAGCATTTATATAGCACTTTACATTTTAAAAAGCACTTTATAATTATTGCCTCATTTTATCCTCAGAAAAACTCTGGGAGGTAGGAACAGTTATCCCTTCCACATCCTGACTTTCCCCATTATGTTTTTGGTATGTCATGGGTCAGTATAAGAAATTAAATGGGAATTTTGGGGAAACTTTGTGGAGGGCACAGATGATATACAAAAGCCAACAGATAGCACAGAAAAAATTTAGAAACTCGGAAATGCATAAAATATATGTGTGGCATTATATAATATCAACATACTTTATCTTTTAATACCATAAATATACCTAAATATTATAATAAAGTAGCATAAACCCCCTACAAAGAAAGAAAAAATTCAGACTTCTCTGGTATGAAGGGAGGGTGAAAATTTTTTACAAGGATTTTCCAGATCACAGGGGTGCTGCCCCCCTAACCCCCTTGATGTAGAGGGGATCACTGTATCATTATTATCACCCTCATTTTATATATGAAGACACTAGATCAGGCAAATATTAAGCGACCAGGGTTATAAATTGCCCAGGGTTATATAGCAAGTAAGTATCTGAGGTCAGACTTGAACTTGCATCTCCCTGACTCCAAATCCAGCCTTCAATGCCAGAATTGGAACTTGAACTCAGGTCCTTTAACTCCAAATCCAGCTTTCTTCTATTACGGACACCATAACACCTTATTTCAATACCTTTCTTGGCATCTAATGTGTCTTTGGGTGAATAACATTACCTGTTTGAACATGTTTTCTTTTCTATAAAATGAGGTTAATGTACTTTTTCTGTCTTCTTCATAAGAGTTTTGGAAAGCTGAAGTGATGAAGTATATATTACTGTCAAATGCTACCTAAATATAAGCTGTTATATTTAGCCCTTCCTCTGCCACTAATTCATTAACTGTGGTAAGTTATTTCATTCCCTGGGCTTCAATTCCTCATCTGGAGACAGATGGACTAGAAGTTGTCTATGGTCCCTTCCAGCCCTGTGCTCCTATGAATCTGTGATAAAAGCTGGGTAATTAAGTTAATAATGAGTCCAACACAGAGCACTCTAAATGGATAACAGCCTTCTCTTGGTTAGCAGCCTTCCCTTGGTTAGCATTTATAACATTAATGATCAGAGTTACGCTTTCCCTCAGGAAATCTGAAATGCGGCTGCCAAACATTTTACAAGGGTTGAGTCAGCTCTTGGCAAAGACATTCCCAAGGCCTTGCTTGCCCATCAGTAACTCTTCATTCCAACTGCTCACCAAATACTAGGCAGGGTCCTGGGGAAAACATGTGACCTTCAGAGGCCAGTGTTGATTCAGGTCTATTGCCAATTAGAACAAACAGGAGCAACATTTCCAAGCCCTGTGGATCCATCAGCTTTAGTGCATTCAAGATGGGATTGTGGTACACAGCATTAGAATGTTTCAGAAAAGCAAAAAGATCAGGAATGTTTTGGGAATGTCAACCAGGACATGTGGGCATAAAAATAATAATTACAGATATATGTCAGTTTGTTATAATTATAGCAACCCAGTGAAGTATTGCTGCTGAGTTGTTTCAGTGATGTCGAACTCTTTGTGATCCTTTTTGGGGTTTTCTTGGAAAAGATACTGGAGTGGCTTGTCATTTTTTTCTCCAGTTCATTTTATAGATAAGGCAAACAGTATTAAGAGACTTGCGTAGGGTCATGCATCTTCCAAGTGTCTGAAGTTGAGTTTTGAGATTTGAACTCATAAAGATGAGGTTTAGTGACTTCACACCCAACACTCTATCCACTATGCCACTTAGCTATCCTGCCCAATGAGGTTAGTACATTATGAAGGTCCTTTTACAGATGAGGAAATCGAGACTCAATGCGGAGCACACAAACACAGCTAATAAAGTTTCTCAGTTTGAACCCTGCCGAGTGCAGGATGCAAACAGGATTTCCTGACTTTAGTTCCTATACCCTATCAAATGAAAGAATTTTGACCAAGCATTCTTTAGATCCGAGGCCTCAGACAACTATGACTATGCATACTTCTTCTTAATTTACAAAACTAATACTTTTCACAAAGTTCTCCAACACTAATATATCTATGAGTCTATGTATTTAATGCACTAGAATCTGTCTCTGTGCAATTCCATTTTTCCTTGTTCTGTGGAATCAGGTAGAACAAATTTAATACATCTTCAAATTGTAGCCCTTCCATTGCTTGAAGAGAGCTATCATGTCGCCACTAAGTCTTTTCTTCTAAGGCTAAATATTCTCAGTTTTTCCAAATGATCATAGGACAGCACAGCCTCTAGACTTCTAATAATTTTGATCACTTCCTTCAACTAATCTGGATGGCATCCACCACGGTCTCGATCTACCTCCACTGTATGCTCCCCAGTGTAGCCTGGTCTTTCCTTAGATGTGGCACCTAGAGGTGAACACAATAGTCCAGGTATAGTCTGGCCAGTGCAGAGTATGGCAGGACTATTCCCTCATTTGTTTTGGAATCACCTCTTTTAATGTGGTCTAAGAACACGTTGACTTTTTACACCTATAGTATCAACACTGTTTTTCCACTTGCCATCAAATCAGGTTAAGTCAAAAAATTGTTTACTAAGCGCCTTCTACATGTTAGGCAGCTAGGTGGCTCAGTGGATTGAGCAAAATCAGGAGGATTTGGGTTCAAATTCAGCCTCCGACATTCCCTGGATGTGTGACTCTGAGCAAGATGCTTAACCTGTCTTTGCCTTAATCCACTGAAGGAAATGACAAACCACTCCAGTATCTTTACCAAGAAAACCTTATATGGGACCATGAAAGATCAGACAAGACCGAGCAACCACAGCAATAGCACATATGATGCATTATGCTAAGGTCTGGTGATACAAAGGAAGGCAAAAACAAAACCAAACCAAACCACTCAAAAAACTAAAACAAAACCCTCCAAACAGTTCCTCCTCTGAGTTCACAGTCTAGTGGGGGAAACACAGAAAGTAAACCCACTAAAACTCTCATATTTTTTTCATATGAAATGTTGAACAAGCAGGTCTGATCTTGTACTTGTGAAACTGAATTTTGGAACCACAAAGGAGGGCTTTTCATTTATCCTTAGTAAATTTGTGTTTGTTCCATGTGGTGCCCAGTTCTAGTCTGTAAAGATCTTTTCTGTATCATGACGCTGCAATCCACAGTCCAACGTGTACTCCATCCCTTCTAATTTTGTGTGATCTAGAAAACTTACCAGTTTTGCCCCAAGCCATTCTAAAACTGTTGAACGACCTAGGACCAATAAAACATCTCTGGGACTCCATTTTAGACTTCCCTCCAAGCTACCTTTAGCCTCTTAAGATAATTCTTTAGGCCCAATCATTCAACCGGTCCTGAAATCAACTATCTGTATTATCATGTAGCTTGTTGTTCTATTGTTTCAGTCATGTCTACCTTTTGTGACCCCCATTTGGAGTTTTCTTGGTAGAGATACTGGAGAGGTTTGCCATTTCCTTCTCCAGTTCATTTTACAGATGAGTAACTGAGGCAAGCAGGGTTAAGTGAATTGCCCAGTGTCACACAGCTAGCAAATAGTTGAGGCCAGATTTGAACTCAGGAAGATGAATCTCCTTGACTTCAGGCCCAGCACTCTATCCACTGTGCCAACTAGCTGCCCATCATATAGCTTATCTCTCTCTATCTTATCTATAAGGGTCACACAAATAATTTGTCCGGTTCTTTGCTAAATTCCAGGTTTCCTGTCTCTACAATATTCTCCTAATCGACAGATCTCATAACACCTATCAAAAAGAAAACGAGGTTAGCCAGGCTTGTCCTGTCCTCGATGAAAGCAATGTCTCTTAGCATTCATAACTTCTCTTTTGAAAAACTCATAAAACCATCACATTAATAATAATATATTTGAAAATTTTGCCAGTAGTTGAAGCAAACTCATCAGCTTATTACTTGAAGAATCTACCTTCTTTCTTTTTTTCTTTTTTAATAATAACATTCACAGATCTTTAGTCTTGGCACATTTCTCCTATTTCCTAGAATTTATCAAAGATTACTGATAACTTAGTAATCACATCCTCATTTCTCTTACTACCTTCTAAAACTAATCATCTGAACTCATGAAGGAAAGTTAGGTGCTATGTTACAGGCTCCTCATTTATCTTGAGTTTCAATTCCCTGTTAACTATTTCTGGGCTGTTTATCTCTGAGGACTGTGATCTTTGATGATGCCAAAGGGGCATCTGGTGGTATGGTGGATGGATCATTAGCCCTGCGCTTAGGAAGGCTGATTTCAAATCCAGCTTCAGGTGCTTGCCAGGTGTGTGACCCTGGACAAATCGCTTAATCTCTAGCTGTTTCCTCAATTGTAAAATGGGGATTATAATAGCACCTACCTCACGTGGTTGTTGGGAGGACCAAAGGAGATAATATTTGTCAAAACTGCTTAGCATTGTACCTGCCACATTTGTTGTTCTTCAACTGTATCCAACTCTTCATGACCCCATGGACCATACTGTCTGTGGGGTTTTCTTGGTAAAGAGAGTGGAGTGGTTTGCCATTTCCTTCTCCAGTGGATTAAGGAAAATAGAAGTTAAGTTACTTGCTCAGGGTCTCACAGTTAGTAAGTGTCTGAGACTGGATTTGAACTAGGTCTTCCTGAGTCCAGGCCCACTGAGCCATCTAGCTGCCCAATAGTAGCACATGGTAGGTACTATATAAATGCCTTTTGGTTTTAAAAGGAAGAAAATTCAGCTGATCTGCCCTCTCTGTTTTTCATTATTATTGTACCATCCACCCTGAGCAATGATCCTAACTCTTCCTTGATCTTTCTCTTACCCCAACATAACTAAGAATGCCTTTCTGCTGTACCTGGTGTCATGATGTCTCTACAGTCTTCAGTGCATCTAGCCCAGGCCTACATAGTCTCCAATAAAGCCTTTTAGGTTCTTTTGCCTAGCAACATTTGTCTCTACTTGAATCACTAGAAGTGGGTGGTAGGTCTACAACTCTTTGGAAATTTTTAGTTTGTCCCAGATACGTGCCCCAGAAAGATAGCAGATCTCCATTACTCACAGAAGGTTGATCTATGACTACCTTGCCACATTTCAGCAGAGGCATCTGTCCTTACCACTTGCCTTTTTTTTCCTTTGGCCATCACAGAATAATCTCTCTCCTGGGGCACTCTTGTATCCAAATCATCATTCTCTGGAGCATAAAAAGTCTCTTTTTCATCCAAGTTTCCAGCTTCATCCCTCATGGAAAGAATCTCATTGCAAAACTTCAAATGTTCAGGCTTTCTCCTTCTTCCCTTTCCCCTCTATATCACTTTCTTCCATCCTCTAACTTCCTGCTCAGGATAGAATTTCTTACTTTCTTTTCTGCCACTTTTTAAAAAGTATTCTCTTTAGAGCACTTCTATTCTTTCAAGTAACATTTCTTTCTCCCTGTGTTTTGTGCATACATAGTTATTAGTTGCCACTGGCAGAAATAGAATCGTATAATATAAATTCTTGGCAATTCCCTAAAAAGTTTATCTTGCCTTCCATATTTACTAGAAGCAAAACTCTCAGTTCTCTGTCAGTCTTGTGGTAGGCTTTGTGACTGGCTCTGCATTTTTGTTTACCTTACTAGGGGGCTCACTCAGTGGGAGCTCTTTGGTGAAGGGTTTGTTTATTTCTAATAGATTTCCAGTCTGTTCCAGAGACAGGATGTTACTCTTTGATAGGTAATTACCATATTCTTTGTAGAGTCTGATGAAAAAGGAAGTTGCTTTCACCTGTAGTTCAGAAGAGGTGAAATCTACTGCCTTTCTCCTCACATGCCTTCTTCCCTCCTCTTCCGCTTTCTGCTAATGAGGCTTTGTATCTGTCCTTCCAATTCATGGTTTCTCTGCTGCAGTATTCCATCATCTACTCTGATCCTTGAAGAAGGCTTGTCTAACATCATCCATCTATTCAGTACTTGAATCAAGTTAGTACTTGATTCAAAGTGTATGGGGTGTTCAAGGAAGGCCAGCACCTCTGGTAGGAGGACTGCTGAACCGTTTTCAGGGCTGCTTATCCACGTTCAGCATCTACCTAGCACTCAACTCTCACCTGCGGCTCCGAGAGACTGTAGCACCCTCAGCAACCACACCCCAGTGAAACCATCTAGACAGATGGGCTGAACCAGGTTGAATATAATTGACAGGCCTCAAATGGGTCAGTGAGTTAGGGAGGTGTCTACTCCAAGCGTGGGAAGACTATCCTTGATGGGATAGGCAGATGAGAACAATTTGTTCCAATGGCCATAAAGGTGACTGAAGCTATGGAGTGCTTAGAGCTTGGTCAAACCTTGAAGACACCAAGGTCATCCACTGCATCCTGCATTACCATCAGTCATCTTGACTTTTGTCTTGCCATGGGGCTTTGATGACTTTGGAAGAGAGAGAAACTGATGACTTTGTATAACTCTGCCTCACTTAAATCCTATTCATGCACCAGTCAGGACATCACCCATGATGTCATGGGTCCTCTTTGAAAATGAAGGAAGAACAATAACTCTAATTGAATTGAATTCCTGACTCCAAGTCCAGTGCCCTCTCTCTAACACAGCATCAAATAGGAAATCCTCTAGCTGGCTTTTAAAGCCTTCCTTCTTCCTGTATTTCCAGTCTTCTTATCCCCTATTCTCTTCTACAGACTTAACCATCTTTGATGTTCTTCTAACATGACACATCATCTCCCATCTTTGTGCCTCTCTTGCTTGGAATTGTCTCCTGCCTCATCTCTGCTTCCTGGTTTCCTGGTTCTTTCAAGTTTTAGCTAATATCCCATTTTTTGCAAGAATCTCTTCACAGATTTTTGTTCTGTAAGCCTTAATGCTTCCTGTACAGCCTTGTTCGTATAGTTGTTCCCATGTTCTATTTCCAGCCTTCCCTTACCTCATCCTATTAAATTGTGAGCTCCTTGAGGGTAGAAACAATTATTTTTTGTCTTTGTATTCTCAGAGCTTAGCACAATGCCTGATGTATAGTAGGTGCTTAACAAATGATCACTGACTTAATTTGTTGACAGTAATTCATTTCAAATTTGCGTGTATAAATGAAGTCTAAGGTGATGTTCTTCAGAATAACTTTTTCTTTTTGATCTTTACATTTATCAGTATTTTCCTGGAACTCCCTTGCAAGAAATATTGTTTTGAGCATGTCATGAGGAATGTCTATCACCTTTTTGGACATTTACCAGCTTGCCTGGGTTCTGCATGAAGTCCAACTCATTCTGATAGAAGAGCTACTTTGACATAAGGGAAGCTGAGATCAAACCTACAAAGTTGATTTTTGAGAATTTATAATTGCTACTTAAAACAAGTTCCTTCCAGCTTCCAAATGTTCAGTTCCAAACTCTAGGCTTGATTCAATTATAAGGTAAAAGGAATTGTCACTTGAAAGATGCATCCCAGAAGTCAAAACACAGGCCAAGCTGTTGAATTCACTTCCAATCCTGATAGAATGAAATGGAGATTACAAGATGGGTCTCACTTCAGTCAATGCTGCCATTCTAAAATAACGGGATGCTAGAAATATCTAGGCTAGTTCACCAACTGGCACCTAGTTACCATGATGGACCAAGTGCCAATGTAATGTTCATCTAAGGCACTTACTTGCACTGGCTACCAGTGAAAATCAGAAATGCAGCTCTATTGGCCAAGCCATTACAAAATTAATTTGAGTCCATATTTTCGCAGGACCTGGGGCACTGCCTGATTGTAAAATGTCCTCAAGAGAATGATTATAACGCAACTATAGACTCTGTGTGTCTTTCTGCCTTTCTCCACCCAGCTGGTTCCTAGGCTATGACAAAAACGCAAAACCAGAAGGAGTATATATATTTGTGTGCATATGTGTGTACATGTGCATGTTAGTAGGTTGTATATATTTCTGTATAAACTGTATCTTTGACTGCATCTTGTAGCCAAATAGTAATACAGCCTAAGAGTTAAAAGAGGCCTTATGCCATCACCTTACAGATTTGGAAACTGAGGGCCAAAGAGACTGCTTTGCTCCAGGTCACACATAGTAAGTGGCAATAAGAGGCTTTTAATCTCAGACACCAAGTCTAAAGCATTTCCACTCTACTTCGAAATGATTTGAGATTTCTGTGTATCATTGTTTCCTTCTATTAGTCCAAAAAAATCAAGCATTATTTACATTTAGCCAAAAACTAAGCTTTTCCTCTTAATAAAAAATCTGTAGGACTTAAAAAAATCCTGCACCAATTAATCAATAAATACTTATTAAGTGCCCACTGTGTGCCAACTGTTGGGGACAGAAAGACAAAACCATAAATGTCTGCTTCCAAAGAACCTCCATACTGTGGTGGGGTTGAAGTCTCATCATGGATGAATTGATGAGGTAATTGGGAGGAGGTGGTGCTAGCACCTGGGGAGGGAGATCAGTGAAAACATCCCGGAGAAGAGGGCACGTCGACTGGTCCTGGACAAAACTAGGGAGTCTAAGAGACAAAGCAGAGGAAGGTCTGAGGTGCATCAAAGGTACCAAGGAGAACCCAGCATCAGGTGATTTAAAAAGCTCTTCTCACTGGGCAAGGTGGCCCATGTCTGTTGTTGTCATTGTGTTTGTCCTTTGCTGTTGAAGAGGACCATGGCATCAAGATGATGACATGACCTGCAGTTGACTTTGATTTGAGTGAGGGAGGGCTGTGCAAGGTCACCAACCTCGCTTTCTTCTCCTGAGCCATCCCAGCTACAAAAGAGATTAAAGCTGGTGTATCTCTTTTTAAAAATTTTATCTATTTTATTTTTAATATCTAAAGATGGTGTCTCTCTTGAACTCAGTGTTCTAAGCTTCTGTGGATTTTACCTATTGGATGTTTGTACTGTTTGCCATTAATATGGTGAGCCCCCAAGAGCAGGAAGACCTGCTGGTCAGACTGACCCAGGAAGGAAATGGAGCAGGTCGATGCCTCATGTTCATCAGTAGTGGGTCTGGGCCTATGAGTAGCTTCTGCACTTTCAGTCTGAGAAAATAGGGAGACTCAGTCTTTAAAATAGATTTGTAAAGTCTTTGTCTATGTTTTGTATTAGGGAAGGATTTCCCTTTTCATTAAAGTGTTTGTTTTCCTTTTTTCTCAGTCTACTACCTGGTGGTTTCCTACTAGACAGTTTTCTATATCTCATTCCCTCTGCTGTCCCAGCAGAGTTGGATTGTACAAATAAATATCCTTATCTCATAGAACAAGCTTTCTGTTCTTTTAATAGATAAAGTTTATTTTTCATCCATTATGCATCAAAGTGTATCTTAGGGTCAGGGGTAGAAGAGGTGGGTATGACAGGAAGGAAAAGAATGGTGCCCTGCCATTGTCACAAGTGTTGAAGAAAACATGTATTAGTACTGTACTCTCCATTTAAGCACTGGTATGCCAATTTAATTTAATTTTAATCTATATTCAAGCCATTGCTAGCAGAGAGAGAGACAGACAGACAGAGAGACACAAATTGGTATAGTCACTCATGTCTTCCAAGATGACTCTCTGACTCAAAAAGATTTCGAGTAACTTTTTATAGGAATCTTGAACAAAGAAAAGATCACAACATGTAAAATATATCTGGGCTAACATTCCAGAACCATTGAGTAACCCAGTTCCCACTTCTTTTCTTCCTGGACCACTGAACTCACTCCCAGAGTTAAACAAAGGGACCATCTCCCTTCCATCACTACTGAGTGAGCAGGTAAAGAAGTGATTGCCCTTAGATTTTGTTCAGTCATTTCAGTTGTGTCTGACTCTTCCTAACCTCATTTGGGATTTTCTTGGCAAAGATCCTAGATTGGTTTGTCATTTCCTTCTCCAGTTCTTTTTTACAAATGAGGAAATTGAGGCAAACAGTGCTAGGTGACTTGTCCAGGGTCATACAACTAGTAAATGTCTGAGACCAGATTTGGGCTCAGGTCTTACTCTATCCACTGTACCACCAAGCTGCCCCAAATGGATCAAGAACCTACCCAAATCACTTCAGGAGTGGGGAAGACAATGATATAAACAAGAATAGATTTACTCTAACAAAAGATTTGGTACCACTCTTAATCTGTTTCCCTAAGAATAACGCTTTTTTTCCATCATGAGGGATTTTCCCAGGAGTCTGGAAAGGATTTTAAAGGAAAATGTTGTTTCTTAAAGTTTTCAGTGTTACTAAAACAAGAAACTTTTAATACACTTTTAATATACTTTAATTTAAAAAAAATTTTAATATCTTCTCTGTAGAGCTGGGGAAGGCATTCTTTGTAGGTTGACTTGGCCCTCTTGCCCTTTTTGTTTTCCTTTTTTTCAAGCTAATTCATGGACACAAGCAGAAGGTTATTTTAGGAATTGCAGCCTGAGATTCAAGTGATGACAAGAGTATGGCTCCTTTCCTCTGCCAGGAAGAACTCTGCTTTATCACTGTTGTTCTTTAAACTTTTCCTAATCCTAATCATGTACTGATTACAAGTAAAGAAAAAGCCACTTGTGTAACTCTCCTTTCTTGAGGCTGGAAGGAATCAGACGTAGTACAAAAGAGATGGTTCTGCTGGAAGGCAGGCAGGCTCACTGAGAACAGGCATGAGCAGCTAAAAGGAAAGGGAGGGAAGAGAATGGGCTAGCATGTCACTGTGGGGTGGAGAAAGTGGAATGGAGGAGAAAAGGGGCACGAGGAGCAGAAAGAAAAGATAGAGAAAGAAGGAAGGAGAGAAACGAAGAGGCAAAGAGGACGGAGAAGGGAGAGGAAGAATGAAGAAATAGAAAAGAAGAAAGGGAGAATTTCTCAGAGAAGGAAGAAGGGGTGTAGAATAGGTAGTATTTATACAGCACTTCTAAGTGTGCAGATCTCTTTATCCGTTGTATCCTCACAATAGCACTGCAAGGTACCTACTGTTATCAACTTCATTTTACACGTATAATAGCACCCATCTTCCAGGTTTATTGTGAGGATCAAATAATGAGATAATAATTCTAGCTTAGTGCCTGGTACAGAGTAGGTGATGAGAGAGAGAGAGAGACAGAGAGAGAGAGAGAGAGAGACAGAGAGAGAGAGACAGAGAGATGGAGAGAGAGAGACAGAGAGAGACAGAGACAGAGAGACAGAGACAGAGACACAGAGAGAGAGAGGGAGAGAGACAGAGAGACAGAGGGAGAGAGACAGAGAGAGAGAGAGAGACAGAGAGAGAGAGGGAGAGAGACAGAGAGACTGAGAGAGAGACAGAGACAGAGAGACGGAGAGAGAGAGACAGAGAGAGACAGAGACAGAGACAGAGAGACGGAGAGAGAGAGAGGGAGAGAGACAGGGAGAGACAGAGACAGAGACAGAGAGATAGAGAGAGAGAGAGAGAGAGAGAGAGAGAGAGAGAGAGAGAGAGAGAGAGAGGGAGAGAGAAGAAGAAGAAGAAGAAGAAGAAGAAGAAGAAGAAGAAGAAGAAGAAGAAGAAGAAGAAGAAGAAAGAGGAGAAGAAGGGGAAGAAGAAGGAGGAGGAAGAGAAAAGAAAGTTAAAAGAAGGAAGGAAAAAAGAAAAAAAGAAAGAGATGGAAAATGGAGAAGAAAGAAATGAAAAGAATGAAAAAGTCTCCCTAACTAGGCAGCAACAACCTGGAGCAGAGACCTACTGAGCAGGCAGATGTGCCTTTGGCAAAAGTATGTGGCAGACCATCAACTGAGCTCTCTCCCTGAATGGTAACCCTGAAAATTCCTTTCTGACTTGTCAGGCTGTAACTGCAAGCAAGTCACCCCAAAGGTATCAGTCGGCATTATCTTGAATACAGCCAAAGAAAGCAAAGTAGCCTGCCTTGTAGCTATTTGTGATCCTGTCTTCCAGTTTTCCCCTCTCTCTGCCTCCATTTCCCTCCTATTTCCTCTCTCTATGATTTTAGATTCTGTCTGTATCTTATTCTGCCTATGTCTAGCTCTCTAGCCTCCTTACAAGTTCTTTGGTTCTTTCATAGTTCCCCACAAAGCTTGACCTTAATCCAACAAATATTTATTAAACACCTACTGTGTACAGAACAACTAGTTAAGTAAGCCCAGAGGGCTTACATAAGTTAGCTAAGACAGGGTCCCTGACCTCATGGAGAGCTTACTGTCTGGTAGGGCACTACATCATCTAACATGACATTCTGTGGACTATAAAGTAGCACATGATAAGTGCACAAATAAAGTGGAAAAAATGAGAGCAAGTCAAGGTCAGGTCGGGGAAGCAAATGCTTCCTGCCAGGAGGTGGGCTCTAGAAAAAAAATGCGAATGCATTTCCCCCTTCAGCCCTCACACAGTGCAATCAATGTGTGTGTGAATTCCCTCCCCAAGCAGAGATGAATAGAACAATGATATCCCCAGAAGACATTAGGGGTCCTGTTGCCCCTTCACAGGGAATGTGTATTTCCCATGTGTGTTGTTATTCAGTTGTGTTCTACTATTCATGATCCCATGGACCATACTGTTCATGGGGTTTTCTTGGCAAACATACTGTAGTGGTTTACCATTTCCTTCTGCAGTGGCAAACAGAGGTTAAGTGACTTGCCCAAGGTCACACAGCCAGGAAGTGTCTGAGATTGAATTTGCACTCAGGTCTTCCTGACTCCAAGCCCAGTGCTCTCTCCACTGTGCCACCTATCCACCCCTCTCTGTGTATAACTTTCCATGATGTTTGCCCATTCTTCCACGGACAGATGTGTGGTTGAATCTCTAGGTTTGGGGATAGAAATATTTTACTGTAATATCTACTATAACATGCCACTAAATTGAATTCATTTAAAAAATTTCTCCTCTCAATCCAAGATCATTCCTTGAAGGGATACCTGGAATAATCTCAGGGATTTTTTTTTTTATCACCAATTGTTGGAGCCACTTCCAATTTTTGTCTAGATCAACAACTTCTTGAGATCAGAGACTAGGTTTTATTTATTATTGTGTTGCACTAAGAGCCTCACAATGAGTTGTTTGCATATCTCAGTGGGCTTAAGGGTGCTTGTTTGGAGGAAGGGGGAGAAGGAAGCAAAATATGGAACTGGGGCCACTAACCCTGATTTCTATAACTTAGGTAGCTGCTGCTATGTCCCAGGCTTTTATATGTTTGAAAGAAAATTCAGTTCTTTTATGCTACAGAATCACATATTTAGGGCAAGGGCCAGGGGTATAGTGGAGTCAGCTTAAACCAGGTGATAGAAAGAGTTGTTAAATTTTTAGAGTGAATATTTACACCTCAGAAATCCGTAAATGCTACAAAACAGGGTTGATTTGTTGTTTTCTTGATTTCTAATCTTGAGAAACTGAAGAAATTAATGAAGAAATTTGCCTTAAAAGTGTGTGCTTAGTCATTTTTTATTTTCCAGAAAAACTAACTGTTAAATATTTATCAGTACACCTCTGACTTTGAAGGAACCTGAGGCCATCTAGTCCAACCTTCTCATTTTATAGATAAGGAAATATAGACCTAGAGAGCTTATGTGACTTGCCCAAGGTCATGCTGATAATAGGTGGCAAAACTGAGATTTGAACTCAGGTCCAATAAGTATAGTATTCTTTCCACTGTACCACCCTGTCGATGCAGCTTTTCACATAAAGTTAACAAATAATTTTTTTTTAGTGTTTTATTTTTCCAGTTACATGTGGAACCAGTTTTTAGCATTTGCTTTTCAAACCTTGATTTCCAAATTTTCTCCCTTCCTTCCTCTTCTCCTTCCCCCACCCTCTCTGGTCATTGGAAAGGCAAGCAATTTGATATAAGTTATTCATATGTAGTCATGCAAAACATTTTCATAATAGTCATGTTGTGAAAGAAAACATAGTCCAAAAAAAAAGCTGTCAAGAAAAATAAAGTAAAAAAGATATGCTTCGATCTGTATCCCGACACCGTCAGTTCTTTGTCTGGGGATGGGTAGCATTTTTTTCATCATAAGTCCTTCAGAATTGGATGATTGTATCTAATCACTGTATTGTGTTGCTGAGAATAGCTAAGTCAATCCGAGCCGATCATCTTACTATATTGCTTCAACAAGCATTTATTAAGCACTTACTGTGCCCAAGGTAGTGTGCTAAACACTAGGAGTACAAAGAAAGGCAAAAATATCCCTGGTCTCAAGAATTTCACAATCTAATGAGAGAGACAATATGCAAAAAAAAACCAAAAAAAACCAAACCCAAAACTATGAACAAACAAGATACATTCAGGAAAAATTGGAGATCATTTCAGAGGGAAGGCATTGGGATCAAAGGGTTTTGGTAAAAACTTTTTGAAGAAGGCAGTTTAGTTGAAACTTGAAGGAAAACATGGAAGCCAGAAAGAGGGTGAACAAATCAGACGTAGGGGAATAGCCAATGAAAATGTATGGTGTTAGGAGATGGAGATTGTGATGGGAAGCAGGTATCCCTGGACTGTGGAATATGTGAAAGGTAGTAAACAGTGTTCACATTAACTCACCTTTGTGGGGCTGGGGCTGTGATTTCATCTCTGTTGAGAACAATTACCTCTAGGATCAAAGATAAAATCCTCTATTTGACTTTTAATGCTATTTGTAATCTGGCCCCTTCCTATGTTTCCAGTCTTGGCATCACAGAAAAATCAAGAAATGATGTCATTTGTCCTCTTTGAAAACAAAAGACCAACAGCAACAATTTGTACTCTATCACCCTTCTGCAAAGCCTTTCCTAATCCCCCTTAATCCTAGTACAGTCATTCTAAGAAGATTTCCAGTTTATCCTAATTATATCTCACAGTGAATGTAAATAGCAATTATTTCTGTTTTGGTCCAAAACCCTGAGGGTCTTCCTCTCCCAGGTTAATTTTTTCTTGGACTAAATAAAATAGTCCATTCTCTGCCTCATTTCTTACCTCACCTTAGTCACTGAATGGGTGTTGCCTCAGTCAAACTGCGACTCATTGCAGGCTTTAGCGTTAAAAGGGCAACATCTCACATTGCATCTGGGGCCATGTCCAGTCATTCTGATCTCTATCTGGCCACTGGACCCAGATTTCTCTGGAGGAGAAAGTGAGACTGGTGACTGTGCACAGCCCTCCCTCAATTAAATTTAATTCACTTGCATGTTATGGCATCACCTCTCTGAAGTCACGGTCCTCTTCTAGAACATAGGACAAACTGCAATCTTGTTTGTACATAGTTTTTACATATTATCTCTTTACTCTTGCAAGGTAGGTAATGTCATTATTTCCATTTTTACAGTTGAGGAAATTGAGGCAGAGATATGTTTTTAAGTGACTTGTCCAGGTTCAAACAGCTAGGAAGTGACTGGGGCTGGATTTGAATTCAGGGTTTCCTTCCTAACCATGGAGTGGAGTGGAGTGGAAAATCTGTGGGGGTGTGAGAAGGAGGAGGAGGCCAAGCAAAGTAGAATCTTTGGCCATTTTTGTTTTACTGAAAGTACCTCTGAATGGCTGTTGTCCTTCATCTTTGAAGAGGACTGAAATGACATCACCATTGTAAAGTGAAATTTCAGCTTGTCTGACTGTGGTTGATCAGACCAACAAGCTCAGATTGCTCTACCACAGGTTGGGCACAGATAGTCCATATGAATGTTTGGGGTGAATAGCCCAAATTTGTGCATCCTGCGTTTACTTTGTGCTGTCTCAATTCTGCTTTTCTCAAAGAGCGTAACACCCTTTTTGATGCGGACATGCCATGCTGAGCAGTCCTGTGCCAGTGTCTCCCATATTGCACAGTCAAATCCAAAATTCTTGAGAGAGATCTTGAGGGTGTCCTTGTATCGTTTCTTCTGGCCACCTTGTGATTGCCTGCCCCATGCAAGGGCCAGTGGCGCAATGGATAACGCATCTGATTATGGATCAGAAGATTTCAGGTTCGACACCTGGCTGGCTCGTTTGGAATGGCCTCTGAATAATGTGATTAAGGAGGATCTTTCCCACCTGTTGTTGGGTCTGGGAAGATTTGTAGGATAGTCCATGCCTTTTGTTGGGATGTGATGCCCTCTAGCTCTATAAAGTGTATATAAAGACTCTGAGGTGCAGTTTTATTTTGGAAAACCCGATGTAGGTGCTTCCTTCTCTGGAAACTGTGGTCAGACAGTTGGACCTGTCTGTTGAATTGTGATGTATGTATTGATTATGAGCAGGCGGAGGAAGCATGTCTGCTGATCTTTGACTTCTCTGTGCTTTCTTTGAAGTTCAGGGTTCTAACTCCCCTGAACTAGGTGAATGATATATGTGCTTCATTAAAGTGATTGTTAACCCCTCAAAAGCTGCCTTTCTTTTTATAAAAGCAGATCAAAGAATCTGTGATAGCGGGACCCCCGTGTGTGTCGGAGTGCTTACTGATACAACTACATCATCTGTAAAATGAGGTATTGGGGCTAAAAGATCTCTAAAGTCCCTTGCAAAAATTAAAAATCAAATTGCAATTAAAAACCAAATAAAGTACCTTCCAGCAATGCTTTAAAATTCTATGATTGTTCTTTCGCCCTATGATTGTGTAGATAGATATGTCCTAAGAACAGTTTATTCCTGCAAAGACAAACTTGGTTGGAGTGCTAGGTATGCTAGCTAGGGAACCAACAAGGGGTTCCAAGTTCTTGGAAGGGGGAAGAGGGTCAGGACATCAAAAAGACTGGGCGGGGCAGTGAGAGGTGGAAAGTGGATGTAGAAGATAATCCTATAACATTATTGACCAACGGTTACTCTGTTCTCGTTAATTCTCCTTCTATTTGAGTTAGTCCTCAGCCTACCTTTCAAGATGGTATAGCTCTTAATTTTTTCCTGGCAGACTTTGCTTTGGAACCTTGTAATAATCTTTGTGATTTCTCTAAATTCTCTTGAGATTCTCTGGATGACCTTGGGCAAACCACTCTTGTCTCCAGTTTTCTCAGCTGTAAAATAAGAGGGGTGGATGTGATGAACCTTAAGGTCTTTTCCAGGTCTAAGTCTAGGTTCTAAAGATTCCTCTTCAGTTGTGGAGGTCGGAGCCGGTCTCAGTTCCTTTAAGAGTCTGAGTGGTAAGTAGAACAAAGGGATGATTCCTGATTCTTCTCAGCTTCTGACTCAGACAGGCTCCAGGGTATGTATTTTTGCAGACTTCACCACCTAGACATTAGATGGGAAAGTGAATATTGGATTTTGGAAAATTTCTGTGGTGTCACATCACAATAGTCTGTACCTTCCCCCTTAGTCTTCATTCCCCCCCCTCCCAGATTATCCCTCATATACCCTCCCCATGAATGAAATGGAAAAGGAACCAACACTATTTTATCCCTGTAAGTCTGAGTGTTCCCATTAACCCCTTGAGGGAGAAAGGAAGGGGAAGGCTGTGATTTCATCCCTGTTGGGAACTTCTGGCACTAGCATACATGCTTCTTCCACTGATGCAGATCTGTAACTTGCCTGTAATTTATAATTGTAGAAAGTTGTCCATGAATTGAGAAGCTAAGTGACTTGCTTAGGGTCACACACCTGGTATGAAAGGCAGTTGGTGGCTCAGTGGAGAGAGTTCTGGACTTGGAATCAGAAAGACCTGAGTTCTAATTTGTCCTCAAATACTTTCTTAGCTGTGTGACCATAGGCATGTCCCTTAACCTCTCTTTGCCTCAGTTTCCTCAACTGCAAAAATGGAAAAAATAATAAGTAACACCTACCCCCCAGGGTTGTTGTGGAAATTAATTGATATCTTTGTCCTGGATGGCCAAGTGGACACATACCAAAATTATAAGTTGGTACAAAATAATAGGATGTATGTGAGTGTGTGTGTATATATCCTCTATTTCTCCTATTTGCCATGGAGAAATAATGTACTATCCTAAATACAATGCTAACCCCTTACCTCTCACAAGATTTAAGTTTTCTCCTTCCCCTTGGATGAGAGGAGAAAGAAGCTCTCTTTCAAGAAATGATCAAAGCTTCACAATTCTTTGAGTTGGGTAGGGAGGTAAGGAAGATATGGGAATTCTCTTACCTTTACCTACTACATTTATATATATATATATATATATATAAATATATATATACCTACTACATTTATATATATATATATATATATAAAAATATATATATACCTACTACATTTATATATATATATGCCTATGTAGATATCTATGTAGATATTTAGATATTTATATAGACATCTATGTAGTCTGTCTGTCTGTCTCTCCCTCTCCTGGGAGTCTGTCTCTTTGTCTACAGTGGAATAAGGAAATTAAGAATATATTGGATAGCTAACTATGCACAAGATATGCCTATATAATGTGCCTATGCAGGGCATGTGTTACATTGGGATGGTGTTCATGAGAAATGGGAATCATGTGGTATGTGAGTACCAATGGACCTCAACTACAGATAAGACCTGCAGTGATAGTAACCAACCTCACCCAACTTCCTTTAACACTAGGCAAGATAGCAGGATCATCATTTTTCTGATGGCATGGTCTTCTTCGGCAATGAAGGACAAACACAAGATAGCAGGAGCAAGAAACTTCAGTCATTATGCCAATGGGCTTTCAGGAAAAACATACTACCTCCCCTGCTAGGTAGAGTTTTGGCTCATCTTCTTTATCATCATTGTCACAGCAGTAGCTAATAATATAATGTAATATAATAATGTATAATATAATAATATAGCAGTTACTATGTGCCAGATACTAAATGCTTTAGAATTCTTCTCTCATTTGATCCTTACAATAGCCCTGGGAGATGAGTGCTGTTATTATCCCCACTTTACAGGTGAGGAAACTGAGGCAAACAGAGGTAAAGTGACTTGCCCAGGGTCACATAGCTAGTAAGTGAACCTGGATTTGAACTTAGGCTTTCTTGACTCCAGACATGCACTTAGTATTTTTGTTTTCAGATTTAAAAGGGGAAGATTCATGTACAGGATCTAAACATATGCTCACACAAAGGTGAGCAGACAAATTACTTTTAACAAACACATTGTCTGTACTGGCTCTGCCTCCACTCAGCTTGAGCTTGGAAAAATCTCGTCTCTTCTCAGTTAGAATTAAATCCTCCTTTCTCAACACTACTCTGTGCATTCATAAGCAAACAAATTTATGGTGGATGTACATACAGTTTTTAAAAGAACAGCTTTGAACAGAATTTTCAGTGAAAGTAAGCAGTTAAAGTCATAAGCTTCCAAATCCTAGCTCTGTTGGCTGGCCACTGAGAAAAGACAAAAGTATCTCTCTCCCACATTCCTCCTCCCAGTGGTAAATAAGAAGTGAATGGTTGGACAAGTAAATGAAGCAGCTTCTCTTTTCCAGAGGCTGTAGACAGCACCCAGCTTAATTTGCCAGGTTATCTGCAGGCCAGCTAATTTGATCTACTCACTATCGTTTCCTAACTCCTCTAGTTGATCCTAGCCAGGCTGCCTCTCCTGAGCAGTCAATAATCGCTTCTTCTCTGCTCTTGGTCTGACCACTGCCATTGTCTTACATTTGTAGCTGTCAAGTGAACAGCAACTATGGACCATCATAATACTCCACGTTTGGATGTTTCAGAGTGTATGTGCTCGTCCTTCGTGGCCAAAGAAGACCATGCCATCAGAGAAATAATGACATGACTTGCACTTGACTTTGTCTTGAGTGAGGGAGGGCTGTGCAGGTCATCAGCCTCACTTCTGCTCCAGAGCCATCTGAATCCAGTGACCAGATATTCATCAGGATGACTGGAGATGACCCAGGATGAGGCAATTGGGGTTAAATGACTTGCCCAAGGTCACACAGCTAGTGAGTGTCAAGTATCTGAGGTGACATTTGAACTCAGGTCCTCCTGACTCCTGCAGCACTGGTGCTCTATCCACTGCACCACCCAGCTGCCCCATGTTTCAGAGTGGAGTCCCAGAGAATTCTCTACCCTGATTCCAGTCATCAATTTCCCATAACTGCTACTACCATGTAGTAAGTCCTTCAAAGTTAAGAGCATTGGGATCTTAGAGAACTCAGGATAATGCTAGCAAACACTTCTAACCTCATGGGCTTTATTTATATATCTTTTCACACACACACACATGCACATATACATACATATACATGCTCATATATTCATGCACACTCATCTATATATATGTATATATACACACATATGTGTAAATATAGAAATAATGGAATCTAGATGAATTTAATTGCAAACCAAGATTTGAGTACACATAAAAGGATATGGAGACCAGCTGTTGCTTCAGCTAGAATGTAAGAAGAATATGCTATCCATGCTTTTAAACATTCATTAATCATTACTCAGGCAATTCTAGGTGCCAATAAGTCTATCTCAAGCCTAATGATGTGATTCATTTCATTTAATATGATCTTGTGTCATTAGGGAGAGAGCCATCAAACAGGAATTGGAAGGAGCTGGTAGACGCTTGCCTTATTTCAAGAACAGATCGGGATAGAAGATAAGCGATACTGACTCCTAAGGAATATAAACCTAAGCATAAAAGGAAAGCTCAAGACGTGTAATATGTGTCTTACCACACAGAAGTAGAGTAAATAAAGCTTTTGGACTTTTTGAATTAATTTATAATCCAATAATACAACTTCTTTCTTCCATACATCTTATCAGTGAATTGATAAGTTTAGGCTGATGGGTGCTAAGCTTACTTCAAATTCTGAGTACTTGGCTTTAGATAAGACACCAAATACCAAGATAAGCTCCAAATCGATAAATAACCTAGAAAGAAAAGGTCATGTAATAAGCAAAGAAGAGAAGCAATGAAGAAATTACCTTTCAGATCTGTGGAATGGGAAAGAGTTCATGACTAAACAAATGAAAGGGAACCACACAATATAAAATGGATAATTTGATTATGTAAAATTACAAAGTTTTTGTACAAACAAAACCAATGTAGTTTAAAATCAGATGGGAAACAGGTAACTGGGGGAAAAAACCTTTGCAGCAAATTTCTCTGATAAAAGTCTCACATTCAATGATATATAGGTAACCTATTCAAATTTATAAGACTAGGAATCATTCCTTAATAAATTGTCAAGAGATATGAACAATTTTCTAATTTAATATTTTGTTTTTTCCTAATTGCATATCAAAACAATTTTAACATTCTTTTTCCAAATTTTGAGTTCCAAATTCTCTCCTTCCTTTCCCTCTCCCCCACCCCTAGGAAGGCAAGTCATTTGACATAGGTTATACATGTATGGGCATGCAAAATGCATTTCCATGTAAGTAATACTGTGAAAGGAAAAAGACAAAAATAAAACAAGAAAAATAAGCAAAGAAAAAAAGAAGTATCTTTGATCTGCATTCAAGCACTTCTCTGGAGATGGGCAGCACCTTTCATCGTAAGTACTTCAGAATTTTCTTGGATCATTGTATTGCTGAGAATACCTAAGTAATTCAGAGAAGGTTATCATACAGTGTTGCTGTTACTGTGCACAATGGTTCACCTGGTTCTACTCGTTTCACTTTGCATCGGTTCATGTAAGTCTTTCCAGGTTTTTAACCGACAACTTTTAAAGGAAGAAATCTAAGTTATCAATAACCATATGAAAGAAAATTCTCTAATTCACTAATAAATAGAAAAATGCAAATTAAAGCAAATTTGAGATTCTACCTCATATCACTTCAAATTAGTAAACAGGAAAAAAGAGGAAAATGATAAATGTTGGAGGGGCTACAGGAGAACTGGTATATTAGTATACTCTTGGTACAGTCAATGGTCTAGCCATTCTGGAAAGCAATTTGGAACTATTCCCTAAAAGCTTCCAAATTGTGCATACTCTTTAACATGGCTATACCACTACAAGGCCTATTCTCCAAATAAATCAGAGGAAATGCATCTATACACGAGAAAGAAATCTTTTATTTTGGTTGCTGTGTTTGTCCTTCATTTCTGAAGACAACCATGACATCAAGATGATGACATGACTTGCAGTTGACTTTGATTTGAGGGAAGGAGGGCTGTGCAAGCTCACCAACCTCACCTTCTTCTCCTGAGCCATCTGGCTCCAGTAGCATGATACTCATCAGGATGGCTGGAGATGGCCAGGATGCAATGGGAGACCCTGGCCCCTTCAGGCTAAGGTCCTGTAGCATTCTCACTTTGATTGAGATACCCCCATTCAATGAATAGGCTTCTTTAAGTAGTTGCTCAAGGGATGGATGGCCCTTTTAATAAAAAAAAAAAATCAAACTGGGAGGAGAAGACCCTCATGGTTCCAGGATAAAAGAGAAAAATTATTATTTAGTGTTTAAATCCACTCTGTGCTAGGTGGATGGTGACTTGTTGTCCAGTCCATTGACTTAGAGACATTCTTGCACAACACCTTCATATTACAGATGAAGAAACTGAGGTCCTAACCATTGAAATGATTTACTTCTGGTCATCAGGAAGCAGGTAGAAAAGTATGGATTTGAACTCAGACCCTTGGACTTCAAGTGGATCTCTTCACTGCACCACTAATGTGCCCTCTATTTCCAGAATGATATTTAGCTGGCACACACAAACACACACACACACACACAAGTGAGAAGGATGTATGTGGTATGGGATACATAGAGCATTTGACTGCTCATGTTACCCCTACATACTTAAAATGAAAGGCCCTGTAATCTCTTTATTTATCTTTTAGAGGATTTGGGTCCATTCTGACCAATATAATGTCTTGGACATAGTACATACTCAGTAAATATTTGTTGAATGAATGGATAAGGAATAATGCTGCAGATTCGAAGAATTTGACTTCTATATAACTGGAATGCTTTTTTATAAAATAAAAGGTAGCAAGGGAGACAGAACAAATTATTGCTTAATTTCTGGCTATAGTAAATAAATATGTCCTTCTGTTTTGGAAACCCCAGGAGAATTTTCTTATGAACAAAATGCCACATTAATGGACAAACTGGAAACTAAGCTATATTCACTCCCTGGTACTAATGATATTACAAATCTCTTGAGTTTTGTACTTGTGGTTACTCTGATGTCATAAAAACCTCTTGCCACAGATACAGATACCTGACTCATCCAAAAGCCATGTATTAGCAACATTCAATTATCAGAAACTCCATTGAAAACCTGGAAAGAACTGAAAAATAATATTGAATAGTAAAAATGTGTGCTTCAAAGTCCATGTGTTATAAAACTTATGTGATTTGCTCAGTAGGGAACCCCTAACCTCCTCCTCTATTTTAGGCAAAAGTTTGATGAATTGATTTCTGGGTTCACAGCAGGTTAGAAGCAGTGAATTAAAAAGAGGGAAAGAGCCACTAGAGATAAACACAACGAGAATAGAAAGAAGTAGTAGCTAAGAGCAAGGGAAGAGAAAAAAATTCCCTATAAAGAGAAATAATAATTACAATAGCTAACAGGTAGGTGAATTTAAGATGATCTAGATAAAGTGTCCAGTTGAGCCCTCTCAGCATTCCCCTTGATGTGCACTAACTTATAGGAAAAACAACTGATCTTGAAAATAGATCAAGGAGACACATAAAAATTTTTGTCAAATACTGAGTTCTTACCCCTAAAGCTTTCGTCTTTGGGTTTATCAACACTTTTCACACAGATAAAAACATCTAAATAATTGAAGAAATATTAATAATTCATGGATAGGCTAAGTCAATATAATAAAAAAATGACAATTCTAAGTTAAGTTACTTTTCAGTACCATACCAATCAAACTACCAAATGATTATTTTATGAATCCAGAAAAATAGAAACAAAATGTCAGGAATATCAGGGAAATTAATACAAAAAAGGTTAAGGAAGGTAGCCTAGCAGTTCCAGATTTTGAACTATATTATAAAGCAGTAATCATGAAAATAATCTGATACTGGCTAAGAAATAGAGTGGTAGGTCAGTAGAATAGATTAGGTACACAAGGCACAGTAGTAAATGACAATAATAATCTAGTGTTTTATAAATGCAGAGATCTAAGCTTTGGGGGTAAGCATTCACTATTTGGCAAAAATTGCTGGGAAAATTGGAAAGCAATTTGGCAGCAACTGGGTGTAGATCAGCATCTCACACTGTATACTAAGATAAAGCCAACATGGATAAAGGGTAATATAATAAGTAAATTAGGGGAGCATGGAAAAATGCTCCTTAGGCAGCCTGGTAGATTCCTTGCTTTAGAAGGCCGTAATATCTTCCTAACATACATGAGTCTTGAATGTGACTACCTGGAAGAGGAAGGCACGCATAGTGAAAAATTTACATGTTAATGAACACATTCAGAAACCTATCCATTTACAAAAAAAGAGTCTAGATAGTACCAAAAATCATTTGGGGTCATGCATAAATTTATATATTTTACCTCTAAAAGAGAGTCATCAAAGAATACTATCACTAAGGCAAATGTCACAGTATCTGATTTAGACAAAACAGAATTACCAAAAATGATAAATCCACTAGAAATTTCTCATGACATGACCTTTTAGAACTTTCTTTCACTTACTTCAAAAGGCTAGAAAGGGCAAAGGAAACAATATTCACTGGAATGGGGATTTTGTTTTGCCTAATGCAAGTCAGAATTTTAAAATTCTAAAGCTTCTGAATAGACCTACAAAGAACAAAATATTTGGACTTTGGCAGAGCCCATCCTCCCAAACCTTTTTCAGAAGGGCAATGGAGAGATGGAGAGATGGACACAAAGGGAGGGAAATGGAAAGGAGAGAAATAGACAAAGAGAGAGACAGAAACAGAGAGAGAAAGGAGAGACAAGGATAGACAGAGAAAGAGAGAGGAGGGGGAGAGACAGAGAGAAGGAGATAGAGATGGAGAGATTCATATTTTTTTAAAAAGTACTTTTTAGTTTGAAGTAGCTTTTGGACATTTGGTTTCTGCCAATGACTTAACCTCACTCCATGAACCAAGAAGAAAGTTCCAGCAACAATAACAAAAATTTCAAAATGTGTACGTAAACAGAAGCATTTTTTAAGGAGATGCTATTGGGTTTTATAGTTCTTTAATTAACCTTTTGTCCTGTCTCAGGTTCAAGACAAGAGAACACATTGGGCTGGCTGGTGCTGTGGTAACTGCAGCCTCTGGAGAGTCCCGCTGGGGGCCAATCAGTGTTGTCTTCATGACGCAGCAGGGCTATGGCAATGGATGCCCCAGGTGGCATGACTTTGGAGCTGACTTCCTGGCCTGAGCTCCTGAGACAGAGGTCAGTATCACACTTGTGAAATCAACACATCCCCATCTGGCTGAATTAATGAGACAGAGACTTTTCCTCTGGAAAAGAATTCATTGGTAACCAGTCCCAGAGGGGCACTCACTGAGCCAACCCTTTAGAGAAGATGCTGCTTCAATGTATTGCTTGTTAGATCCAAAATCCAATGATATGAGTTTTTCGTCTCTTTCCTTATTCTGTTTACTTTTAAAGAGAATTTCTTCTCTCTATAACCTGGTAGCACCTGAATCTCCGTGTATGTGAGATTTTATTTAGGATTCAGTCACCTTAGGTGAGAGGTTTGTTATCAATTTATGAAATTCCATGTTACTCGTGTGCTTTTCACATTTTGAGGTCCTTGTTTTTTGTAAATCAAAAACATCCAACTCACAGGGAAAGGAGTGTTTGCCTGAGAGAGGCAATTAACTTACCAAAAAACACTAAGCCTCTTGGCACAGAAAAGATATCTTAAAAACAAAAGTTTTTACACTGAAACGTGTGCCTTGTTTCTTTATTTCAGGCCCTCAAATTTCTATATCATTTGCTAAACCAGGATTTGATGTGGTGAAGGACAGTGATAATCTGTAAGGCAGAAAAACTACTCAATTAACGTTCCCATTTTAATTCCTAAAAGAACAAAGTTGAGAGGCAGGATGGTATAATGGGTAGTGAGGTGACCTTGGAACTAGAGGTTCAAGTTCTGTTACTGACATCTAGTGATTGTATGACTCTGGACAAGTCATTTACCTCAGTGCCCCAGGTGACTCTGCACGACTCTAGTTTCAGAGTAGTTACCCATCTGCATTCCTAAGGAGTTTCCTTACTCTAATTTCTCTGGGCTGATGAAGTCACAAATGTGGTTTAAAAAAAAAATGAAATTGTTCAAAAACTTTACTTGAATTCTAATGAATAATGATTATGATGATAGCTAACATTTATGTAGGGTTTACTATGTGTCAGGCACTATAATAAGCATTTAACAAATATTATCTCATTTCATTTTCAAAATAACCCTGGGAGGTACGTGCTATCCTTATCTCCATTTTACAGATGTGGAAACTGAGGCAAGGAGAGGCAAAGTAACTTATGCAGGATCACACAGCTAATTTCTGGGGTCACATTTGACCTCAGGTCTTCCTGAGCAGCTAGATGGCCCAGTGGAATAGAGTGCCAGGCTTGAAGTCAGGAAGTCTCATCTTCCTGAGTTCAAATCTGGCCTCAGACACTAACTAACTGACCCTTGACAGGTCTCTTAACTCTGTTTGCCTCAGTTTCCTCATCTGTAAAATGAGTTGGAAGAAGGAAATTGCAAACCACTCTAGCATCTTTGCCAGAAAAGCTCAAATGGGGTCATGAAGATTCTGGCATGACTGAAATGATTGAACAATGAACTTCCTGACTCCAGACCCAGTACTCCATTATTCCTCCTAGAGCTAATAGGGGTTATCTCTGTCTACTTGCCCTTGGAGGAATCACCCTAGAATCTTGGTAGGTCCCAGCTAGGACTAGGTCTCAGCTAAAATATGACTAGTGGATGTTTCAGGTTGTGTGCCTTGATCCTAGAGCAAGGTGAGGACAAGGATTTGGGGACTATCCACCTCATCCTGGCAATAGAAGGAAAAGCAACATCTTGGCAACCTGAACTTCTTAGATCTCCAACTGAGTGGTGATGTCTCCCTTGTAGTAGAGTAGAGAAAGTGCTGGCTTTGGAGGACCTGTATCAAAACCCAGCCTCTCTATTTAGCTACTACATGAACCTTGGGCAAATCACTCAAACTCTGGAACTCAGCTCACTCATATATAAAAAGAAGGTTGGATTAGACATCTCTAAGTTTCCCTCCTATTCTCTGTCTCTGTCAAGACAAGTATCATTCATTTGGCACTATGCTTTCTTGTATTATAATTGACTTAAAAAGTGCCTATTTCATATACATTGACTTAAAAATGCCTATTTCATATACATTATAATATGTATTATATTGTATATATGTATTACATGGTATATACGTATATTATGTATTATACATTATGCTTAATGTATATTATATTTTAATGTATATATTCTGTTTTCTCAACTAGAGTGTAAGTTCCTTGAGGGGAGGGATTATGTTTTGTATTTCTACAGTATCCCCAAGGTCTAACACTGTGCACTCAATAAATTGCCCGTACTTATGACAGACCATAGGCATTCCTTGTAAATTATTAAGTGTGTTTTGTTGTTATTGCTGTCATCTCATTCTTCTCATATGTTTCAATGGGGTTCAGATAGAAATAGTTCTCAGATGGATTTCCATTCTGCTATTACTCTTTTATATTTAATGTTCTATAGTCTATTGCCCAAGTGGATAAAATCACTGCATTTTATAGTGGAATAAAAGTATTGGAATGGACGCTCATCCTCTGTTCAATAATTTCTGATACTTCATGACTCCATTTTGAGATCTTCTTGGCAAAGATACTGAAGGGGTTTATCATTTCCTTCTCTAACATTTTAAAACATACAGATTCTTTTCCTTTTTCCCTAACCATCTTCAGAAACAGACCTAGTAGTGGTTTGCTGAGTCAAAGAGTATATAAGTTCAAGGGTGGGGAGTCTGAAGCCTCGAAGTCACATGTGGCCCTCTAGGTCCTCAAGTGTGACCCGTTGACTGAATCCAAATTGCACAGAACAAATCCCCTCAATAAAAGGATTTGTTCTGTAAAACTTGGACTCAGTCAAAAGATCAACATGAGAGACCTGATAATATAATTTAATATCTGGTACTGCTAAAACCTCCTTCCTTTTCTAATTCAGTAAAATAATTATCCATGAAACCAACCTTGAGATATCATTTTACACCTACTGGATTGGCTAAAATGATTGAAGGGGAAAGTGACAAATATTGAAGAGGATGTAGAAAAATTGTGACACTAATTCATTTGGCAAATTGTGAACTGATCCAACCAAGTTGGAGATCAATCTGGAATTATGCCCAAGGTGTTACTAAACTGCTTCCAGGGGTGGTGAACCTGCACCCTTGAGGTCACATGTGACCTTCTAGGTCCTTGGGTATGATCTTTTGACTGAGTCCAAGTTTTACAGAACAGCATAGAAACTTCAGAAGAAAGATTTTAATAGATGCTGTCAAAGCAAACAGTCATAATCTCTGAGCTACATGTAACAGCAACACCATTTTAAGAATGAATTTGTGTGACTAAGTCAGTCTGTAATAATGATCCAGTTCCAGTACAGTATATTGATTTTTCTAAGATATTTGGAGGTCTATATTTGTGATATGAGGATCTGTTATCTGTTAGTCCATGAAAGATAATGAGCTTATGATATATAATTCTTATCACCAATTCATGTATTGCTTAAGTGTATAGTCTGTAATGATGAGTTGCATAGTTTTTTCCATTTTCTTATAACTAGGTGGCCCAGTGGATAGAGCTTTGGGCCTGGAGTCAGGAAGGCCAAAGTTCAAATCCGTCCTCAGATACTTTCTAGCTGTGTGATCAGAGGCAAGTCACTTAACTTCTGTCTGCTTTAATTTCCTCAATTGCAAAGTGAGGATAATATTAGCGCCTACAGCTTAGGGTTGTGAGGAACAAGTGAGATCATATTTGTAAAGCTCTTAACATAGTGCCGGGCACATAGATGATTAATCGATGTTTGTTTCTCTACCCTTCCTTTAAAAAACTTGCATTGACTGCTAAGTCTAAGATCCTAAAGAATCAACTTTAGGTAATTTCTGGTGGCAATGACCTAGTTCTGAATCACCATTACAAGCCCTTCCATTTCTTCAAATAAATTCATATGACTGAATCATTTCTTTGCTTTTTCCAAATATGGTTAACGGAGTTCATGAAGATGTTGTCCATGAAACTATTCTTGAATTCTTGGATCTTTGCCTTTGCAAAGGCCTCATTTATAAAGAAACCACATCCAACTGCATTTGACAAATTCAATACTATGAACCTATTATTAATTTTGACTATCATTCAGTGAAGTGACATCTGCTTCCTCCAGGAGTATTTCTGCAGGTCTTTTACCTATTTATTATGTGCTCTAAGAATAACTATCAATTTCTTTCTCCTTTATGATGAGGAAATGTTAAGCTTTCAACAGATACCTTAAGGGGATTGGCCTTGTGTTTTGTTACTATTATATGGGTTTTTTGAAGATATTTTCCAAATATCTTACAGCTCATTTAAAAATAATAACAGTATAGAGTAAGATTGGCATTGCAAAAATATTAATTATCTTAATCATATTCTTCCCATTCAGCTCTTATTTCAAGATGCCAGCTACTGTCTTAATATATTCAACCACAGCCTTCTCTTAGATATCTTTATGCTCAATATGTCTTTTCTGGAGATGTATTCTTAGGAATTGCTTTCATCCACTAGTTCAATGTTATCTCTAAATTCAAGCTTGAAACCTTCAGTGTCTAGGTTTCTTTGTTATACCTTATGAAATTTACACTTAGTGAGTCTAAATGACATTCTAATATCGTTGGAGAAAGATTCTCCAAGATGAAGAGGATTGTGGTGGAGCCATGTAGCTTGATGTTACCCATATGCATTAAGTAATTAATAAGCTGATTCGGTTTTACTATCTCTTAGTTTTATCTGAGAGATGATAATGAGTTTATGGCTAGGTAAAGCTATTCTGTGCTTAAAGAGTTTCCTTGAAACATTCACTTTCTATTTCAATTATTCTTAGCATTGTGCTTGTGAATTTGGATTATTTCTTTCTGGCTACTTGTAGTATTTTCTTCTTGTCCTAGGAACTTTGGATTTGAACTATAATATTCCTGGGAATTTTCATTTTGGGATTTATTTCAGGAAATGACTGGTATATTTTTTCAATTTCTATTTAACCCTCTGGTTCTAAGATATCTTAACAATTTTCTTTTATAATTTCTAGAAATATGATGTCTAGGCTCTTTTTTTTTGTTCATGACTTTCAGGTTGCCCAATAATTCTTAAATGATCTCTCCTAGTCTATATTCCAGGTCAATTATATTTCCTATGAGATAGTTTACATTTTCTTCTATTTTTTCAGGTTTTTGACTTTGTTTTGTTTCTTGGCATCTTGCAGAATCATTAGCTTGCATTTGATTAATTACAGTTTTTAAGAAATTATTTTCTTCTATGTTTTCATGATACTTTTTACCAAAATGTCAATTTTATTTTCATGATTTTCTTGCATAGCTCTCATTTCTTTTTCTGATATTTCCTCTGCTGGTCTTATTTGATTTTTAAAATCTTTTCTTTCCCTTTTAAAGCATCACTTAAACTCTTTTAGGAAATTTTTGCTAGGTTTGAGTCCAATCTGCATTTTTTTCTGAGGCTTTTATTGTGGACATTTTCAAATCATTGTCTTTTTCTGAGTTTGTGTCTTGTGCTTCCCTGTCACTATAGTAGCTTTTTATGGTCAAGTTGTTTTTTTTGTTGTTGTTATTTGCTCATTTTTTCATTCTATTTCTTGACTTAACTTTATGCTAAAGTTGGGCTCTGCTCACCTGTAGGGGTGGGAGGATGTCTGGTCTGAGCTTCTGACTTTTATGATCATCTGTTGCTTTCAGAGCTCAGTCAGTCTGCATGCTTTTAAGTTTTAGATGCTTCCAACTTGGTGGGATTCAGGGAGAGGTATATTCACTGTGCTCCTACTCTGTACTCTGCTTCTTCCATTAGTAGAGAGCCCCTGCTTCTCATCAACCACAACTGCTTCTCTTTAACATTGAACTGTGATTGTAATTGGGCAATGGGTAACATACCTGATAGATGACATCAGTATCCATCCCTGCTTCCACTACTAGTGCAGGATTCTCCAGGATCTCTTTCTGCGCAGGTGTTCGGTCTCTTTGCTGTTCCTGGGCATGAGCTGCTACCTGCCATTGCTGCCACCACCACCACCTAATGCTGTTGCTGCACCGTGCTTCCTGTCATCCCCCATTTAGTGGCTACTGACCTCTCTGTCTGTCCTTCTAAGATGCCTTGGGTTGGAAAAATTTCTCACATGATTTTCTCTTGCCTTTCCCATTCAGAATTTGGTGAGATCCATTTGCTAAGTCATTGTGGAAGAAATTTTGGGGGAACTGAAGTGAAGTTGTTAATTCGCACGCAGTCATCCTGGTTCCACCCTCTGAAATGTAATTTTTGAGGAAAGTTTAAAATACGGACTTCTTGGCTTAAAGACAAATGACTTTACATCATTTCTGTGACTTAAATTCTATGACCTCAGAATTTTCTAAGATAGTGGGAGTTTGCCCTGTGATTCTACTCATGTAGAAGTTAGGGCATTAGGAGAGAAACATAACTCTAGTCTGTTTTCATTCTCATGGGAAACTGTAGCTATTAGATTAAAATCTAAGCATACTTGAAGAGACTGGTAAATCCAAAATGTTCCAAATTTAACTGCAATAAGCCAAAGACTTGTTTGGATATGAGGGCTTGAAAGAAGACATTATTTCTTGAGCCAACTATTCTATCCCTGATAAGCACTTCCTTTGTTAATCATGAGTAGGTATCTCCAAGGTCAGTAAAGGCAAGGTAAGTTTAGTCTGAGTTTGGGAGAAAAATACCAACCTTTTCCCTCTTGCAGTTTTGCAATTTGTGAGAAAAATAGGACTGAGGTAATCATACAAGATAGCAGCTATTCTGCTTATGAAAATATAACTTTTGTTCCAAGAGCATGTGGCATTAGAGAGAGTTTAATTATATGTAATAGGAGCAATGAAGATGGCTTATCTTTTTTTCCACAGATTTTTTTTTAGGGTAAGTTGTTAGTAAATTGAGATCTAGCATAAATAGCTACTGTCTTCATTTCACCTGCTTATTACCTAATGTTTTTCACCCTTGATATAAAATATTTAGAAAAATGCCCCAAACATTTTCAAACCTAAACAAAGAAGTCATAAATGGTCAAATTGATACAAAGGTTTAAATGGAAGAAATGTTTAAGTCAACCTTGACACATATCAATTTTACTGTCAGTAATGAAGTTTGAATGCAAAAATAACATTTCTACAATTGTTTTTAGTTAAATTTATTTATTCAACTTTTTACATTCATTTTCACAAAATTTTGGGTTCCAAATTTTCTCCCCGTTTGTCCCCTCCCCCCAACCCAATACACCAAGCATTCTAATTTCCCCTATCACCAATCTGCCCTCTCTTCTATCATCCCTCCCTTCCCTTGTCCCCATCTTCTCTTTTGTCCTGTAGGGCCAGATGACTTTCTTTTCCCCATTAACTGTATTTCTTATTTCCTAGTAGCAAGAACAATACTAAACAGTTGTTCCTAAAACTTTGAGTTCTAAATTCTCCCCATCCCTCCCTCCCCACCCATTCCCTTTGGGAAGGCAGGCAATTCAACATAGGCCATATCTGTGTAGTTTTGCAAATGACTTCAATAATAGTTGTATTGTGTAAGACTAACTATATTTCCCTCCATCCTATCCTGCCCCCCATTGCTTCTACTCTCTCTTTTGATCCTGTCCCTCCCCAAGAGTGTTGATTTCAAATTGCTCCCTCCTCCCATTGCCCCATCATCCCCCCTACCCTGCTTATCCCCTTCTCCCCCACTTTCCTGTATTGTAAGATAGGTTTTCATACCAAAATGAGTGTGCATTTTATTCCTTCCTTTAGTCGAATGTGATGAGAGTAAACTTCATGTTTTTCTCTCAGCTCCCCTCTTTTTCCCTCCACTAAAAAGTCTCCTGCCTGCCTCTTCTATGAGAGATAATTTGCCCCATTCCATTTCTCCCTCTCTCTTCCCAATATATTTCTCTCACTGCTTAACTTCATTTTTTTAAGATATGATCCCATCCCATTCAATTCATTCTGTGCTCTCTGTCTCTGTGTGTGCATGCATGTGTGTGTGTGTGTGTGTGTGTGTGTAATCCCACCAACTACCCAGATACTGAAAAGTTTCAAGAGTTACAAATATTGTCTTTCCATGTAGGAATGTAAACAGTTCAACTTTAGTTGTAGATATACAAATAGACACATAACTGACATATACATCTACATACAAATATACATATGTCCACATATACAAACACATACACAATACATGTATACTCACACATGAAAATACACGCATATGTAGTATGTACACATATATGTGTGTATATATACATGTGCACAAATATATTTACATATATATATGTATAACATGGGGCAATGAATAGAGAGTTGCTCCTGGAGTCTCAAAGTTCTGCCTCAAACATACATTAGTTGTTTTAGCTAGCCATGGACAAGCTAGTAGACCTTGCAGAGCCCTAGACAACTCTCTAAGAAAGATTTGCTGTTGTTTAGTCATTTCAGTCATGTCAGACTCTTTTTGACCTCATTTGGTGTTTTCTTGGCGAAGCTCCTTGGAGCCATTTGCCATTTCCTTCTCCAGATCATTTTAAGTTAGTTAAGTGACTTGAACAGGTTCAGAAAACTTGTAAGTGTCTGAGGCTGGATTTGAACTCTGGAAGATGAGTCTTCCTAACTCCATCTCCAGTGCCACATTGTATTGATAACACATTTTTTTGCTTTAACATAATCAAGTACTTCTGACTGAATAATGTGATTAAAGAAGATCTTCCCCACTTGTTAATGGGCCTGGGAAGATTTTTAGGAAGGCCCATACTTTTTGTTAATTTTCTAATGAAGCACTGGTTCTCAAGGGTTGTGATGCCTTCTGGCTCTGAAAAATGTCTAAGTACTTTGTGATGAGGTTTTACTCTGGGGCTTCATTTTGGAAGAAGGTTTGTGTGCTAGATGAGATTCTGGGAAACCACTAAGCAGCACTGCCCACCCCACTCCCAGGCTTTTTGAAAACCCAGGTGTTGTTCCTTTTCTCTCTGGTAACTATATAATGGTCAGAGAGTTAGATCTGTCTGTTGATTTATGATCAATGTATTGCTTACGTTAGACAGTTGGAAGTCACATCTGTTGATCTTGATTTCTCTGTATTTTCTCTGAAGTTCAAGCTACTGACTTTTTCCCCTGAGCTAAGGGAATGATACGTGTACTTGATTAAAGTGATTGTTGACCCCTCAAAAGTTGCTTTCCTTTTAGAAAAGCAGATCTAAGAACCTGTGATAGCACACTCCCCTGAGTATGTTGGGGTCCTTTCTGTTACACATGCCTATAGGCAAACTAGGTTGTAGATAAGTGGCAGATCTGCCTCAGAGGAGGAGATTTCCACAATGGAAATTCCTTATATGGAGGAAATCATGGGTCTGGACCAAAATATATATGAACTATGTGTACAAATGGAATTCATCAAGCCCCCACATCTTGGCAGATGGGTCTGGTTCAATCTTTGGGAACTCCTTGCTAACTCCTCCTTTATTAATCAGAATGATGAGTATATACTTCCACCCAGAAGTCTGCCTGGGAAAATCTGAATTGGGCTTATTTCTTGTTCTCCCTAGAGGTAGGGTTTAAGTTCACCTGTGAACAATAAGCTCTAATAAAGCATTGACCAAAACATTTTTATTATAACATGTAAAGAATAGAAATGAGTCATACATAAAACTAAAATACATACATACATGCATAAAATACATACATAAAAATAGTTATTAAGGAAATGAGTACACCTAGAACCCTCCTTTACTATCAATCAATAAACACTTAGCAAAGCCCTCACTATGTGCCAGGCACTGTGCTAAGCATTGGTGATACAAAAAGAGACAAAAGACAGTCCCTGCCATCAAGGAGCTAACAATCTAAAGAAGGAGAAAATAAGCAAATAACTGCACATAAAAAAAAACAAAACAAAACTATATGTAAAAAGAGAGGAAAGGCACTAGAATTAAGTGGTTGAGAAAGACTTTCTATAGAAGGTGGCATTTTAGACAGTGCTCTTCCTCACAAAAACTAACCTCTATTCCAGTGGGAATAATCCTATGGTATGAGTGGACTTGATAATTTCAGTGCAGGAAGCTACCATGTTTCTGAGTTTTCTGTTGATATCTCAGCCTATGTGATTTTCCTATCTTCCATCTGGGAAGGTCAGATGTCAGGAACTAAGGAACCATCTTTACCCTGCTTTCTTTGTCCTGTCCCTCTCCTTTCTTCCAGTTCTGAGACAGCCCACTGAAGGAAGATCTGCCACCTTTGCACACTCTCTTATACCCTTCCCTAGTCTCTGGTCATCTCAGAACCCAACTGAGAGGTAAGGTAGATAGCATATACCTTCTCCTTTTGTACTTTGCCTGTACTGCTTAATGGCTTACTTGGCTTTAGTGAAATGGAAGTTAACAACTCCATTCCTTCTGATGAGATGATGAAAACCATTTGCTCCAACACTGCCTGCTAGAGTCTTCCAGGTCTTATCACCTGCCTTGTCTCTATACTTGAAGTCCTGAGGCATTGTTGTCTGACCTACTTATATAACTAAAAGACACCCAGGCCTTGCCATTCACCCTGAGGGTGAATTGTTAGGACTTTCCAGCTTTGCCCAACAGCTGAAATCTCTCCTTCAATTAGTGTGTGAGATCCTTCTCATCAGGAACTATCTTTCTGTTTGGATTCCCAGGGCTTGGAACAAAGCAAGTGTTTTTTTCATTCATCCATCCATTCATCTCATAATCCCCACTTTCTTCCAATCAGTGCCTGCTCCTCAGATCCAACACATTTTAGGAAATAAGTGCTTTCTATCAACAAATAACAACAACTATGTGAAACTGATTATCCAAGAAAGCATGCACATGGTTGCTATGCCAGCCTCGTTACGGGTGGACCACATTTCTCACTCCTCAAACAGTTGTGCTTCTTCCCTCAAATGAGAAACAACTTCTGTCTAGTTAATTGATGTAAACATTGATAGTTATTGAATGGGTGAGCTGGGTTTTTTTCCTTTGTTTTAAGTATGCATGAGGTGTGAAATTTATCTCTATTTATATATAAGGTTGCAGAATGATGCCGTGCCCAGGAGTGTTTTAATCAAAACAAAATGCATTAATATTGTTTTAAGGTGCTCAGCGTCTGTTGTATGCCTAAGAACAGGGAAAATCCCTTTTCAAACACTTAACGACTCCTTTTATGTTCTCCCTTCTAAATTGTCATCCTTTCTATAGTCACTGCTTTTTTATGTTTATTTTTTTTACTTTTAGTTTTCAACATTCATTTCCACAAAATTTTGAGTTACAAATTTTCTCCCCATCTCTCCCATTCCCCCACCCTGAAAGGTCATACATTCTGATTGCCCCTTCCCTCAATCTGCCCTCCTTTCCTTTATCCCCATCTTCTCTCTTCTCTTGTAGGGCAAGATAAATTTCTATACCCCATTACCTGTATTTCTTATTTCCCAGTTGTATGCAAAAACAATTGTCAACATTGGTTACTAAAACTTTGAGTTTCAACTCTTCTTCTTCCTCCCTCCCAATCTATCCCCACTGAGAAGGCAAGGAATTCAATATAGGCTACATATATGTAGTTTTTCAAAAGACTTCCATAATAGTCATGTTGTATAAGACTAAGTATATTTCCCATCATCCTATCCTGACCCCCATTTATTCTATTTTCTCTTTTGACCTTGTCCCTCCCCAAAAGTATTTACTTCTAATTACTCCCTCCTCCCCTTTGCCCTCCCTTCTATCATCCCCCCACCTCACCTGTCCTCTTCTCCCCGACTTTCCTGTAGTGTAAGATAGATTTTCATACCAAATTGAGTAAGCATGTTATTCCCTCCTTAAGCCAAATGTGAAGAGGGTAATCATCACTTTTCCCCTCTTGCCTCCTCCCTTTTGTCCTCCATTGAAAAAGTTTTTTCTTGCCTCTTTCATGAGGCATTTCTTTCTCCTCTCAATATATTCCTCTCTCAACCCTTATTTTTATTTTTTGATATCATCCCTTCTTATTCAACTCATCATGAGCTCTCTGTCTATATCTGTGTGTGTGTGTGTGTGTGTGTGTGTGTGTGTGTGTGTAATCCCTCCAACCACCTAAATACTGAGAAAAGTTTTAATAGTTACAAATACTACCTTTCCATGCAGGAATGTAAACAGTTCAACTTTAGAAAGTCCCTTATGATTACTCTTTCCTGTTTACCTTTTCATGCTTCTTTTGATTCTTGTGTTTGAAAGTCAAACTTTCTATTCAGTTCAAGAATGCTTGAAAGTCCTCTATTTCATTAAATGACCATTTTTCCCCCTGAAGTATTATACTCAGTTTTTCTTGGTAGGTGATTCTTGGTTTTAGTCCTAGTTCCTTTGACTTCTGGAATATCATATTCCACACCCTTTGATTCCTTAATGTATAAGCTGCTAGATCTTGTGTTATCCTGATTGTATTTCCACAATACTTGAATTGTTTCTTTCTAGCTTCTTGCAATATTTTCTCCTTGACCTGGGAACTCTGTAATTTGGCCACAATGTTCCTAGGAGTTTTTCTTTTTGGATCTCTTTCAGGAGATAATCAGTGGATTCTTTCAATATTTATTTTGCCCTCTGGTTCTAGACTATCAGGGCAGTTTTCCTTGATAATTTCATGAAAGATGATGTCTAAGCTCTTTTTTTGATCATGGCTTTCATGTAGTCCCATAATTTTTAAATTGTCTCTCCTGGATCTATTTTCCAGGTCAGTTATTTTTCCAATGAGATATTTCACATTATCTTCCATTTTTTCATTCTTTTGGTTTTGTTTTGCGATTTCTTGGTTTCTCAAAAAGTCATTAGCCTCCATCTGTTCTGTTCTAATTTTTAAAGAACTATTTTCTTCAGTGAGCTTTTGAACCTCCTTTTCCATTTGGCTAATTCTGCTTTTCAAAGCATTCTTTTCCTCATTGGCTTTTTGAACCTCTTTTGCCAATTGAGTGAGCCTATTTTTCAAGGTGTTATTTTCTTCAGCATTTTTTTGGGTCTCCTTTAGCAAGGTATTGACCTGCTTTTCATACTTTTCTTGCATCTCTCTCATTTCTCTTCCCAGTTTTTCCTCCACCTCTCTTACTTGATTTTCAAAATCCTTTTTGAGCTCTTCCATGGCGTGAGCCTATTGAATATTTATTTTGGATGTTTGGGATACAGAAGCCTTGACTTTTATGTCTTTCCCTGATGGTAAGCATTATTCTTCCTCATGTGAAAGGATGGGAGGAGATATCTGTTCACTAAGAAAGTAACCTTCTCTGGTCTTATTTTTTTCCCTTTTCTTGGCATTTTCTCAGCCAGTTACTTGACTTCTGAGATTCCTTTCTATCTCCGCCTTGCCTCTAGATACACCCAGCTACTGCTTGGTGTCTGAGATTCAAATGCTGCTTCCCAGCCTCAGGGCTTTGAGCAGGTGCAGGGCTGCTATTCAGTGTGAGATTAAATTCAGGTGCTCAGGTGGGGGCTGCCACACGGGGCTCAGTTCCCTCAGGGAGTTTATTTGGAGATCTTCAACAATGGATCTGAGCTCCTGTCTGCTTTGGGAGCCCCTGTCTGCTATTGCCTTTGCTGCAGCCTCCCGAGGGTGCCTGAGTTACGGGGACACCCTGCTCCCCTCTCGGCCAGCCAAAAAGGCTCTCTCACTGACCTTTGATGTCTGTGGGTGGAGGGACCTGTGCAGCTGCTGGAGATTCTGTCCCTCAAGCCTGCTCGGATCTGCTCCTCTCAGTGCTGTGTGGCCAAGGTAGGACTGGACTCTGCTTCCTGTCCGGTGCGTAATGGACCTTTGGTGTCAGTTTTTCATGGCTCTCTGGAACAGAAATCTCCTTCACTCTATTGTTGTGTGGCTTCTGCTGCTCCAGAATTTGTTGGGAGTTCTTCTTCAGAGGTATTTTATGGGCTGTGGGTTAGGAGCTCACATATGTGAATCTTTCTACTCCACCATCTTGGCCCCTCCCTCCCATTTCTACAATTCTTACTGGAGAATTAACTCAGTAACATGTTGTGATGGAAGATGAAAACTGGCCATGTAATTTTAGGCAAATCACTTAACCTCTCTTTTTCATAGTTTTCTCATCTGAACAATGAGGGTGGTGATGTCTGTCAGATATAGCTAACAATGTTTCCAGGGGGCAAATGAGTTTAAGACCTATTAGAAAATATAAACATATGTAAGGCAGAAAATCAAGTGATCATCAGTGTTTGATGTAGAGGTGAAAGTAATTATGGATCACTCACTTCCATTGATAGGAAAGGACTCAATTTCTCATTAGGCAATAGACATGTATTGTGGGATTTCTAGCAAGAAAGGAGGCCATGTACTGAAATGGCCAAGATTTCTATGGTCCCATGGTTGACACTCTTAAAATCAAGGCAGGTAAAAGGGCAAAGATAAAAGCCACCAAGTATCATGGATGAGGAGATCCTGAACCAACCTGGGAGGTGCAGCATTGTAGTGAAAGGCAGTAGCAGCAGCTCCAGCAAGTACTTGAAGTGTTTGGTGGTGGTAGTAGGTAAGTGGAAGGCTGCAATTAAAATTGCAGGTGCTACTGCAAAGCAAGTAAAAATCTGACTTGGAGAAATCAGGGTTGTGGTGAGGTGTAGATGCTGCCTGCACTGAGTTCTCCAACTCTAGATCACTACTATGACTTCTGTTGGTTTTCTGAATTCTTGTCTATGTGGGGAGAATGAAACTGGCACAGTTCCTTTGCTAACTGAACTTGGGTGGGAATCCATTTCTGTTAATTAGGTTTTGTAATAAAATGCTTTGTGCTCATTTTTTTTTCCAGGAGACTTTTTTGTTTGCAGGGGAAAACTGAATGCTGCCAAAAGGGATCTAGAAATGGGAGCCAAATTCAGATATTCTCAGAAAGAAATATGGGTGGGGAAAACACAAACCATACTGATGGTCAATAGGGAGAAATTTGTTAACATTGTACCCAGTCCATCTGCCCTTAATTAATAAATGAGTTACATAGTGAATCCACACAAATAAAGAAACTAAATATGGTAGGGTGGAAAAAAAACAAACTGAAAGCTATACATATACATAAAAACTCAATGAAATTCCCTGACTATACATAGCTACTGAATTGGACTACGAAATGTTGATCTCATTAACTGTGCTAAATCTGATTCCTGTCTTAGTAATTCACCAAAGTCCAGAGCCAACAAAACTATGCCAAAGGATGATAAATGTCTGGGATTGCATATCACACAGAGAGATATTCCAAATTTATATGTCTAAAATTTTGGGGTCCCTGATTTCTAAGTAAATAAGAGAATAAAGAATTGGATAAGGTAAAAAATGTTTATCATAAACCAGATAAGCTCATAAGAAGTAGTAACCTACTTTACTCCAGTCTCCAGTCTTCTGTCCTCCAAAACTTTTGTTTCTATACAGAACAAAGATTTAGGAATATACTCTTTATCTATGTGCACACTTACCTGAGCATTATAAGGGATTGCAAAACTTCCCTGAAATTAGTGCAAAATAATCAGCATTTTCCTTCTCACTTAATGGACACAATTTTCTCTCTTAAAATTCCATTCATCCCTCATAGCTTCTCTTTGTTACCAATCCATTAACACTTTGTAACCTGTGCCCTCGACTGATTGTCTCTCTCAATCCTTACTCATTCTCTCCTCTCTACTAACTGCGATTATTTCCCCAAGTGGGTAAAACAAAATTCTAGTGTTGTCTTATTCTTCGAAATGGCATGGATATCCTAATGCTCCGTGAAGGATAAAATGGGGAGTGGAATGCAGGAGGAGGATAGGGGGTTACATTGGAATGACTCTGAATTCGATTCTCCTGGATCCTTATAGAAACTACTGGATACTCGGCCCATTACCAGCTACTTCTGTCCTGTTGTCTGCTTACTGCAGACTTCCCAAATTTTCCCTTTTCCAATATGATCTGATATCCATCATCTTTGTTAATGGACTTACATGTTTCAACCAGAAGAATAATTATTACCACTCCAATGTTTAGCAGGAAAATATTTGACGTTATCTGCTTATTTATTAGAGTTAGAGAGGCAGGGTAAAGAGGGAGGAGTGAGTGAAAGGATTAGCCCTGCAATGTAGTGCAAGATCCCCTAGATTCAGAATTTCAGTTCTTGGATTGAAATTCTGACTCTCTTGACAAGCTTTGTCACTTTGGGCAAATAATTTCCTTTCTCTGATCATCAGGTTCTCCATCTGGAAGATGTGAGGGCTGGACTAGAATATCTCTGCAGCAGTGGGGTCAAACTCAAAACAAAAAAAAACAGGGGTCACTAATCTGTACAAAATGATCCCTGCAGGCCACATAGTGACTTAGATTTAAAATGTAATGCTATCTATGTTTAATTATATTTCTATTTATTTTGCTAAATATTTCTCAATTATATTTTATTCTGGTTCATGCTACACTGAAATAGAAATGGGAGCCAAATTTAGATATTCCCAGAAAGAAATCTGGGTGGGGCAAACACAAACCATACTGATGGTCAAGAAGGAAAAATTTGTTAACATTTGTTAACACTGAGAATTGCCAGTTACTTGTTTGACACCTTGACTCAAAAGGCCCTTCCTTCTAGCTCCTAATTCTATGGTCTTCCTCATGGCAACCCATTATGGTATAGGGTTTATTTCTATAGGATTGCTGGAAATGTTTGCCCGTTTGGTATTGACAATCATTTAATATAAATTTTGAACTTTAAAAAGGGCCAGAGCTTGAATTAGGAAGAGCCTGGACCTAATAGTCTCCTTGTTCTCTGAAGTAAGCTCAGAGAATACCTCCTCCTATGTTGACAGAGTCAGATGGGGCTAACTTAGCATTCCTTAAGAGACTCTTAACCTTAGACACTATCTTGAATAATGGGACTTTCCTTTTTCATCTTGTGGAGGACATATACTATGTTATGACACATTGGTGATAAAGAAAACACAGATGTTCTGGGTCATAGTTTCAATCAGCACCTTGTTCACCCTCTTATCTTATTGTATTTATAACCTATCCAATTAAGAAAGTCCTTTCTTGTGTTATAGTTAAGCACTCATCAAGATCATAAATCTAAAGGACACAGACAACCTTCGATTGTCCTAAAATGGATTTAAACCTGCTCATTCTTGTTTTAGTTGGTCAGAAGTTTTTCTGGTCCCATGATCATGTACTGCCAGCTTAAAGGGAACATTAAACATTGTGCATTCAGCCTGTTTGCCTTTCCTTAATCAAACTTTCAGGTCAACAGTATGAAGTATTCAGAATTCTTTACTCTCACTCATTTTGGACACTTGTGGTATCTTTAAGGGAAAAGGAGCCAGGTAAGCGTCAGAGAGCCAAAGCCTACTTATCCTCTTTTTCTGTGAGGGAGGAAGAGCAGTGGATAGAGTGTGGGATCTGAAGTCAAGAAGATCTGAGTTCAAATCTTGCCTCAGACACTAGCTATGTGACCCTGGACAAGTCCTTAACCCTGTTTGCCTCAGTTTCCTCATCTGCAAAATGAACTGGAAGAGAAAAAGGCAAATCCCTCCAACATCTTTGCCAAGAAAACCCCAAATGGGGTCACAAAGAGTTGGACATGAACTGAAATGACTGAACAGAAACAGAGACAACTAGTTACTTGCCATTACACAGACACTCCTGTAGCAACCTTTGAACCAACAGGTAAAAGAGTTGGCAAAGATGCTAGAGCTCAGGACATTGGTGTGTCTTGGATGAGGATGTCTAGAAGGAAAGAAGGACCATGGTAACTCATTAGAGTAAAAAGGCTAGTTAGCCCAGTCTAAGGCAGGCTTGGTCTTACTATGTATTGTGCATTTACCTTCTTCCAGATCTAACTCTTCGGTTGTGCCAGTGTGTGTGTATGTGGGGGGGCATTGTGAAGGTTAATTGATGAGGGTCACATGTACTAAAAAATTAGGCTTAATAATAGCAAACATTTACATAACACTTTAAGGTTTATAAAGCACATTAGTTACAATTCCATCCTCACAAAATCCTTGTAGGGTTGGAATGGTTCAAAAAGGTTAAGGGATTTAGCCATGGTGCCATGGCTAGTAACAGTCAGAGTTAGAATTCAACATGAGTTCTCTTCTAACTCTAGGTCTAGAGCTTGACTCCACTGCTTTTAAAAATAATAACAAGGTTCACAAAGAACTGTCTTCATACTAATCTGTTGTTAGTACACACATGCTCCCCATTTTTTAGATGAGGACTTTGACGTTTATGGTGGTTGTTACTTATGACTCCACATTCAATGCCCTTTTCATTATTCTACACTGTTTCTTATAGAGCAAACAGAGAATCTCAATGGCCCTCCTGCCATCCCAGTCAGTAGGGGCAGCTGTTTCTCATGGTGTCATGGATGGAAAACCAAAGCCTGTCAAAGTTTCCTTGTTGCAGATGTGGCTTTTTCACCTTAAGAGTTAAAAAGATCATTGACATGTTGTCTGTTCTCACCTAGTATGCTATAAAATGTCTTCAATTAAGATGTGAGTTCAAATCTTATTTCTTTAGAATCAGAGAGCTAGAAGGATCCCAATCCCCTCCTTTCACAGATGAAGGAAGGAAAAATCAATGACTTGCTCCAAGTCCTATAAGCAATCTTCAGAGCCCATTAGTGACAGAGTCTGGACTCTAACCTAGGTCTCCAGACTCCTAGTTCAGTTCTACTCTATCATACTGTTTTTTGACTTTTCTGTCTCTCTACTTTTCCTTCTGCAAAATAATAATAATAATATATCTCTTTAGACCTATTAGTCAATAAGCATTTATTAAATACTACTATATACAGGTACTGAGCTGGGTGTTTAGTGAAGCAAGGTCTTAAGAAGAAACAATATTTGCCCTCAGAAACCCGGTAGTCTAGTCATGGGAAACAACACGGAACATCTGATGTTGGGTTTGAAGTGTATCTGAATAGTTGGAGAAGAAAATTGACCATACCCTTTCAATTAAATCAGACCCTGATAGGCCCAGCAGAGTGAGCTTAGTGTCATATTTTAAAATAAAAGGGATTTCTTTTCTGTCAGTTCCTGAAAATGTCCTGTCCTCTCTTTCTTACTTGGGAGAAGTCCAACCCCCATAGCCTCCAAATAAATGAAATGTTCTCTGAAAACAACTAGACAGTCCTCTCATGCGTCTGTTATGATAATAGAAGAATCACAGTCTTACAGTGTTTTTGCTCTTTTTGCGTGCTTAGATAGTAAATGTTTGTTATTTGATCAGACTTCAGACACCATCTAGTCTAAGCCTTTTATAATATGACCAGGGGGCCATGTGGCCTTTGGTTAAAGATCTCCAGCAAGATGGAACTCAATTGCTTCCTGAGGTAGCTAACTCTACTTTTCGAGAACTCTGATTGTTCCAAAACTTTTCTTTATATGGAAGTGAAATCTTCCTCTTGATAACTTTCAGTTATTGCTTCTAATCCTGCACTCAGGGATCAGGCAGAATAAATCTTTTCCTTTTCCACTGAACTGTCCTTAAAATACTGAAAGATATTGTAACTGTTAGGTGCTCCATTGAATTTTCCCTTCTCTAGGCTAAACATCCCTTCAGTCCTCCCATGACGTGATCTTGAGGCCCTTCACAACCTTGGTTACCCTTTCTATAACTTTCAGCTTACCATTATCCCTCTTCAGAGAACACAATTGTTCCTTCAGATGTGGTGTGAATGCAGTGGGACTCTTATGTCCTTAGTTCCAGACAATATGTCCCTTTTAACGCAGCCTAAGAACACATTGACTTTTTCTGTCTTTGAGAAAATAAGGTAAAAGAGTTCCCCATGACACCCCACAGGACTTCTGGTTGGGATGCACAGGTAGAGAGAAGAATACTTTTGGGCTTCATTATAGAGAAGCAAGTTGAGGAAGAAGATTTCTATAGGCAGAAATATTTAGAAATCTTCCTTTATTAGTGAACACTACCAAGATATATCAAATAATAACTCAGAGGCACAGACTAATGTTTCTTCACAGATTTCAAAAATTAGCATAGGCAAGTCATCTAAGGTGGCTTTGTCAAGGCAAAGCTTTGACTTCATGAGAGGAGACAACTGGATTCCTTGTCATTAGGAAGGTATTGATAAATATTTTGTTCGAATTCATGTCTTTTACTCTAATCATATGGTAAACCATTTGAGGACAGGACAGGGCAGGGATGGGGAAGCATATCTACCTTTGCATTACATACATAGATTTTAGGTGCTTCATAAATATATTAATTGAATTGAATTGAGGGTGAGCTTTTCTGATGTGGACAGGAAATATTTAAGTTGACTGAATCATTGGTTGCCACAGGGAATAGTCATATTCCTAGGAGAAAGGTTTCAGTAAAGGGACTTTTGGTGATTTAAATTCTGTTTTCTCATTGACATATTATAGAATAAAACTATATTAATTATGACTTTTTAATAATTTTTAAAGAACCTCAGATCATAGAGCTAGAAGAGACCTTATAGACCATCTGGTATAACTCCTTCATGTTATGGATGAGAAAACTAAGATCCAGAGAGAAGTGAATTACCCAAGGTCACTGAGGGAGTAGTAGAAGAGCTGAGTTATTTTCACTACACAGAAGGAGTAAGTAAATCAACAGTTTAAATAGAATTAAAAAGGAAATGATTAAATTAATTAAAAGAAGAAACTGCTTTCAATTACTAAGAGAGCTAGCGTAATAGATAAAGAGTAAACCACTGCAGGAAGTAGACCTGGATTCAAGTCCCCTAGGTAAATTTACAGCTTCTCAGTGCTCTGGGAAACTTCTAATAACTATAAATTACAGAGAAGGTGAAGACAGAGAAAGAGTTAGTAGATTTTACATTCATTTAGCAATGATTACCAGCATTTTATCTTTTTTAATCTCCCTCCCACACTAGCCCTTATACATATACCTCTCTGAAAGCAAGTAGCATACTAGGCTTTGTAAACAAAAAGGGACCTTGGAGAGATGATCTATTCCAACCAGTGTAGTAAAAGAAATTTGGGCTGAACGTCAGGGGACTTGGCTTCTAATTCCTCTTCTCACTCTGATTAGTTGCCTGTGAAAGTGCACCAGTCACAACCTTTCTCTGCCTCAGTTTCTTCATTTACAAAATGAGATTTGAACTAGATAACCTGCCAAGTTTCAATAAACTCCAGTTTATTATGTCCCAGATCAATCAGAAAATACTCTGAGTTGTAAAGCTCTTCATAATCTGGATTCTTTCCACATTTCCAGGGTCCCACCATACATTTTGTGATTTAGTGACTCTGGCCTCCTTGTTTCCTACCTCTCCCTGCTTCAGGCATATTCACTAGCTAGCACCCCTGCCTAAAACTCTGTCCTTCCTCATCTCTGTCTCTTAGCTAAAATCCCATTTTCTGAAAAAAGTCATCCCTGGTTCTGAACTGTAATGTCTTCCCTTTGAAATTATCCCCAATTTATCCTGTATATGTTTTATTTGTACATAGTTGTTTGTATCCTGTGTCCCCCATTAGACTGTGATCTCTTTGAAGACAGGGACTGTTTTCCCTCCCTTTCTTGCTGCCAGGCATACAGTAAGTACTCAATAAATGCTTGTTAAGTCACGTCTAGCTTCATGATGCTAAATTCACCTAAAGCGCTGTTAGTTAAAGACATCCTGTGGGACCTCCTTTAGTATGCAAATGCTTATTAACTTATTCTCTTTTTGCTTCAAACTTTCATGTATTTATTTTCTTAAGGTAGGCTGCCCTCGTATACCATCGATGGAATCACCTGTTCTGTAGGTTCTTTGTGCCTGTTGCTGAGAAGACTTTGAAGCAGCTTATAAACCACTGAATCATTTTTGGAATGATTCATAATGAGACCCCAGGAGATGAGAGCGGGAATGAGGGCATCCCAGAGCACGAATGCAGACAGACATCACCTAACAACTGCAGGGACATCCCCGGAGTTATTGTCTGTTCTAAATTCTTTCCAAGAAGGACCGAGAAGAAAACTGCAATCAAGTCCCACTTACCCAGAAGAGAGGCAAGCCTATCTCAGATCTAGCCAATCTACATTTGAAAAGTAAATATTTCTATGGGAAGATAGCTGTCAGGGACATGTTGACACAGTGAAAACTGATGAGTACTTAAGATCAAATGTGATAATATTTATTTGTACATCACTTAGTGCAGTGTCTGGCTCCTGGTGGGGACTTAATAAATGTTTGTTCCCTTTCCTTGAAAAGCCTCCCCCTGATTCTACTGACTGGGAGGACGTAGGGATAGGGGGCAATGGTTTTTTTTTTTTTTTTTGTTTGTTTGGTTTTGTTTTTTGAAGGGGCTGGGAATTCATTTGCAATTTATAGAATCATAAGGTTAGAGCTGGAAGGGAGTTTAGAGGTTATCTCATCCAACCCTGTCATTTTACAAATGAGGAAACTGAAACCCAAAGAGGTTAAGTAATTTCCTTACCCAGAATTCCTAATCCTTTAACTCCAAATCCAACACTTTTTCTACTGACTACACAACTGGGTGGCTAAATGACTTTGTCCGTGGTCCCATAGCCAGTGTATGTCAAGGGCAGGATTTGCCCCTGACTCTTGACTTGGTTGCCCACCCTTTCCCCAAGTTGTCTTTCTCAAGTTGTGGGTACAATGGTACAAATGTTACCACTTCAATTTTTTTAAACCTTCCCCAAATTACAACTTTTGGGAGTTACATATGTAAGTTAAAGGCTAAAGCAAGCTCCCAGGCTAGAAGAAATGAGGTGAAATTGAAAATAAATCAGGTTCTTGGCAGAAATAATTTTAGTAAGAATTCAAAACAGTGCAGTATTAGCTAACATTTAATAGGCTTCCAAGGTTAGGAAAGCCTTTTTTTTTTAGATTTTCTTTTTTCTTTATTAAAAAAATCTATTTTATTTTCAATTCACAGAACAAAACAAACATTTCTATAACACAGTATGACAAAAAGATAATTGCACATGAAACTGCAAATCTACCATGTACAATTTGCTATTCCCTCCAAGTATGCTGCAAAGTTATTGTGTAAATTTCTTTTTTCCTCTTTTTTCTTCCCTCCTCACTCCCTCACACCCTAGAGATGGTTACCATTAATATATATACATATATATGTATATATATATACATATACACACACACATATAAACACACACATAATATACACACATATATATGTATGTAAAATTAGTCCATACTTACTTACTTCTAAGTCTACTTTAGGAACTTTCCTAACACTATACAGCTTCCAAAGGAGTGACAGAAACATTCTGTGCTTCAAAGTCCCCAGGACCAAATCTGATGGGAATAGCCACTGGAGAGAATCAATGGGTAGAGTTTATTCCAGTTCATGGCAGTGACAGAAGAAACTGTTATCGTTGTTTATCTAGGCTCATTTCATAAGCATACTATTATTCACTTCAAAAACAAATGTTTTAGATATCTATCTAGAGCATCAATTTAAACCTAATGCCAGCATTGCTATCATGGAGAGGCACAATATTTCACTGATAGGAACACAGAAATAACTGCTTATCCCAGTTTTAATCAGGAATCAGACATCTGGAAGGAATATAATTAATTGTTCTGAAACCCCATGTTTCTGTGAAGTCTTTCCTTTAAAAAACTTTTTAATCAGAACTTAATAAAAACCAAATAAAATGAAACTTTATGCAAACACAAAAACAAAAATAGACAATTATACATGAAACTGAAGGTCCACTATGTACATCTTGTTTTTCTTTATAAAATAGATAATAAATTCAACATAAAACTTTCAAAGTTGTTCTTCTTGTCTGGGATTCTTTTTGGCCTTCCTTTTTTGTGCATTAAACAAAGGCTTCAATGACCATCTTTTCTTTTTCTTCCTTTTTTTAATCTACTGTATTACTATCACCCCCTCTCACTTGCATCCATCCATCATTTAACCAAAAAAAGAAAAAGAAAACTCTTGTAATAAATACCCATAGTCAAGCAAAAAAAAAAAAATAACAGAATCCTTCATGTTCAAAAATGCGCATTTTACTCTGTATCTTGATTCTATCACTTTTCTGACAATATCTGTATAGCATGTTTCATCATCTCTCCTCTGGATTCTGGGAAGGTCATGGCATTGATCAGAGTTCCTCAGTCTTACCAAGTAATATTTACAATATTGTGCTACACATATATACACTCACATAAATAAAACTGTATTATATATTAAATATATAATTAATATTAATTAAATTGTTAAGTGGTAATATTAATAATACTTTATATGTATGTATATATTTCTCCTGGTTTTGCTGACTTCATTCTACATCAATTCATATGAGTCTTACTAGGTATCTTTGAAACTGTCATTTCTTATAGAACAATAATATCCCATTGTATTAATACAATTTGTTCATCTGTTCCTCAATTGGTGGGCAGCCTTTTAGTTTCCAGTTCTTTGCTACTACAGAAAACTGCTACACATGATTTTTATAATACTTTATTTTTGTCCAATTACATGTTAAAACATTTTTAACGTTAAAAAAATGCTTTGACTTAGAAATTCTATCTCTCCCTTCCTCCCTTCTGCCCTCTCTGAGACACTAAGCAATCCAATATAGGTTATACAGATGCAATCGTTAAAACATTTCCATGTTAGTCATTTTGTGCAAGAAGACTTGAACTAAAAGGAAGAAACAGAAAGAAAGAAGGAAAGAAAGTGAAAAACAGCATGCTTCAGTGTGTATTCAGACAATATCATTTCTTTCTCTGGAGGTGGATAATGCTTCATTACACACCTTTTGGAATTGTCTTGGATCATTGAGAAGAGCTGTCATTCACAATTCTTCATCATGCAATATTGCTGTTAGTGTATACAACATTCTCCTGGTTCGACTCCCTTCACTTTGGATTAGTTCATGTAAGTCTTTCCAGGTTTTTCTGAAATCATTGTGCATACCATTTCTTATTGCACAATGATATTCCATCATAGTCATATATCACAGCTTGTTCAACCATGTTCAATGTTCAATACATGTTGAATACATCAAAGGTTATGTACAATTTTATAGTCATTTGGGAATAGTTGGAAATTGCACTCTAGCATGGCTGGATCAGTTCATAACTCCACCAACATTGCATTAGTGTCCTAGGTTTCCCACATCCCCTCCAACATCCAACATTTTCCTTTTTATTTTGTCATATTAGCGAATCTGATACGTGTGAGGTGATACCTCAGAGTTGCTACAAATAATTTTGTACAAATCTTTTCTTATTTGTTTGATCTCTTTAGGGATATGAACCTAGCAATGATATCTTTGGGTAAAAGGGTTTGTATGGTTTAGTAATTTATAGGGCATAATTCTAAATTACCTTCCTGAATGGTCATAGCAAGTCACAGCTCCACCAAGAATGCATTAATGTATCTTTTCCTATAGCTACTTCCAACAATTGTTATTTCCTTTCTTATCATATTTTTTATTCTGACAGGTATGAGATGGAATCTCAGAGTTGCTTTAATTTGTATTTCTCATATTGGTGATTTGGGTCATTTTTTTTCATATGACTATTGATAATTTTGGGTTGTTAGATGGCACAGTGGATAGAGAGCCTGTTCTGGAGTCAGGAAGACCTGAGTTCAAATCCCATCAACTACGTGATCCTGGGAAAGTCACTGAACCCTGTTTGCCTCTGTTTCCTCATCTGTAAAATGAGCTGGAGAAGGAAATGACAAAGTGCTCTAGTGTCTTTGCCAAGAAAACCCCAAATGGGATTGGATATGACTGAAAAACAACTCAACACTATATAAATTCAAGTTATTCCTATCATCATATGCGTACAGGAAGGACAACCTTAATAGTTTAGGTTGCCCCTGAATTAAAACTGAAAAGTTCTGGGAGTCTGGGCAGTCTGTCACAAATCTCACATGTCCACCTTCTTTCCTCTACCTCTTATTACTTTACATTATGTACATTTGACAAGATGTTTTATTGGATCATGGGTCTAGATCTAAAGGCCTATCTGGTATGATGCTCTCATTCTACAAGAAAGGAGCTTAAATGACTTTTCTAGAATCTCAAAGGCAGTATTTGAAAACAGATTTTCTGACCCTAGAGCCAGAATATTTTTTCCCATTGTATTGCTTTTCAGACACAAAATTTTTATAGACCTTATAGCTTTACTTTTCCATACCCAAACCTGAAAACCTGCCAAAGGAAAAGTACCCCAGCCCTGCTTCAGAAAATCCGCTGATAAAGGATCAGTTTGAAAGAATAGACCTGTTTCAGAGCTCTATGAAACTTAGGTCTCAGACCCCAAATGAAGATATCGTCATGAGCTCTTTTGGGGAGCTCACTTCCCATTTTGAAAGCTTCCTAAACACAATAGCTTCCGATGGCTCTTTCTTCTTCATTCTTCGTAATGCACCAAGAAGGTGGGGCCACAGAAGGAACCTTTCGCTATTGGGCAACATCAATAACATCAATAGAAGAGTCACTGAGAAATTGGCTGAAAACAGAAATACAGTCTTGGGGCTATTCGCTAAGATCATACATAAAAGCTGTGCATGCTGTCTTATTTTTATTGGCTTGTTTTAAGAAGGAAAAGGGTAAAAAGTTGCATCATTCTAGCTCAGGAAACAGAATTTCACAGCCAGGCCTTTGTTTGCCCACAAATTTTGAATAGAGCACATTTCATTCAAAGAAAGGGTGGGAATCTGTGGATGAAGTCAAGTATGGCGAGGTATTGGATGTCAGATCACAGTTTCACAAAACCTGTGTTCTTTGTGAAGAAATAAGAAGTGAGATGGAAAGTTACTGCAGTGTTTAGGCGTATCAAAATGGGAAAAAAAGAGAGAGATTCCAAGCAAAGGAAAAACACAATTTATGGGCCAAATGCGCCCCAACATTAAATTTAAAAAGGAAGCCTTGGAAAATGGTGAGATGTGTTGCCTGATGAGGTGAAACTCAGGTTTACACTGAGCTGGGCTTGGCATTCTCATGTTTATACAAGCCAGCAGCCTTGGGGTGAAAGACTGGAAAGGATCAAAACCCACACAAACCTGATGCAATCTGAAAGCCCCAGGGTGAATCTCCCTGTGAGTGCTTTTTCTCATGACATATAAAGTAACCACATTCTCTATGAACTTTTCCATTATGTTTCCCCTTCCCACTGGAAGTTTTGACTTGAGAGGTCAGGGTAGGTATGCCTTGCACACCTATGCATTGTAATAAGGTAGTTAATGCCTTTATTAGTGTGAGTGTGAGAGAACCTTGGTTCCAATTGGACCAACTAGGTTGCTAGCTAAATGGCCACTGAGAGATAAAACATTTTTAAGGGAGGTCACTAGTAGTAGAAACAAATGAGAAAGACCAGAAATGACATTATTATCTTTGTAATATTTCAAACTTCTCTCAATTACACTCTTCTCAGGCCATCCTTGCTCATTTTGTCTTAAGCAACAATACTGTATGTAAAGAAGATAACTCAGATTTGATATAAATCTAGGAGTGGTGATGATATGGAGCTAGATGCTTCTTCATTTTCAGTTTTATTGGTGTGGTTTGTTTTTACATTACATACATTTACTGATTACTACTGCTCTGTGAGATGTTTCTTATAACAAAGTAATACAGGGCTAGCAAAACAGTGATCTTGTCTGAATGATTACACAACATTTCACATCTGTAGCATCCCTACTTCTTTCCTTTTTTTTAATTAAGAGAAATCCATTTTCTCTCCCTCCCAACTTTCACCACACTGAAAAACAAAGGAAAAAAATCTAATTTCTTATAACAAATATTCACAGGTAAGCAAGTTTTGCCAATGGCTGTACACATAAATATACCTATATATGTATGTCTCATTCTGCACCCTAAATTCAAACCTCTTTGTAATGAACAGCATGTTCCATTGTCAGTCCTCTGAAATTGTATAATGTCATTGTATTGATCGCTGTTCTTTCAGGGTTTTTTGCTTTTACAGCAGTGTAGTAATTATATAAATTGGTCTGTGATTATATGAATTATATAAATTGGTCTGTAATTATATGTTACTCATTTAATTCTTCATTCATTTATTAACATCCTCGAAATTCTTTACTTTTTATGATAATGAGATCATAAATTGTTCTTCTGGTTCTACTTGCTTCTCTCTGTCTCAGTTCATACAGGTCTTACCATGTCTCTTTGAAAGCAATGATTTCCTCATTTCTTACAGCACAGTAGTGCTCCATAACATTTATAAACCATAACTTATTCAGCCATCCCTCAACTGTTTTTTCTTTTTTGCTGCTACAAAAAGACATTTTTATATGCAACATTATTATGTTTATAAATATTTTTGTACATTAATTTTTTCTAGTGGTAATAATAATACCTGGATCAAAGATCACATGCACTGTTTAGTAATTTTTTGTGTATTACTTTTAATTGCTTTCTAGAATAATTACATCCCTTCACAAGTCCACTAAAAAGTGCATCAATGTGCCTGTTTTCACAGCCCACCCACCATTTAAGATTTTCCTTTTTTTTGGTCATCTTTGCCACTTTCATAGGTATAAGGGGGAATCTTAGAATTGCTTTAATTTGTATTTCTTTACCTAACAGTAATTTGGAGCATTTTTTCATATAGCTATAGAGAGTGTAACTTTCTTCCCCTGAGAACTGTCTATTCATATTCTTAGATAATTTATTAATTGGGAAATTATACTTTCTCTTATAAATTTGAATGAATTCCTTATGTATTCTGGAAATGAGACCTCTAGCAGAGAAATTTACTGCAAAGTTGTTTTCTCAGTTAATTGCTTTCCTTCTAACATTAGCTTTATTAGACTTTGTGTAAAAACTTTTAAGATTTTGTGTAATTAAAGATTAATTTTATCCTCTATGATCCTTTCCATTTCTTGTTTGTTCATGAACTTTTCTCCTATCCATAGATATGGTAAGTGTTTTTTTCTGTTTCTCTAATTGGTTTAAGATTTTTGTTTACCTAATTTACTTTTTTATATCAAGGTCACATATTCATTTGAATCTTATCTTTGTATAAAATATGAATTGTTGATATAAATCTAATTTCTTCCATACTGCTATCTAATCCTCCAACAGTTTAATGTTTTTAATTATTAATCTATTTTAAACTAAAATACTGACACTTAAATACACAATAAGAAAAGAAAAAGAAACATCATAAACTTAAATATTAAAACAAATACAAAATAAAAAAAAGCATCACAATGTGCACAGCGGAAGGTAAGAGAGGATTCAAAATATACAGCAATGAATTTCCATTTCAAGAAAGTCTACATAATAAATACTATGCATTTGTTCAGAGCTGTCTATTTTATTTTTCTTCCTTGTAAGTTTTCTTTTGCTCTCCTCAGTGCACCTTTTGCTTTGCTCTTTTTTCTCCTTTTTCTTCCCCTCTTCCCTTAAGAAGGCTACAACTAAGCATGGACACACACATATACATATACATATATAAACAAATATGTTCCTATAGATACACATACATACACAGAGATCTATAATCTTACTCATATATAGAATATACATTCATATGCATCTATGTAGGACTATACTATACTTATTTGCTCTGCCTCTTTCTTCATGAGTCTAAGTCTTTACATATTTTTTTAAGTTCACCAACTCATCATTTCCTATACCACAGAAATATTCCAACCTTATACTGTCTAGTTATTCTAAAACAGTCTAAAACAATATTAATATGGCTGACATAATAGTGTAGCTTCCTTAGTTTTCTCTTTTGATTAAATCTAATTCAGCTTTAACTTTGTCTGAGCTCCTGATTACTACTCTGTTTTTTTTCCCTAATAAAGTCTATTCCTGAATTTAAAAAAAAAATCAAATAGTGAATCCTCATCCCAGTAGCTGGGGGCTTCATGTCTATTGAAATTTAGTAAGATGCATTTGCTTCTGTATGTTATATAATAATCTGTTCCACTGATTATTGATTTCTTCACCAATACCAAACTGCTTTTTAGAAAGTGGGTTAGTTTTATAGTTTGAGATCTGAGACAAATAGGCCCCCTTTGTTTCCATTTCTTTTTATTATTTCTCTTAAGATTCTTGATTTTTTTCTCTTATGAATTTTGTTATTATTTTTCTAGTTCTAGTTTATAAATCATCTTTTGGTCATCTGATTAGTATGATGTTGAATAGATATATTAATACATTTATTATGTGTTTAACTTATTATGTATTTAAATGTAATACATATATTACATTTAATTACCTATGAGTAATGAATATTTTTCCAGTTCTCAAGATGTGCAAATTTAGAGAATCCACTCCAAATGTTATATGGACTACTTGGATCCAACCTGTGGTAGAGCATCTTGAGTTCTTATTGGTCTGATCAGTCACAGTTGGACTTAGTGTAACTTGACTCTGACTTAGTGATGTCCTTTTCTCTTTCAGAATAAAGGGCAACAACCATTTTTCTAATTATTTAGATTTATATTTCTGTAAACAGTTACTTATAGTTGTATTTATTAAGCTCTTTTGTATATCTTAGAAAGTAGACTCCTAAGAATCTAGTATATTCTGAAATAATTTTAAATGGAATTTCTCTTTTTATCCCTTCTTGCTGAGTTTTTTGGTGTTGTATAGACCCCACACTCTATCCACTATGCCATCTAGCTGTCCTTCCTTTCTATTACATTTGAGCAAATATTCATTGATTGACAAATCAAATTATCAGCATACTTATCATAGTAAAAAGGAAAAGAGAAACGAAGGGTTGTTGTGCTACAACAGAACTAACTGGTTTTGTTGTAAGTTTTTGTCCTGTTTCTTACACATGATTTGATCACATTGCCTTGGCTTCAGGAAAACCACTGTCTACTCTCCATAGTAGCTACCCTCCCCAAGCTGCTGCTCTCATGTTTGGGTTTCTTTTCACCACAATCCTTTAGGATGGAAGGAACTGGCTATCAGTCAAAGTCATGCCTGGACAATCCCAAAGCAAGAGAAGAACTCTCTCAAGATCAAGGAGGGGACTGGTGGGAGAGCTTCACTGAAACTATCAACCATCCATATCCAGCATCTGATCCTATGATATGGGAAAAGTTTTCCAATAATTGCAGCTGCCTAAAAATTGAACAGGTTGTTTTGGGAGGCAACCAGTTCCTCCTCATTGGTCATTTTCTTTCTTTTTTTTTTTTAATATATGATTTGTTTATTTTTCAATTCTCAACATTCACTTCCACAAGAATTTGAATTCAGAATTTTCTCCCATCTCTTCCCACCCCCACCCCAGGACAGCATGCACCTTATCCATCCCTTCCTCTGGGCTGTCCTTCCTTCTATTATCCACCCTTCTTCCATCCCCCTTCCCTCTATTTTCCTGTAGGGCAGAATAGATTTCTATACTCCATTGCCTGTATAGCTTAATTTCCCATTACATGGTAAAATGATTTTTAACATTCATGCCTAAAGCTTTGAGTTCTATATTTTCCCCCTGTCTGTGCACCCACCCTCATTGAGAAAAGAAGCAATTCAATATAGGTCATACATGTGCAACAATGCAAAGCACTTCCATAAATTATGTTGTAACTAACCACATTTTCCTCTGTCCTATCTTGCCCTTCATTTATTCCATTCTCTCCCTTGATATGTCCTCCCACAATAGTTTGCTTCTGATTATCCCTTTCCCCAATTTTCTGTCCCTTCTATTATCTTCCCTCTCCTATTCCCTTCTCTTTTGTATTCCTATAGGGTAAAATAGATTTCCATATCCAATTGAGTGTGTGTTATTCCCTCCTTAAGCCAAATGCCATGAAAGTAAGGCTCAATTATTTCCTTTTATCTCCCCACTCTTCCCCTCCATTGGAAATGTTGTTTCTTCCTCCTTTTATGTGAGATGATTTACTACATTCTACCTCTCCCTGTCTCTTAATCCTAGAACATTCCCTTTAACAGTAAATTTTATTTTTTTAGGTATTCTCCCTTCACATTCAACTACCCTATGCTCTTTGTCTATGTATGTGTGTGTGTGTATGTAAGTATATTATATATATATATACACACACATACATACACATATATACCCATGTACATATACATATCTATCTATCTATCTATCTATCTATCTATCTATCTATCTATCTATAATATGCACATACATATATACCTATACACAACTATATATATTCCCTCTAGCTACCCTAATACTGAAAAAGGTCTCATGAGTTACAAATAACATCTTCCCGTGTAGGAATGTAAACAGTTCAACTTTAATGAGTTCTTTCAGGCTTCTCTTTCCTGTTTACCTTTTCATTTTTCTCTTGATTCTTGTATTTGAAAGTCAAATTTTCTTTTCAATTCTGATCTTATCGATTTGGAAGTCCTCTATTTCATTGAAATTCCATTTTTTCCCCTGTAGTTTTATACTTAGTTTTGCTGGGTAGGTGATTCTTGGTTTTTATCCTATCTTCTTTAACCTCTGGAATATCACATTCCAAGTCCTTCAAACCCTTAATGTAGAAGCTGCTAGATCTTGTGTTATTCTAATTGTATTCCCACAATACTCAAATTGTTTCTTTCTAGCTGCTTGCAATATTTTCTTTTTGACCTGGGAACTCTGGAATTTGGCTACAATATTGCAAGGAATTTTCCTTTTGGAATCTCTTTCAGGAAGTGATTGGTGAATTCTTTCCATTTCTATTTTACCTTCTGGTTTTAGAATATCAGAGCACTTTTCCTTAATGATTTCTTGGAAGATGATGTCTAGGCTCTTTTTTTGATCATGGCTTTCAGGTAAACCAATAATGTTTAAATTATATCTCTTGGATCTATTTTCCAGGTGAGTGGTTTTTCCAATGAGATATTTCACACTGTCTTCTATTTTTTCATTCTTTTGGTTTTGTTTTATAATTTCTTTGTTCTCGTAAAATCATTAGCTTCCATCTGCTCCATTCTAATTTTTAAAGAACTATTTTCTTCAGTGAGCTTTTGAAACTCCTTTTCCATTTGGACAATTCTGCTTTTTAAAGCATTCTTCTCTTTATTGACTTTTTGGACCTCTTTTGCCATTTGGGTTAGTCTATTTTTAAAGGTGTTATTTTCTTAAGTATTTTTTTGGGTCTCCTTAAGCAAGCTGTTGACTCACTTTTCATGATTTTCTTACATCACTCTCATTTTTCTTCCTAATTTTTCTTCCACCTCTCTTACTTGATTTTCAAATCCTTTTGAGCTCTTCCATGGCCTGAGACCATTGCATATTTTTTTGGAGGTTTTGGATGTAGAAGACTTGACTTCCTCTGATGGTATACTTTGTTCTTCCTCATCTGAAAGGATAGAAGAAAATACCTTTCCATCAAAAAGTAACCTTCTGTAGTCTTATTTTTTCCCCCCTTTTTGAGCATTTTCCCAGCCAGTTACTTGACTTTTGAGTCCTTTGTCAAGTGGAGTGTATACTCTAGGGACCTGTAGGTTCTCAATTCCTCCAAAGTGGTACAATCAAGGGAGAGGAGTTTATTCCTCTCCTAACCTTCGCTATGGTCTGTGAGTAAACACAAATGTTCTTTTCTACCCTGGAACTGTAAGTAGAGTTCCCTCTACACAGCACCCTGCAGCTCCACCACACCACTGCTCCTCCTCACCCCAGGCCCACCACTCAGGACTGACACCCAGATCAGCCACTCGATTCCCCCAGAATCTTTAGGCCAAGGGCTCCAAAAATGGATACTGCTGCTGCAGTGACTGCTGCCACCCTGGGGCTGGGTCTGGGGCTGAGGCCGGACCTTGTTTCCCTGTCACCCAGGTGAAAGAGCTTTCTTACTGATCTTTGAAGCTGTCTTTGGCATTTGTGGGTTGAGAAATCTGGAAATCGCAGCTGCTACCCATGATTCCATGACCTGAAGCCTGCTCTGGTCCTGTCCATGCAATGTGGTGTGGCCAAGGCTGGGCTGCTCTCTGCTCTGAGCTTTGTATGATAGACCTTTCCTGTCAGCCTTCAAGGTTGTGTTGGGCTGAAAATCTCTTTCAGTATGTCATTTTGTGCCTTTTGCTGCTCTAGAATTTGTTTAGAGTTATTTTTATAGGTATCGTATGGGCTATAAGGGGAGAGTTAGAGCAGGTCCATCCTTCTACTATGCCATCTTGACTGCCCTCTCACTGATCATTTTCTAGGAAAGACTGATTAGTACATGTTGGACAGGCTGTAGAGAGAGGATTCTTACTTTGGTTTGATTGGACTAGATGGCTTCTAAAGTCCCTTTAAACTCATAAAGCTTATGATTCTGTGTCTATGAGAATGCTATCCTCTCTAACAATCCAAATTCTTCAAGGTTTAGCTTAATCAGGTGACATTTATTAAGTACCTACCATATGCCCAGTACCATGCTGAGCTCTGGGGCTACAAAAATAGGCAAAGAACATTCCCTGCCCTCAAGGTGCTCACAATCTAATGAGGGAGAAAATATACAAACAAATACATACAAAGCAAACTATACATAGGATAATTAGAAACTACATTATTTCTTTAGGGAGAGAGCAATCACTAACAGTATTATCCTACGTCAGAAAGATTAAAGAGTTGTATCTTGTAGGCTAAAGGATCTGGATGGTGCAAATTGTTTGGATTGTAGATGGCTATGGAGAAAGTAAAACATCTATCTGGTCTTACAAAGTACCATGACTTTTCAAGGAGATTCTAATAATGGTGATAGGTTAGTGCATTATATTTTAAGTATTTGTTTATGAGTCTTTTGTGTTTGGTCAGGCCACCTGCAAGATGAATCCAGATTCCATGTAAATCTGGAATAGGAATTCTTACCTTGTGGTATAAGGAATTTTGTGAGATGTTTAACATAAGCCTAAGAAATTCAGGGGTATAATTTTAAGTCCTACAATGCAGGCAATGTGATCATTGTAAAGTGTTCTCATAAAGATTTTATAGAAATGAGAAAGTAGACATAGAGATCAGTAATGGATACTGTTCTCAGAACCACCTTTTTTGAATAATAATATATTTTTTAAAAGTACATAAATCTTGGCAAGGGCTCCAATTAAGTCAAATTATACCAAAAGCATTTAAGCATAAAATTGGGGAAAGGACAACAAACATGTTAAAAATGGAAAATAACTCTCCAGATTGCTATAGAAAACCTTTTTTTCTCCATCAATTACAGCAGAGGTTTTTCATTTGAATTCAAATATTATGATCTTGGATGTGCTGAGTGAAAATAGAGAAGTGGCAATTTTTTTCTTTTAGCAAATAAAGATGAGAAAAAATGGTGGGAGAGAGGTAGTATACACAGAGCAGGCTTAAAATGGAGGCAATATAATTTTGAGGGTATTGAGGGATCGATTCTCAAGAGAGCTGAAAGAGGGGGATGGTTCAAAATGCTTGGGAGAAAGTATGAACTTTATTATTACCAAAAAAAGGTCACCAAGAAAATGTCAATAACTATAGATCCATTTGCCTACTTTCCCATCCCTATAAAATCTTTATGAGAATTTGAGAAGGGTAAAGGCAAGTTTTTGAAAGTGGTATTTTGCAATAGACAGTCTCTTTATAGTTTTGCAATAGACTGAAAGGTACAGATGAAAAAGGATCCCACTGTGCTCATTTGATTCAGCAATGTAAAACAGCAGCTTCAAGGTCCTTTTCTGACAAGATGATTCCTGGGCATGTAAGTCAAAATCATAAAAAATTCTCCAAATCTTTTACAACAGAGATAATATTGTCCAATGACCCTCTGATTATCAAATATCAAGCAAGGTATAAAATAGGGAGACATTTGTTTGCCAAAGCTGTTTGGCTCTCTCGTGGAAGATATCCAGTACAGAGTCAAAATGGAACAGTGATTCTCCCTAGAGATAGAGAAGTCCTCCACGTTATATATTTATGTGGATAGTATTATACTGTTTACATGAGCTCTGAAATTTGCAGAGCATCTTAGGTGAGATTTATGATCAATAAAATATGTTGAGACTGAATAGCCAAACAGGAAAAACCAAGTGGATGCAAAATGTCCATTGCTTTGGCAACGAATTAGCACCTAGGTGGAGAATTCTTAGATCTTATCCATCTGTGTGTGTGTGTGTGTGTGTGTGTGTGTGCAGGCAGAGAGAGACAGAGTGACAGAAAGTGTGTATGTATGTGTATAATTTATATATATATGTATATGTATACATATATATACATATATATAAAATAGAGAGAGGGACAAAGAGACTGACACAGGGAGACAAAGACAGAGAGAAACAGAGACAAAGAGACACAGAGAGAGATGGGGGTCAGCAGCTAGGTGGCCCAGTGGATCGAATGCCTAGCCTGGAGTAAGAAAAATTCATTTTTCTGAGTTCATATCTGGCCTCAGACACTTACTAGCTGCGTGATACCAGGCAAGTCAGTTCATCCTGTTGGTTTCAGTTTCCTCATCTGTAAAATGAGCTGGAGAAGGAAATAGTAAATCACTCCAGTATTTTTGCCAAGAAAACCACCCCCAGGAGTGATGAAGGGTCAAACACAACTGAAATAAGTGAACAACTGCGACATATTCACGCACCCACACATGTAAGTATGTATATATACTATATATAATGTGTGCATGTGTATATAGCATATATGTGGGCTACATATAGGTATATATGTGTATTTTATATACATACACACATACACATATGAGAGACACTACAGACAGACAATGAACTGGAATCAGCACTGAACATGAGGGAAGAGAATTGATTGGGTTCCATTTGGAGAATCTCACAATGCTTTTTAATGATCACAAACTTCTCTCTGAAACAAAGGTCTGATTTTTATTTTGGTCTATTAGTATTCTTTTAGTGATATTATATTATATAGTTATAAAACATGGAATTATGTAGAATTAAAAGGTCAAGCCATCAAAAAAAAAAAAGATAATGGAGTAACCTGTGGTGGTTAGTAGGCTACCAACAAGGGACTGTGTAGGAAAAATAATGAAGATATTATCAATGAAATGTATTACCCAGAAAGCAAGGCCAGTTAGGTAATGAAAATGAGGGATAACTTATGGTCTGTATACTTCAGTGATTTCCATGTAGTTCCAAGGCAGCTAGAGGAAAATTTCTAGCACAGTGGCATATGAAAGATTAACAAAGGGTAAGTACAAGCATCACACAGAAAGTCGTGTGGATATGTTAGAATCTGTGCTATGGAAGGAAATGTTCACATTGATGAAATCACATATCCGTTAAAGTATCAGAACCTTGCACAGAATTTTTTTTCTCATTATTTTATATCTTCCTCTCTGAAATATCTTTAAAACCAATTTCTCAATGCTATCAAAATTTCATCAACCTCTACCACAGATTTCTTCTGCACGGACTTGGTCTAGTCTAGCTATTCTTCTTGAATTTGTCTTCTATGTCTCATTTCTTTTTCCTCATATATATTAGTAACTGAGATATTAGAATCCAAATATGATGATTCTGCTGTCATCAATATAATAGAAATGCTGACAATTCTGTTCTGCTTTCGGCCTATTTGTTGCCCTCTCTTTGGTCTTTATCTGTAAATAGCCTTGGGATAGTATGGCTAAGTTGACTTTCACACCAAACTTTCCTTGGGTTTCTTTTTCTCTTTCCTTCTTACTACTTGTGAGATTAAATGAGATAACATGTAAAATTCTTTTCAAAACTTAAAATGACATGTAACTACTTATTATTATGATTAGACTGCTAAAAAATCCTCCTCTATAATATTTTACAGGTTTGTACTCTAAATTGGCATCAACCTTGATGCCAATGCCTCTCCCCTTGGCAAGAATGCCAAGTCTTTATTGGCTGAACAGGTTTCTTAATTATTTTGTTCTCTTCAACGTTAATGTCTCTTTTACATTATTAAACTTTTGTAAGAAATGGAGGTGAAAGTTATGATGCTACTTGACCTTCATATAGTGGTTTAAAGTTTACAAAATTCTCCGCATATGTTATCTTATGTGATCCTCACAGCAAAGTATCTGACTTTATTATCTCCATTTTTCAATAAGGAATCTCAGGCTCAGATTACGCAAACTGCTTATGATCAGAATCGATGTCTTTGTTTTTATCCATTTCCAATTTTTAATGACTGATAGTCTGCTTAGATAAATGGGATGGTTGTAATTGCACATATATTTTTTTTGAAGTTATTTTTATCCTTTCTTCTAATTTAGTATTGACATTGCTCTTGGCCCTAATTAGTCAATGATATGACTGCATATGAAAAAAGTTTTCTAAAATGACTTCCCTATCATTTACTAGTAATTTTTTGTCCATTAATATATAGTCAGCTTTCCTTTTTGGTCAATCAATCAATCAATATTTATTCAGCACAATGTATGAGAGATACAAATAAAAGCAAAAACATGATCTCTGGTCTTAAGGAACATGTATTCTAGTTGGAGGAGACAACATATAAATAGCTAGGTACATACTCTGTATGTATACATATATTTATGTATACATATATGGATTTGTAGGTGTGTATATGCATGTATGTATACATATACATTTATACATACATATATGGAGAGAGAAATTAGATGGAAGCTCATCTGAGATGAGGGGGAAGGCACTAGAAGTTGGGGTGACCAGTGGAAGAGACCTTCTGCAGAAGGAGAAACATGAGTTGAGTCTTAAAGCAGGCCAGGGATGCCAAAAGGTGGAGGTAAGGAGAGAGAGCACTCCAGGCATGGGGGAACAGCCAACATAAAAGCATGAATGCAAGAGATAAAGCGTCATATATGATGAGGAACAGCAAATAAGCTGGCGAACCTGAACCACAGAGTATATGAAGGAGGATGTGTAAGAAGTGTAAGAAGACTGGCAAGGTAATAAGGAGATAGGCAATGAAAAACTTTAAGTATCAACGAAACAGAAGCCTATATTTGACTTTGGAGTCAATAGGGAGCCAGTGGAATTTAATAGTAGTGACATAACCAGATCTGTGCTTTAGGAAAATCACTTTGGCAACTGAGTAGCGGATGGATTGGAGTGGGAAGAGACTGGAGGAAGTTGGGTGACATTGGAGCTCATGGTGGGAGTTGGGGGAGGTGGGGGACAGGTAGCATATTCAGGCTTGCACTTTAGGAAAATTTATTTGGCAGCTAAGTGAATGATGGATTGGAGTAGAGAGACACATGAGGCAGCCAAACCACTTTACAGGCTATTCCAATAGTCTGAGCATGAGGTGATGACGGTCTATACCAGAGTGGTGGCTATATGAGTAGAGAGAAGGGGATCCACAAGACATTGCATAAGTAAGATCTGGCAAAAGGCTGTATCTGTGGAGTGAGTGAAGAGGGAAAATTGACACTAGAGTTCCGAGCCTAAGTGAATAGGAGGAGGGTAGCACTTCTCAACAAAAGGAGAGTTTGAAAGAGGACAAGGTTTGAGGTAAAAAAAAAAAGGGTTCTGCATTGGACATCTTGACTTTTGAATGTCTACAGTACATCCCAGCTTGAGACGTCCAAAAGGCTGGTGGTGATGAGCGACTGTATCTCTGGGTTGGATATGTAGATCTGGATGACTCGCAATATCTAGTATTTATACACTGCTTTTGTTATGATTATTGTTCAGTTGCATATAACTGGGATTTTCTTGGCAAAGATATTAGAGTATTTGCCATTTCTTTCTCCAGCTCATTTTACAGATGAGGAAACTGAGGCAAACAGAGTTAAATGACTTGCCCAGTGTCACTCAGCTAGCAAATGTCTGAGGTCAGGTTTGAACTCAGGATGATGAGTCTTCGATTCCAGGAACTCTGTGCACTGTGGTGCCACCTAGCTGTTCATGTAGTGCTTTAAGGTCTGCAAGGTGTTTACAGCTATTATGTTGTCTAGTTTCAAAACAATCTTGTGCAGTAGGGGCTATTATCATCCCCAGTTTACAGATGAGCAAATTGGTACTGAGAAAGGCTTTCCCAAGATCACGTGGCTAAGTGTCTTCTTGGCTCCATTTCCAGCTCTCTGTTCACTGTACTGCCTTGCTGCCCTGATAAATAAACTCAACTCATCTAGAAGAAATTTATTTTTAAAACTCTTCCCTTTCTTTTTAATATTTGGCAATTCTTCCTTGTACACAAAGTCTGAGTAAATTTATTGTGGAGGTGAATTCAAAGTAGAATAAACATTTTTCTCCGTCTATTAACATGGATAAATAGAGGAGAAGGTGATAGGCCAATAAAGGAATGATGTTAAGATTAATAAGACAAATACAGATTTTATGAACTGGTGGGATCCTCTTATGAGCCTGGAACATTCATGAGCCTGTTCACAATTTTTTTTTTATCAGCTCATTTCTGTAGGAGTGAATATACTCAAAGAGGGTAAAAGAGATGTTGGCCACCTTTCATTGCCCACACCATTACCGTGTGATATGTTCAAACTTCCAGACCACCCACCTTCAGATCATGAGTCTTGCCTTGAGGGGAACTGACTCAGACAAATGAAGTCACAGTTTTGGAAGCCTTCATCTAGGTATCAGGGTTTGTACTTTTCTGGTCTTCTGACACCATATTCCCCACACCCCACCAAGTACTTTTTGATCCAGTGACTCTGGCCTCCTAGCTGTTCCACAAACAAGAGACACTCCATCTTGCTCCAGGCATTTTAACTGGCTGTTTTCCATGTCAGGATTACTTTACCTCATATTAATAGCCAATTATTAAAATTGGGGAGACTCAAACATTTTCCTCTATCCTACTTCCTTGTCCAAAGGCCAGTCTCTCAAGGACAGGCCTGACAGAAAATAGGCTTAACTATCTCCTTATTCTGGGTATTGCTACTTCACCCACTAGATCAGACTTCCAATCTAAAATGAATTCCTGCCCACTGAGTTCCACTTGAGCTAATTTAGGCTGAGGTAGACCCTCTGTCTAGGTTGCTCAATGTTGTGTGTGGTCTGGGTTATAGAGGCAGTCCCTTTGTGCAAGATTTACATGATATCACTCTTCCAGCCTCTCATTAGAGCAGGTCCACCTATCATTAACCGTTAACCAATCAGTTGATTGACATTGTCAGGAACACCCACTCTTTTGAGGGCATAAAAACTATGAGCCAACTACCATGACTGGTTTTTGGAAATCAAGAGTGTCACTGACCCTTTTATTAATAAAATGCTAGCATTGTTAATAAAACAATTAATTACACAGAAACCATGTCTCTCAAACTTTGTAAACATCATAACTCTTGGCTTCCTTCAAATTCCAGATAAAATGCCATCTTCTATAGGAAACCTTCCTCAACCCCTCTTAATTCCTGTGCAGGCCTTCCGTTATCTCCCGTTTATCCCATGTATAGATTTTTTTTGTATCTAGTTGTTTGCTTGTTATCCCCTCCATCAGATTATGAGCTCCTCCAGGGCAGGGACTGTCTTTTGCCTTTCTTTGTAGCCCCAGCATTTAGCACAGTTCTTGGCACACAACAGGCACTTAATAAATGCTTACTGACTGAATGACTAGGTCTAGTGCTTTACCCATTGTGTCACCTAGCTTTGTACTAGTATATTAACTTGTTATTCTTTGGACATGAGTCTCACATTTTGTATATTTTGAATCATGTGATTCTCAGTATTTTATTACTCTTTTCTGCTATTCTGTCATCATCCCCTTAGAAAGTAGAAGCATAAGGGAACCACAAAGAACTAGGGATTAAGTTTGGTTTTTCATTTGTTTCTTTTAGTCTTTTAATGCCTTCAGGCTTTCATGGACTAAGTCTGATCTTAGGCACCAATCTTCACTTTTTTCCTTTTGCATTCATTGTGATGCCTCTTGGAATTTACTCCCCAAAGTAATGCAATAAAGAAGTGTTTATTAAGTTTTTGCCATGTGCTAGGCAAATATAGGCACAGCTCACATTAAATGTTAATAACTGAGACTCCAGTTCCTGTACAAGCACCCATGGTAACCACATGGGTTACCAGTATAGGATAGCCTTTATTTCACAGCATACACAAAAGAAACAGAAGATTTAAAGGATTTGTAATACCTTCTAAGCAACTATAGCAAACATATGAAAAACATAAGGAAGTTCCCATAAATTCCTCCCAGAAGAATATGAAAGTTTGGGGCTGCTGAAAAACACCACCTCTTCCAGTAGACCAGCACTTTTTGAATTGCTTACTGTAATAGCAGAGGTAGCAAGATCCAGCTCCCTTATTTCTCCAAATTCTGGGTTCCCTTCACTGCCCAGTGTCCTATGGAGGTTGTGCAAGTGAACTTTTTCTCCAACAGCAAAAGCTACTGAGGAAATTCTATCTGTCTAGAACTTTTGAATTTGGAATTATCCCTTGCTTCTCAGGAAACCTCTGGTCTTTGTCAAGAAGGTCACACTGTTCTGCAGAATGAGGTCAGAGTTCCTGGTCAAATCAACTGGATAAACATTTCTGTTTCTTTCATGGGCTCTTAGAGGAAATCTCTCTGCATGTTAGCTGTTGTCATCTCTTGTGTTAGTAAAGTCTCCTCCTTGGACCTTACCTCTGAGACTGTGTGGGCAAAGTTATGCAACTCCCTTAAGTTTCTCCCTGAAGAAACCTTGAGAGAACAGTCTTTGAGAGAACCTGACCCTTTGCTCCAGAGAAAACAAGTTCACTCTGCTGTTCCCTGGACCCACTTCAAAGCAAGAATAAGTTTGGTTTGTGTTCCATTCCTTAAGAGTTTGGTGCTAGCAAGGGAACTAGGGACACCTAAATCATAGCTAAAACAAACAAAATTTAGATGTTTTTACAGAAAGAGACACTCTCTGGCTAGGAGTGGATATGAGTTATGTTGATGTTATTAAAATGATATTTTTTCCAAAGCTGAATCTCTTCTGACCATTAAGAATGGGAAGTACTGCCTCTCTTGAGTTATATGTAGATTATGGTGGCCAAATAACTCACCACTTAGTGGCCAGCCTGCTAGGGATGACTTTCCATATGAAATGAGGTGACTCCTCAAAACAGCAGTCATGCTTATCACCATAAATAAATCTAAAACCTTTTCAGCTTGGAGAAACTTGCCAGAGCTTGTATTTTAGGGACTTGTTCTTAGGAAACTCAGGAATATCTTCATGCTGTGGGGAATCAGAGTAAATCTTTTATGGAGGACAGATTTTTAAAGAATTCACAAATATAGTAACTATCTAATACTTTAGAATTTCTAAACTAAATGCACCAGAATAAAACATGTAGAATTAGGAAGAAATTATGAAATAATAGAATCAAAATTGCTGGGAGATTAAAGTTACTACAAGTGAAAAAAAATTACGTAGTAAAAATCCCAGCATGATGACTAAAAGATTGAACAATGGGTTATTTCCTTTCCTTTATTGCTTTGATGGGGATCATTCTTGTTCTGAAGTTTCAGCTGATTAAAATTTTTAGATAATAAATAAAAATGAATCTCATTTTAAAGAAAAGACTAATATAATACTTGCAAGGATTATATACTAGATTTAAATACTGTCTTGTCTCCTATGGATAATTTCTCAGTTTCTGAAAAAGGATTAAGTACATTTTTATTATCTTGATTATCTTCATTATACTTTCATGTAGCTTGAAAAAAGTCCAACATCTTCACATTTGAAGATTACATTTTGAAATCCTGTCATTTTGCTGCTATTTTGTGGAAAAGGCTCGTGTAAAAGAATAGAAAGTGGGCAGTGCAGATGACCCCACATCTTCTCTCAAGGCTTTGATAATACTCATAGTATGCACAGATTCACTGTAGATTTAATGAAATATACAAACAGGAGTTACATAGGAAGGATGAATTTTGATATATGCTGAAGAGATTCTCTCTGTTGGGGAAAGCACTCCAGTACTGTAGACTTGTTTGACTTAGATTCTGGCCAAAAGAAGAAAATGGTATACCAACCCACTTTCTCTCTCAATTTTGAGTAACTTCATGTTTTTGCCTTATTTTTTGTTTTAATAAATATAAAAGGTTATTATTTTAAAATTTACAGACGAATCAATGAATCAGTCAAACAACAAATTCTTATTCTGTGCTGGACACTGTGCTAAGCCCTTGGGGATACAAAGAGTGAAACTATCTCTACTTTCAAAGATATTACATTCTAGTAAGGAGAAAACAAGTGCATATTTAAATATATTCAGAATAAATGTAAAATGAATAAATATAAAGTAGATAAATCCAAGGTAATTTGGGAGGGAGGATAGGAGGAGTGAGAAATGAAGGTAGTGGGGAATTTTATGAGACTTCAGTGAAGATGAAGTATGTTAAAAGTAGAGACACTGGCCAGAGGAAAGTGATAAAGTTGAGAGACAGAATATTGTGTGTGAGGAACAGAGACACTAGTTTGATTAGATTACAGAATGTGAGATGGAAAGTAATGTTCAATAAGGCTAGAAAGATAGGACAGAGTTAGGTTATAAAGAGCTTTAAAAGCGAACAGAGTTTGGATTTTTATCAGAGTGGCATAAGCTCACAGATGAAATTAAGTATGACACTGAAAAGTGACTTAAATTGTGTAGAGATTCACTTGGGAACAAATCTTTATTTTGTCTTGTAGTTAAACAAATAAAAAAACAGTATTATAGTCTGGAGTCCTAAGGTGAAACATGCTTCTTTCTTATGAGCAGAGGTGGAAGGATACAGCCAGGGGATGAGATATACATAGTTACGTAGCCAATGTATTGCTTAGTTATAATTCTTTGACTCAGAATTAGCCCTATCCTGTTTTACCCTATTTATCAACAAGGAAAAAAGCAACAGAGGAACCAGCTTCCATTTCCTTATGGGCTGTTGTCCCTATATAATGTCAGAGCTCAAAAACGAATGATCAAGAGCGGCAGCATGGCATGGTATACAGAGTCTAGTCTTACAGTAAACAAGGCCTGGGTTCAAGTCTCACTTGTGACACGAACTGGCAGCATGATCCTGGGAAGGTCTTAGCACACACACCAAGGTCAACTCAAATTCTTTATTTTATTTTATTTTATTTTTTTATGTGGATATCATCTCTTCTGATTCAACACACCCTGTACTCTCTATCTATATATGTGAATGTGTGTGTGTATGTGTGTGTGTGTGTGTGTGTGTGTACAATCTCTTCATCTACCCAAATACTGAGAAAAGATTCAAGAGTTATAAATATTTTCTTTCCATGTAGTAAGGTAAACAGTTCAACTTTAGAGAGTATTTTATGATTTTTCTTTCCTGTTTACCTTTTCATGCTTCTCTTGATTCTTGTCTTGGGAAGTCAAATTTTCTATACAGATCTGGTCTTTTCCTCAGTATGAATGATTGAAAGTCCTCTATATCATTGAATGACCATTTATTCCCTTGAAGTATTATACTCAGACTTGCTGGGTAGGTGATGCTTGTTTTCGATCCCAATTCTTTTGACCTCTGAAATATCTCATTCCAAACTCTTCAATCCCTTAACGTTGAAGCTACCAGATCCTGTGTTATCCTGATTGTATTTCCACAATATTAAAATTGTTTCTTTCTAGCTGCTTGCAGTATTTTCTCCTTAATCTGGGAACTCTGAAATTTGGCCACAATATTCCTAGGAATTTCTCTGTTCGGGTCTCTTTCAGGAGATGATCAGTGGATTCTTTCAATATCCATTTTGCCCTCTGATTCTATAATATCAGGGCAGTTTTCCTTGATAATTTCATGGAAGATAATGTCTAGGCTCTTTTTTTGATCATGGCTTTCAGGTAATCCCATAATTTTTAAATTGTTTCTCCTGGATTTATTTTCCAGGTCAGTTGTTTTTCCAATGAGATGTTTCACATTATCTTCTATTTTTTCAAATTTTTGGTTTTGTTTACTAACCGCTTGGTTTAACTCATAGTCATTCATTTCCCTAAACTCAATTCTCTCTTTCAATGAATTATTTTGTTCAGTGAGCTTTTGAACCTTCTCTTCCATTTGGCTAATTCTGCTTTTTAAAGCCTCCTTCTCCTTGTCGGTTTTTTGGACCTCTTTTTCCAATTGAGTTAGCCTTTTTTTAAAGCTGCTATTTTCCTCAGCATTTTTTTTTAGCTCTCCTTTAGTAAGCTACTAACTTGTTTTTTAAGGTCTTCTATTGCCTGAGCCCAATTTAAGTTCCTTTTGGAGGCCCTGGAGGCAGAGGCCTTGACTTCCTCTGATAGTATGCCTTGTTCTTCCTCATCTGAAAGGATGGAGGGAGACACCTGTTCCCTAAGAAAGTAACCTTCTATGGTCTTATTTTTTTCCCCTTTTTTGGGCATTTTCCCAGCCAGTTACTTGACTTCTGAGTTTCCTCTCTACAACTAACTCACCTTCAGTTTGGCCAAGCCAGAATTGGGGGCTGAGATTCAGATGACCTGCTCCAAAGCCTCAGGGGCTTTCGGTGGGGGCAGGGCTGTTATTTAGTGTGAAATTAAGATCAGCTGTTCAGGAGGGATCAGGGCCGCCACACAGGGCTCAGTTCCCTCAGGGAGTTTATGATGAGATCGTCAACAATGGATGCAGGCTACTGCCTGCTTTGGGAGCCCACTGCTGCCCCTTCTGCTATCACCTGAGTAGGCCCAAGTTATGGGGACACCTGGCTCCCTTCTTGGCCAGGCGAAAAGACCCTCTCACTGACCTTTGGAGCCTGTAGGTTGAGGGATCTGCATAGCCACTAGAGATTCTGTCCCTGAAGCCTGCTCAGATCTGCTCCTTTCAGTGTTTCATGGCCAAGGCAGGGTTGGGTTCTGCTCTGTGTCTGGTGAGCGACAGACCTTTCTGGTCAGTCTTTCAGGTCACTCTGGGAATAGAAATCTCCTCCACTCTGTTGTTCTGTGGCTTCTACTGCTCTAGAATTTGTTGAGAGTTTTTCTTTACAGGTATTTTATGGGTTGTGGGGTAAGAGCTAGCTTATGTGTGTCTTTCTACTCCACCATCTTGGCTCAATGGTCAACTCAAATTCTTAAGGACAAATATGCTTCAGGAGAGAAACTTCCTCTTTTAGAGCTCCCTATACTGAAGAAGAGCTGGTTTTTTTTTTAAAAAAGTGTTTTTTTTAAAACAATGAATATTGGGGTGGAGCCAAGAGGGTGGAGTAGAAAGACAGACCTGTAGAAGCTCCCCTACATCATCCATAAAATACCTGTAAAAAATGACTCTAAACAAATTCTACAGCAGCAGAAGCTATAAAACAACAGAGTGAAGGAGATTTCCAGCCCAAGACAGCCTGGAAGGCCAACAGGAAAGGTCTAGCACACAAGGCACGGAGTGGAGCATAGCCCAGCATGGACCATGTGGTGTGGCAGGGACAGGACCTGGAACAGGCTTCAGGGAGCCGCTGGTAGCAGCAGTTCCCTGATTCCTCAACCCACAAATGGAACAGACAGCTTCAAAGATTAGTGGTAAAGCTCTTTCACCCAGCAGAGGGGAATGTGGTCTGGACCACCAGCAGCAGACACTGCCATGGCAGCATCCATTTTTGGAGCACTCCACCTAAAGCCCCTGGGAGAATTGAGAAGCTGATCTGAATCTCAGCCCTGGGCTTGGACCTGGGGTGAGGAGAAGTGCTGGTGTGGTGGAGCTGGAGGCAGGTGTGGAGAAGGAATTCTACTCCCAGATCCTGGACAGAAACGTTTTTGGCTACTCCCAAAAAAGTGCACAGGCCAGGAGAGGAGTAAACTCCTCTCCCTTGATTGTGCCACTATGGAGGAATTGAGAACTTACGGGTCCCCAAAGTAAACCTTCCTGTTGACAAAGGACTCAAAAATCAAGTAACTGACTGGGAAAAATGCCCCCAAAAGTGGAAAAGAAATAATACTATAGAAGATTACTTTCTTGGTGTACAGGTATTTTCTGCCATCCTTTCAGATGAGGAAGCACAGTGCATACCTCCAGAAGCTTCTGTATCTAAAACCTCCAAAATAAACATATGATGGTCTCAGGCCATGGAAGAGCTCAAAAATTTTTTTGAAAATCAAGTAAGAGAGTTGGAGGAAAAATTGGGAAGAGAAATTAGAGTGAAGCAAGAAAATCATGAAAAGTGAGTCAACAGCTTGCTAAAGGACAACCAAAAAATGGTGAAGAAAATAACACCTTAAAAAATAGACTAACTCAATTGGCAAAAGAAGTCCAAAAAGCCAATGAGAAGAAGAATGCTTTAAAAAACAGCATTAACCAAATGGAAAAGGAGGTTCAAAAGCTCACTGAAGAAAATAGTTCTTTAAAAATTAGAATGGAGGAGGGAGCCAAGATGGCAGACTAGAAAGACACACATACGCAGGGTCTCCCCACACAGCCCATAAAATACCTGTAGAGAGGCACTCTCAAAAAATTTTGGAGCAGCAAAAGTGGAAAACAACCGACTGGAGGAGATTTCCAGCCCAGGCTGACCTGAAAGGCCCAGGTGAAACGTCTGTTGCACCAGACGCTGAGCAGGGGGGCAGAGCCCAGCCCAGCCTTGGCCACATGGCTCATGAATAGCCCTTGAGGATGGAATCTCCAGTCTCAGAATCCCCAGTCCCAGTAGCACTGGGTCCTCAGATCCCTCAACCCACAGGCACTAAAGGTCAGTGACAGAGTTTTTTTCAGCTGTCCAGGAAGGGAGAAGGGCCTTCCCAAAGCTCTGGCTTCAGGCAATGGCCTGCAGAGGCCACATCTGGCAGGCAGTAGCAGTTCTCACTGCAGACCCTAACTCAGCCCGAGACCATTGTTGGATCGTAAAACCCCTGGGGGCACTGAGGAGCTGAGTCTTGTCTCCACCCTCTGTGGAGGCCTTGGGGGAGTTGGTCTTTGTCTCACACTGAATGGCGGCCCTGCCCTTCCAGCTTATCTGAAAATTGCTGACTTGGTGGAACTGGAGGCCAGGTAGCTGTGGAGAGGTAACTGCTAAGATTCTGGGCACAAAAATCCCTCTCTATGTCCAGACCAGTACATGCTTGATTGTGCCACCTTGGAGAAACTGAGATCTTACAGATTCCCAGAATATACCCTACTATTGATAAAATACCTAAAAGTCAAGTAACTAGTTGGGAAAATGCCGAAAAAAGGGAAAAAAATAAGACTACAGAAGGTTACTTTCTTGGTGAACAGATATCTTCTCCCATCCTTTTTGATGAGGAAGAACAATGCTTACCATCAGGGAAAGACATAAAAGTCAAGGCTTCTGTATCCCAAACATCCAAAATAAATATTCAATGGTCTCAGGCCATTGAAGAGCTCAAAAAGGATTTTGAAAATCAAGTAAGAGAGGTGGAGGAAAAACTGGGAAGAGAAATGAGAGAGATGCAAGAAAAGCATGAAAAGCAGGTCAACACCTTGCTAAAGGAGACCCAAAAAAATGCTGAAGAAAATAACACCTTGAAAAATAGGCTAACTCAATTGGCAAAAGAGGTTCAAAAAGCTAATTAGGAGAAGAATGCTTTGAAAAGCAGAATTAGCCAAATGGAAAAGGAGGTTCAAAAGCTCACTGAAGAAAATAATTCTTTAAAAATTAGAGTGGAAGAGATGGAGGCTAATGACTTTATGAGAAACCAAGAAATCACAAAATAAAACCGAAAGAATGAAAAGATGGAAGATAATGTGAAATATCTCATTGGAAAAACAACTGACCTGGAAAATAGATCCTGAAGAAACAATTTAAAAATTATGGGACTACCTGAAAGCCATGATCAAAAAAAGAGCCTAGACATCATCTTCCATGAAACTATCAAGGAAAGCTGCCCTGATATACTAGAATCAGAGGGCAAAATAAATATTGAAAGAGTCCACTGATCTCCTAAAAGGCATCTGAAATGAGAAACTCCTAGGAATGTTGTGGCCAAATTCCAGAATTCCCAAGTCAAGGAGAAAATCTTGCAAGCAGCTAGAAAGAAACAATTCCAGTATTGTGGAAATACAATCAGGATAACACAAGATCTAGCAGCTTCTACATTAAGGGATTGAAAGACTTGGAATATGATATTCCAGAAGTCAAAGGTGATAGGATTAAAACCAAGAATCACCTACTCATCAATGCTGAGTGTAATACTTCAGGGGGGAAAATGGTTATATATTGAAATAGAGGATTTTCAAGCATTCTTGAACTGAATAGAAAATTTGACTTTCAAACACAAGAATCAAAAGAAGCATGAAAAGGTAAACAGGAAAGAGTAATCATAAGGGACTTTCTAAAGTTGAACTGTTTACATTCCTGCATGGAAAGGTAGTATTTGTAACTATTAAAACTTTTCTCAGTATTTAGATGGTTGGAGGGATTACACACACACACACACACACACACACACACACACACACACACACACATAGATAGAGAGCACAGGATGAGTTGAATAACAAGGGATGATATTTAAAAAAATAAAAATAAGGGGTAAGAGAGGAATATATTGAGAGGAGAAAGAAATGCCTGATCAAAGAGGCAAGAAAAAACTTTTTCAATGGAGGAGAAAAGGGAGGAGGCAAGAGGGGAAAAGTGATGATTACCCTCTTCACATTTGGCTTAAGGAGGGAATAACATGCTTACTCAATTTGGTATGAAAATCTATCTTACACTACAGGAAAGTAGGGGAGAAGAGGACAAGTGAGGTGGGGGGATGAGAGAAGGGAGGGCAAATGGGAGGAGGGAGTAATTAGAAGTAAATACTTTTGGTGAGGGAAAGGTCAAAAGAGAAAATAGAATAAATGGGGGGCAGGATAGGATGATGGGAAATATACTTAGTCTTATACAACATGACTATTATGGAAGTCTTTTGAAAAACTACACATATGTAGCCTATATTGAATTCCTTGCCTTCTCAGTGGGGATGGATGGGGAGGAAGGAAGAAGAGGAGTTGAAACTCAAAGTTTTAGTAACCAATGTTGACAATTGTTTTTGCATACAACTGGGAAATAAGAAATACAGGTAATGGGGCATAGAAATTTATCTTGCCCTACAAGAAAAGAGAGAAGATGGGGATAAGGGAAAGAAGGGCAGATTGGGGGAAGGGGCAATCAGAATGTATGACCTTTCAGGGTGGGGGAATGGGAGAGATGGGGAGAAAATTTGTAACTCAAAATTTTGTGGAAATGAATGTTGAAAACTAAAAATAAAAAAAATAAACATAAAAAAGCAGTGACTATAGAAAGGATGACAATTTAGAAGGGAGAACATAAAAGGAGTCGTTAAGTGTTTGAAAAGGGATTTTTCCTGTTCTTGGGCATACAACAGAAGCCGAGCACTTTAAAACAAAATTAATGCATTTTGTTTTGATTAAAACACTCCTGGGCACTGCATCATTCTACAACCTCATATATAAATAGAGATAAATTTCACACCTGATGCATACTTAAAACAAAGGAAAAAACCCAGCTCACCCATTCAATAACTATCAATGTTTACATCAATTAACTTGACAGAAGTTGTTTCTCATTTGAGGGAAGAAGCACAACTGTTTGAGGAGTGAGAAATGTGGTCAACCCGTAACGAGGCTGGCATAGCAACCATGTGCATGCTTTCTTGGATAATCAGTTTCACATAGTTGTTGTTATTTGTTGATAGAAAGCACTTATTTCCTAAAATGTGTTGGATCTGAGGAGCAGGCACTGATTGGAAGAAAGTGGGGATTATGAGATGAATGGATGGATGAATGAAAAAAACACTTTCTTTGTTCCAAGCCCTGGGAATCCAAACAGAAAGATAGTTCCTGATGAGAAGGATCTCACACACTAATTGAAGGAGAGATTTCAGCTGTTGGGCAAAGCTGGAAAGTCCTAACAATTCACCCTCAGGGTGAATGGCAAGGCCTGGGTGTCTTTTAGTTATATAAGTAGGTCAGACAACAATGCCTCAGGACTTCAAGTATAGAGACAAGGCAGGTGATAAGACCTGGAAGACTCTAGCAGGCAGTGTTGGAGCAAATGGTTTTCATCATCTCATCAGAAGGAATGGAGTTGTTAACTTCCATTTCACTAAAGCCAAGTAAGCCATTAAGCAGTACAGGCAAAGTACAAAAGGAGAAGGTATATGCTATCTACCTTACCTCTCAGTTGGGTTCTGAGGTGACCAGAGACTAGGGAAGGGTATAAGAGAGTGTGCAAAGGTGGCAGATCTTCCTTCAGTGGGCTGTCTCAGAACTGGAAGAAAGGAGAGGAACAGGACAAAGAAAGCAGGGTAAAGATGGTTCCTTAGTTCCTGACATCTGGCCTTCCCAGATGGAAGATAGGAAAATCACATAGGCTGAGATATGAACAGAAAACTCAGAAACATGGAAGCTTCCTGCACTGAAATTATCAAGTCCACTCATACCACAGGATTATTCCCACTGGAATAGAGGTTAGTTTTTGTGAGGAAGAGCACTGTCTAAAATGCCACATTGTATAGAAAGTCTTTCTCAACCACTTAATTCTAGTGCCTTTCCTCTCTTTTTACATATAGTTTTGTTTTTTTTTTGTGCAGTTATTTGCTTATTTTCTCCTTCTTTAGATTGTTAGCTCCTTGATGGCAGGGACTGTCTTTTGTCTCTTTTTGTATCACCAATGCTTAGCACAGTGCCTGGCACATAGTGAGGGCTTTGCTAAGTGTTTATTGATTGATAGTAAAGGAGAGTTCTAGGTGTGCTCATTTCCTTAATAACTATTTTTATGTATGTATTTTATGCATGTATGTATGTATTTTAGTTTTATGTATGACTCATTTCTATTCTTTACATCTTTTAATAAAAATGTTTTGGTCAATATTTTATTAGGAGCTTATTGTTCACAGGTGAACTTAAACCCTACCTCTAGGGAGAACAAGAAATAATCCAAATTCAGATTTTCCCAAGCAGACTTCTGGGTGGAAGTAAATACTAGTCAGTTTGATTGGGTGGAAGTATATACTCATCATTCTGATTAATAAAGGAGGAGTTAGCAAGGAGTTCCCAAAGATTGAAGCAGACCCATCTGCCCAGTATGAGGACTTGATGAATTCCATTTGGACACATTAAAAGTTTATATGTATTTTGGTCCAGACCCAAGATTTCCTCCATATAAGGAATTTCCTTTGTGGAAATCCCCTCCTCTGAGGCAGGTCTGCAACTTATCTACAACTTAGTTTGCTTATAGTAATTACATGTGTAACAGAAAGGACCCCAGCATACTCAGGGGAGTGTGCTATCACAGGTTCTTAGATCTGCTTTTCTAAAAGGAAAGCAACTTTTGAGGTATCAACAATCACTTTAATCAAGCACATGTATCATTCACTTAGCTCAGAGGAAAAAGTCAGCAGCTTGAACTTCAGAGAAAATACAGAGAAATCAAGATCAACAGACATGACTTCCAACTGTCTGACATAAGCAGTACATTGATCATAAATCAACAGACAGATCTAACCCTCTGACCATTACATAGTTACCAGAGAGAAAAGGAACAACACCTGGGTTTTCAAAAAGCCTAGGGTGGGCAGTGCTGCTTAGTGGTTTCCCAGAGTCTCATCTGGCACATAAACCTTCTTCCAAAATGAAGCCCCAGAGTAAAACCTCACCACAAAGTACTTAGACATTTTTCAGAGCCAGAAGGCATGACAACCCTTGAGAACCAGTGCTTCATTAGAAAATTAACAAAAGGTATGGGCCTTCCTAAAAATCTTCCCAGGCCCATTAACAAGTGGGGAAGATCTTCTTTAATTACATTATTCAGTCAGAGGTACTTGATTATGTTAAAGCAAAAAAATGTGTTATCAATACAATGTGGCACTGGAGATGGAGTTAGGAAGACTCATCTTCCAGAGTTCAAATCCAGCCTCAGACACTTACAAGTTTTCTGAACCTGTTCAAGTCACTTAACTAACTTAAAATGAGCTGGAGAAGGAAATGGCAAATGGCTCCAACTACCTTTGCCAAGAAAACACCAAATGAGGTCAAAAAGAGTCTGACATGACTGAAATGACTAAACAACAGCAAATCTTTCTTAGAGAGTTGTCTAGGGCTCTGCAAGGTCTACTAGCTTGTCCATGGCTAGCTAAAACAACTAATGTATGTTTGAGGCAGAACTTTGAGACTCCAGGAGCAACTCTCTATTCATTGCCCCATGTTTTACATATATATATATATATATATATATATATATATATATATATATATATATATATATATATATGTAAATATATTTGTGTACGTGTATATACACATATATGTGTGTGTATAATATGTATATGAAAGTACACACTACATATGCATGCATTTCCATGTGTGAACATGCATATATTGTGTATGTGTTTGTAAATGTGGACATATATAGGTATGTATATATATATATATATTTGTGTGTAGATGCATGTCAGTTCTGTGTCTATTTGTATATCTATATGTATGTGTGTATATTTGCGGGTATTTATTATGTGAAAAATGTGTATGTATGCACATGAAGTACTGAATATGACACAGCATAAAAGATTTGAATTCATGGAATTTGAGATTGACCCCTGATTTTGACACTTTCTACTTCTATGTACTTGATCCCTTCACCTCTATGGGGCCTGAACTTCCTGAGGGTATTGGACTCAACAATCTCAGCGAACCCTCCTAGATCTAACTCATTGTTCTACCCCCTGAGTTGACAGATTACTTTGAGTCAGGTAGATTCGCACACAGCCCTTGAGACCTTTAGATATCCCTGCTGCATCCAGGAGGATATGGTCAGACTAAAACCCAAGTGCATTAGTGAACTGACTCCGCATCTAAACTTGGAATCTTCTCTACTTAGAATTAGATCCTCTGTGAAAGTGAGTCTATAACAGGTACTGTCGTACAGGGAGCTTAATAGATTGCTTATACTTAAATTTGAAAATTAAAACAAGCATTAAAGCAACAGAGAAATCATATCACTGAAAAAAAAGAGAGAGCTACAGGGACTTCAAGCATTTTCTCTTCCAATCTCTTCATGTTTCAAATATGAAAACAAGCCCCAGGAAGCTAAATGCTTAGCTTAAGTTTCCATACCTAGCAAGAGACAGAGCTAGTTAGCATTTAAACCGAAGTTGTAATAACTTTAAGGCTTTCTCTGAAGAAGGAGGAACCAAATCCCCTGGGGAGGAAGCAATTACTTCTTCTCCAAGGAATGATGATGTGAATCTGCTTGCACTTTCAGGTGAATGATCACTTGTAAGACCTAGAGGAAGAAAAGATAAATATATGACTGTGGTTGGTGACTGTGCTGTGGGTACCAAGACAGCTATCTGTTATAACTACAATAGAGAGATCTGCTATTTTCCTAGGGCAGATGTGACAAAAATTTCTAAAGAGTTCTCACATGGAATAAGGGTGATTCATATGAGCACAAATGGCATGATCCCCAGCACCTCAGGGGCACACTCTCCTACACAACCTCAGTCACTGAAAACAATGCCTTGGATTTATCACTGTTTCCACATAGCACAGGTGCCACAAAATTGAACATGCAAATACAGCATTGCTGCCTCCTTGAATCTTCATGTCTGCTCTCACTGCATTGGATCCCAAAGGTCATTTCTAGCTCTTTGAAGTACTGATGCTGGTATATAAAACTCATATACACTCAGTTCTCAAGTTCCAATACCTCCAGACTCTTGAGTGGTTCCATTTCCTGACCTTTCAAAACTCATACCATATCCTCCAACTTCCCTCAAGAATGATAGGGTTCAAGAGCTAGAGCTCTATGCCAAAAACAGAGTAGCTAATAAAATCTTGTTTGTCAAATAACTGGGATAATTTCATCCTTTAAAATGTGAAGGAGCCAACAAGGGGAAATTCTATTCTGATTTTGATTCTCATTGATGGGGAGAAACGAACTGCTGAGGAGAAAATGATTGAAACCTTGCAGGGAAATTATCAATATATCCTAGACTTTATGACAGAGAAACAAAAGAAAATTAGACAGGGTCTGACATTCACCCTAGATTTTGGTAAAGCATAAATCTCAGTGGGTTCCGAGGAAAGATAGTCAAGACCTTGACTAAAATGCCTCAGGGGAAGTCAGCCCAGAAGGGACAAGAGATGCTCAGAAATGAAATTCCGAAGACCCAAAGGGAAATCATTTTAATGAGGAAAAACGGCATTTGTCTGAAAAGACTGACGTAGATGCTCAGGGAATGCATCAACCAACTTAGATTATAAAAAAGAAAGATACAGAAGATTAAAGCAAGGTCAGATAGGAGATGTGCGTTGCACTGCCCTAAAAAATAGTATCAGGAATATGAATGCCCAGAATTAGTTGAGGATGGCAATGAAAGTTAAAGAAAACAAAAGCTTTTATAATTGACAGAAAAAGAAGAATAAAAAATAGAAGTTTTGCTTGGGATGGATGGAATGATAAAAATTGACCACAAAGAGAAAGCATAGCTACTCAGTTTTTATTTTGTCCTTGTTTTCTCTGCAAAGAAGGATGATCTTTACACCAGGAATTATGGAACAAAAATGACTAACAGAGAATTGAAACATAAGATAAATATGGCAGCACTAAGAGAGTACCTCTCAGCTCTGGATGAATTTTAGTCACTTGGTCCAGATGACCTACATCCTTGGGTCTTGAAAGACATCATTGATATTCGAAAGATCATGGAAAATGGGAATGGTACCATAAGAAGGGAGAATGTTGATCTGATTTTCAAAAAAGTGGAAGAGAGCATAGCCAGCAAACTATAGGGAGGTGAATTTGATTTTAATTCCTGGGAAAATCCTGGAAAGGGTCTTTAAAGGGATGGTTGGTGAATATCTAGAATGGGAAATGGAGATCTTGAAGAACTAGAATGTCTTCATCAAGAATAAGCTATGTCAAACTAACCTCATTTCGTTTTTTAACAGGATTACTAAACTAATAGCTGGGGAGAATGCTGATCTAATTTACCTAGATTTTAGCAAAGCTTTTGATAATATACTATATATTTGGAGAAGATGGAGAGATAGGGATTAGGCTTTAATCCAAAATATTGGATTCAAAACTGGTTGGACACAGAGACAGTTATTGGAGGGAGGGACTATGGGAAAACAAGCACACTAATGCATTCTTTGTGGTGCTGTAATGTGGTTCAACCATTCTGAAAAGCAATTTGGAACTATACAAAGTTATTAAATGGTGCATACCATTTGACCCAGTGATATCACCACTAGGCATATCCCTCAAAGGAAACAAAGAAAGAGGGAAAGGATCATTTATAAAACAAACAAAACAAAAACATCAAAACCTCCTTGTTTATAACAGTTCTTTTTATTATAGCAAAGAACTGGAAACCAAGAAGTGCCCATCATTTAGGGAGCGACTGAACAAATGATGGTATATGAAAGTAATGAAATATAATTATGCCGTAAGAGATGACATGGAGTCAGAGGAAGTTCAGAAGGCTTGGATGAACTGAAGTGAGCAGCACCAGTACAATGTATGTTCTGATCATAAAGAAAAACCACTGAAAGACTTAAGAACTCTGGTCAGTGCAGTGACCCACCACAATTCCAGAGCATCAATGAAGATGCGTGCTACTCACCTCCTGACAGAAAGATGACAGACTAGAGGTGCAGAATAAGACATACATTTTCAGTCACGACTCACACGTGGATTTATTTTGCTTGATTATGCCTCTACATTAGAAAGAAGGGTTTTTTTTTTAATTTTGGAGTCAGAGAGAGAAGAAGAATAGTGATAGTAATGCCACAAAGAGGAATAAAAGAAAGATAGATTATTGGAACATTTTTAGTAATTGCACAGGAAAGAACAGTAGGAAGTCCTGAATGAGATGGACAAACAGGACAGCTTTGAAACGAAGGTGCTGAATTTATTGCACACTTTAAAAAACCAAACTGTACATGACAGATTTGTGGTTTCATATGAAGTCTTCTTTTTCTGTTCCTTTTATATGGAAATATTCATGTTTATTGATGTTTATCAAGTTAAAATGAAAAATAAAAATTGTTTTTAAATAAAAATGAAATTTCCTACTTACTTAAAAATTTTAAAAATCAATAGAAATACTAAGGCAGATATGTTTTGTTTTTCAACTTTTTAATTTGAATTCACATATCAAAAAGATCAGTCAGAATAATAACTGTACTTTCAGCTGATTACACAGTACTCAGTGAATATGCACAATTCAGCTGGGAGGCTCTAAGACCTTAATAGTATGTTTAAATTATTCCGATTTCATTTTTTAAAAATAACATTTATTTTTGATAATACTGATTTGTGAATATTTTCAGCAATGTTTTTCTCTAGCTTAAAATAAAGTTTGTTCCAGTTCTGCAAAAGATTTATTTGACTGATCAAGAGTCCAAGGGCATACCTTCCAGCATGAAACATATTTGTATACTAAGTACTTCAAATAACAACTTAGAGTATTTCCCTGCATAATCATTGCCACTGCATAATCTTTGCACCCTGTTTTTTTCAGTCCAAACATTGGTTTATAACCTTTCATCACGTAATAGTCACATGGTCATATTCTGTTTATCATCCACCTTAAAAGGTAAACAGAGTAGCAATGTATTCACCAGTGGCATATGGACATACATTTATCTCTTGTGCATTGTGATCTGTGAGCCTCGAATTCTCAGTATATTTCTGAAAGCTGACTTGACTTGTGTGGTTTGTTTAGAGGGCTGGTGTACTAACAGTATTATCACTCAACCCAATGAAGAGTCATAGGCACAAGGGGAGGGTCTGCAGGTGAGGCTTCCAAGAGTAAGTCTGTGATAGGGTAGGACTTGCATAGTCCCAATTTCATGTATGAGTATTCTGTGTAGCCTAATCTTGTGCCAAAGACAGTTTAGTAATAAATGATTTTTAAGTAATACCAGCACAATTTTTAAAAAAAGCATCACATAATGGTTGCACCCCACATTTTGCCAAAAAAAAAAAAGAAATTGACATGAAATCTACAACAATTATGCAGTGAAAATGGCAGCTTTCTATTTAAACTCACAATTCTTGCTAACTGGGTGCTAAGCTAAGGATTTCTTTTCACTTTCTGAAGAGCTACATGTGCTATGAACACCATCAACATTTTGGTGCCCTAGAACCAATGTCTGATCATTGTATCCTACTTTTAGCTAAGAAGTTCTAGGGTCCCCTACAGCTCCAATGTTTTATGATTCTACGAAGAATGTCTTGGAGATGGGAGAGGCAGGTAAAAGGTTATTCTAGTGGCCCATGGGAAAAGTGATGAAAAGTTCAGTTAGTGTAGTAGCAATGGGTTAATGTGAAGGCATCTGGGAGGTAGAGGGCACAGACCTCATCAACTGATTAGATGTGGGTGAGGAGGAAGAGGGAAACATCAAAAATGACTTGGCTTGTGAGCCTGTTGTTGTTACGTTTTGTCCCTCCTTCTCAAGGAGGACCATGGCATCAGGGAGATAATGCCATGACTTGCAGTGAATTGAATTTAAGTGAGGGAGGGCTGTGTGAAGTCACACAGGTAATAGGGTATGCATGTTGTTAATTAGGTTAGGAGATGGGTGATGGATAGAATCCATTATAAAAGGAACACACATTAATTTCTTCAATAAGCATTTATTAAGCTCCTATAACATACTAGGAACTGTACCAGGGATGAGGGATTTCAAAAAAACAAACAATGGCACAGTGGATAGAATGCCAGGCCTGGAGTCAGGAAGGCTCACCTTCATAAGTTCAAATTTGGCCCCAGACACCTACTCACTGTGTGACCCTGGGAAAGCCACTTAACCCTATTTGCTTCAGTTTCTTCATCTATAAACTGAGCTGGAGAAGGAAATGGAAAACCACTCCAGTATCTTTGCTAAGAAAACCCAAATGGGGTCACAAAGATTTGGACACATCTGAACAACATATCAGGCATTGTACTAGTTGTTGGGGATAAAACTAAGTGTCCTCAGGCAGCCTCAATTCTATTGGGGGGAGGGGCTGGAGCAGAGCACCTACACAGAAAGGGAAATATAAAATACATACACAATAAATGCAGCGTAATTTGGGAGGAAGGGGTAGCTTACTGCTTGTGTGACATCAGACAAGTCATTTAACTTCCCTGGGCCTCAATTTTCTCATTTGTAAAAGTATCTGGTATAGTTAGATGATCTCTAAGTACCCTTCAAATGGAAATCTTATAGTCCTATAAAATGAGTTCCTACAATCCAACCCAAATCTAGGATATAGTTCCTAAATCTACCACTGTGACAAGTTCTGTGCTTAAACAGGCTTCTGGGACAAATAGGGAAAAAAATTTTCTTTATGTATATTTTACAGAAAAGAATAGCGGTTCAAACTGAATCTAGCCATTCAGATGACTGGTCTTTTGTAAGCATAAAATGAGGTATAGGTTTATTCATTGATTAATTTGTCATTTTTTAAGCTGCAGTGTTATACAGACACTGAGAAAAATCCTAATGCCTGACTATCAGGAATGTTTCAGAGAATGCCTAAAACATTAGTTGGAAAACCTGGAGACAAACATATCCTAGAGAGAGATCAGGTGGTTCTTATTGTGAACATGAATTCAGTTTTATTTGGATGGCAAAGTGAAGTGGCTGCATACATGCATTCAGGCAAGCTAACAAAGCCAGTTATCTTGGAGATTTGCTTTAGCACTGTTTTGAATCATGTCCTTACAAAACTAGCTCACCATTCCAAAATGTAAGTCACATATTTTAGGGATATCACCATATGACAAGGATAAGTCTATTGTAAGAAGTTAGCTATTCATTTAACTTCTTTTCAATTTAGACTTTCATCAAGTTGCTAAAAGTCATCATACATTAAGGATAGGTATAAAGACCAGACCTATGTTTTCATTGATAAAGGGAACTCCTGGGTGAGGATACTCCCTTTATTAATGCATGTATCTTCTCTGCAATCAAAAAGAAAAAAAATTCCTTGAAGGAGGAGATAAGATCTGCCTTCAACACAGATTGGGTTCTCAATATTAGGTTTCCAATGATTCCTAAGAGGGAATTTTTTTAGGGCAAAGGTCAGCACATTATTTTCTAATTAAAATAAACATATGCCATCCCTTAGCAAAAGAAATTTAATTTGAATGAAGGGATGCATCCTAATAAGGAAGATTTAACTAAATTCCAGAAAAATTTTTATGATTCTTTCCTTCCCCAAACAAGATAGATTCTGCTTTGCCTGGGATGGCTTATTATTGGCACTGCAGCATCCTCAAAGAATTTATCCTCTTGCTCCACTGAAACTGTTCCACTTTGCAACTTCCTTTTATTTATAGTTCCATGACCCTTGTCCAGTAGGCTTGGGGGCCATCTGCAGTCAGCTTAATTAATATTTGACCATTGGACCCAAGGGACTCCAGAAGAAAAAGTAAGACTGGTGACTTTACACAGCCCTCCCTCCCTTAAATTCAATTCACTGCAAGTCATGGCATCACCTCCTTGATGCCACGGTCCTCCTTAAAAAGGAGGGACAAAACGTAACAACAATAGGCTCAAAACCCAAGTCATTTTTGAAGCTTCCCTCTTCCTCCTCACCCACATCTAATCAGTTGATGAGGTCTGTGCCCTCTACCTCCCAGATGCCTTCACATTAACCCATTGCTACTACACTAACTGAACTTTTCATCACTTTTCCTATGGGCCACTAGAATAACCTTTTACCTGCCTCTCCCATCTCCAAGACATCCTTCGTAGAGTCATAAAACATTGGAGCTGTAGGGGACCCTAGAACTTCTTAGCTAAAAGTAGGATACAATGATCAGACATTGGTTCTAGGGCACCAAAATGTTGATGGTGTTCATAGCACATGTAGCTCTTCAGAAAGTGAAAAGAAATCCTTAGCTTAGCACCCAGTTAGCAAGAATTGTGAGTTTAAATAGAAAGCTGCCAGATGGTGCTTCCTCCCCACAGTGGCTGCAGTTAGGGTGAGTGAGTCCTTACCTAGCCCTGTCCTGTCTCCTCCCCTGCCAGCCGCTTCCCCCACAGTGGCTTGACTTCCTGGTACTTCATGATGTCTTTCTCCTTGAAGCCTTTAAGGCCCGAGGTATCTTTATACATCAACTAAATATGACTTTAAAATGTTATTTGAGAGCATCTTTCGTGCTTCTCATCCTGGGCCAGGCTTTGTGGGGCTTGCTCGGGGCTCCGTGATTGCTTGCCATGACTTTGCATCTACTCCACTGGCCTTTATGTCCCAGAGGAGGGAAGTGAATTCTTTATCTTAGGTACAGGCTTTTATTTGGACAGTTCTAATGTTCATTTCTCCATTTAAGTCAAAAAACTTTTTTTTTTTCAGTGCAAGGCATTATGCTAAGAATATAGCAAGAACTGGGAGGTATAGACACAAAAATCAACAGATTTTCTGCTCAAAGAAGCAGTTACTGCTGTTCATTCATTTCAGTCACATCTGCTTCATTTTGACCTCGTTTGGGGTTTTCTTGGCAAAGATCCTGGAGTGATTTTCTATTTCCTTCTCTGGCTCATTTTACAGATGAGGAAACTGAGGCAAACAGGACTAAGTGACTTGCCCTGGGTCTGTAAGTGTCTGAGTTTTGAGTCTTCCTGACTTCAGGCCCAGCCCTATCCATTGTGCCACCCAGATGCCTCTCCTTCACACAGTTGCCAAATTTATCTTATTAATTTAGAGATCTGACCGTATCTTTGAGCACTTGCTCAAAGATCTTTAGTGGCTTCTACTTGCCCATAGGATAAAATACACACCCCAAATTAGCAATCTAACATAGGGAGTAAAAGCCAACCTCAGAATTTGGGAAAAACTGGATTCAAACACCACCTCTGACCCATACTAGTTGTATGACCTCCATGTACCTCCAAGTACCTCTCTGAACCTTTAACTAGCAGAGCATTTGCAAATCTATACAGCTACAGTGTATTCTAACAACTCAGTTAGAAAGCAGAGACCATCAAGCCACATATAAGGATCACTGTGGGCAACACACTGACTTAGAAAATTATATATCAACATCATCTACGCTCTATTGTGTTTTTTTTGTATTTTGTTCAATATTTCCAAATTACATTTTAATTAGGTTTCAGCAGCATTAGGGAGAGTTGGAGGCTGCCTCCCTATTTAGCACCTCTGACCTGGACGTACGAAATTACGAGGCTGGACACCCCTTTCTACCCTGCAGATTCTTTGGGTCAGCAATGAAGGCTCTCTGTAACCTAGTTTTCTAGCCTTGTTTCTCACTTCTCTCTATTTAACTGTTTTAAAACTTATATTTCAGCTACTAGCTATTCCCTATCTCATGCTGTACTCTTCCATTTCTGTGCATTTGTGTAAACCATCCCACATGCTTAGAAGATGCGTTCTCTATATATCTCTGCCTATTAAAGTCCTTTTCCTTCAAAATAGCCTACAAAAAAATCAAAATGTGCGTGTTTATGTGACACCTCCTCCAATGAGCCCTCCTGGTAGCCCCAGATAGTAAAAAAGGAGGCCCTTCCTGACCTAGTTCCTGGCTCTTAGACTTCCAAACTATGCTTTCTTGTCCTGAAACTTTCCTCATTGCCTGTGGCCTCCTTACCCTGGAAATGTAACCACCTCTGAGGCATTCTCAGTCAGGAACATAGCCTTTGAAAGGCCACGTCCCCTTCTCCCATTGTTCAGTTCCTCCTGGAGCCACCATTTTGTGGAGGAGCTCCGGCAGGCTTATCTTCATTCCTCTCAGGTCTAGCGCAGGGTACCATCCCCACCTCCATTCCCTTGCTTTTTAGCTCCTTTGTTCCCCTCATCTTCCTTAGATTGTGAGTTCTTTGAGGATAGGGTCTATCTTTATTTTTGCTTATATTTGAATTCTAGCATTTATCACAGTACCTGATACATAAATCCTTGTTTTTTCCCTTCCTTCCTTCCTTCCTTCCTTCCTTCCTTCCTTCCTTCCTTCCTTCCTTCCTTCCTTCCTTCCTTCCTTCCTTCCTTCCATCCTTCCTTCCATCCTTCCTTGTTTTGCAGTGTGGAGTTAGAAAGGTAGAGAATTTATAATGGATGGTCTACAACTTTCTCTGGGAAGTAGGATGCAAGATTATCTTCTGAGAAAGAGGAGGCAGGTGCTTCCTGGAGATTGAGGAGAGAGGAAGAGGTTTGAAATGGCCACTACGGAGAATCTGCAAGAGAGAGCATCAATAGGTCAGTCACTTAGCATTCAGGGAAAACCAAAGGGTTACAGTAGACTAGTGTTGACCTCCTTGGGATTAGATAACAAAAATTTGTGCTGGACTTAAGCTTTCTGATCCTGTTTCTCCGTCTATAAAAAAGAGTATAAAGATAAAATAATAAATTAATGACTCAAATTAATAGTGAATAACATGAGATTTAAGTAGATCACTTGCTTATGAATATCACATCTTTTTACAAGGTTCAAATGAATCTATTCAAAGTTTTGCATCCTTCATGAGGTACAAAAGGATCTACTCAAATTTGATAAGGATTTAGCCTTTATCAATACAAATACAATTTGAGTGAGATACACCCTGGATGGGATGAGAAAATTACTAGTAAACCTGAGAGTGTTTTGTAGAGGTGAGCTTATTTTTCTATTTCACAAGTCAACCTTGCCCATTCCGTTTGAAGAGGAAATATAAAATCTCTATTTTTCCGTAAGATTTCCTTCTGCAAACTTCCGGTCTTAGTGGCCTCCATCCTGAGCATGGGAAGAGAGAAGCCGCATTATATGGGTAGGAGAATGCTGGATTTGCAATGAGAAGAGCTGGGTTTTAATCTAGCTCAGCTATTAGCTAGATGTGTGGCTTGGGAAAATCACTTCATTTTGCTGAGCATTCCTCATTTGCAAAATGACAAGAGTCATATTAGCATTTCTTTCTACCTCACAAGGCTTTTTGTGAGGTTCAAAGCAAAAAAGACACACTTTTATAAATGGGCAAGTCACAATCTGGCTCCTTTTCAGGGTTATACAGCTTTGCATGATCTATGTTCCAACCAAACTGGCATTCCTGTTATTCTCAGGACTCCGGTGTCCATCCCCTACCTCTGCTCCATTCCCTGGGCTGTCTCTCATGCCTGGAGTGCATTTTGACATAAAATTTTAATTTCAGGGGTCAGTTTCTGTGTTAGTTCCTATGGGAACATTTTTTCCTTTTATTTTGTTATTGTTTGTACTTATTTCCTCAGTTTCCTCATCTGTAAAATGATCAGAGCCCTCTAATTTACCTTCTAGTTCTACATCTGTGATCCTCTATATTTACCTGTTTGCATGTCAAGAGCACACCTTGCTCTTTGGAATTAGGGAGTAGTTCCTGTTTGTCATTGGTTTTCCTGTTTTTGACATAAGTTGGCATTTAATAAATTAATAAATGTTTGTTGGACTAGATGGAAGACAAATATGATGTGATATCTGAGTCCTTGTTAAAAAGTGAATTATTTTGAATTTCGTTGTTTGATGAAAAATTTTGTTAGATATTCTGATTTTTTTTTTTGTGGGATTGTAGACCCATGTAAGATATATATTAGGACAGCAATTTGACTCTATGAATAGACTGCCAGTCCTGGAGTTGGGAGGATCTGGGTTCAAATGTGACCTCAGACACTTACTAGCTGTGTGACCTGGGCAAGTCACTTCACCCTGTTTGCCTCAGTTTCCTCATCTGTAGAATGAGCTGGAGAAGAAAATGGCAAAACACTCCAGTATCTTTGCCATGAAAACCCTAAAAGGGGTCATGAAGAGTGGAACACAACTGAAAAATGACTTAGAGACCAAAGATAATATATTTGTCCATGCAGGTTATATAAATGTGGGTGCTATAGCTAGATACCATATGAAGCCTGGTGGACCTCTGCGGAGAGAAGCTGGGATGGGGCTGGCACTAACTGCCAACATGGTAGCTTGTGGGGTGGGAAGTGGAAGGCTTAAGTAGACCTGCCGAACCTGAGTGCCCTTTCCTCCAGTTTTTGACAGAGCTACAAGACTAGAATTTCATCCATCTACCCCCTTAAATATTGTTGGTTTAGGGATATAATTGGGGGCAATTAAGTGGTGCAGTGGACAGAACACTGGACCTGGAGTTAGAAAGATATGAGTTCAAATCTGGCCTCAGACTCTTATGAGCTATATGGCCCTAGGCAAGTCACATTAGGTCTATATGCCTCAGTTTCCTCATCTGTAAAATGGAGATAATAACAGTATTTGTCTCCCAGGGAAGACAAAATGAGATAATATTTGTAAAGTACTATGTGCACAGCACATAGTAAGTACTATATAAATGTTAACTATGATAATGGTGATGCTTAAAATAAAAACTGCTTCCCTGCTGCTCTTACATGTGAAAGTAGCCCTCTCCATATGTCCCCTGTAAATCCCTGAAACCACAGGTCTCTTTTAAAAAGTGTTTCTGCCACAAATTCTGCCCTTTACAAAGGTAATCAGTTAGAAGTCATGCATTTTACATTCACAATGGCAAGCAAAATGCCCCAGGCTTGGTTGGAAACTCAGTTACTTTTTCATAATGCCAAGGAATTTAATTCTTTAAACGTTCACAGAATCTCAGAGTTGGAAGGGACCCTAAGCAGGCCTTCTAGTTCAACTCATACCTGAACAAGAATCCCCTCCCCTGAACTGCAAAGAAGGCTTGGGGGGTGGGGGAAATTGAGAGAGCATCAACTGGATACAGAATGATTGCCTTCCAAACAGTAGCGAATAAAATAGTGCAATGCTTCAGAGGGCAGTGCAAAGTCATTCATATGACTATAGGGAGTCTGGGTTTCTTGCTTTGAGAACTGTCTGTTCATATCCTTGGTTTTCTTATAAAGTAATTCCTTTTATATCTTGAAAATGAGAATTTTATCAGAGAAACTGCTACAAAGATTTTTTTCCCCAATGAATTGTTTCCCTTTGAATTTTAATTTTATTGCATCTCTTTGAGTGAAGACTTTTAAATTCTATGTAATTAAAATTAAATATTTTTGTTGTTCAGTCATTTTCAGTTGTGTCTGACTCTGTAACCCCATGTGGGGTTTTCTTGGCAAAGATACTGGAGTGGTTTGCCATTTTCTTCTCCAGCTCATTTTACAGATGAGGAAACTGAGGCAAACAGGGACTTGCCCAGGGTCACACAACTAGTAAGTGTTTGAGGTCACATTTGAACTCAGGTCTTCCTGACTCCAGGCCCAGTACTCTATTCATTATACCACCAGCTGCCTGATGGTACTCCCAAGTACCTAGTAATTAGATAAATACTAATTAAAGTGATTCTGAGATTCCACCTCATGCCCACTGGAATGGCAAAGATGTAAAAAAAACCCCAATGATTAATATTGGAAGAATGGTGGGAGAATAGGTACATTGAGGCATTATTGGTGGACTTAGTGAAAGGATACAACCATTTAGGAAAGCAATTTGGAATTATACACAGTTATTAAAGAGTGCGCATGAACTTTGACCCAGCTATATTTCTTCTAAGTCTATACCCAAGAGATCAAAGAAAGATTTCTTTATGTACAAAAATATTTATTGCATGTCTTTTTGTGGTAGTAAAAACATGGAAACCAAAGGGCTATCCAACAATAGAAGGATAGTTCAATAAGTTGTGGTATATCTCAAAAAGACATGGAAAGACTTATGAACTGATACAGCATAGTGAAGGAAACAAAACCGGGACATTCTATATTATAAAATCAATATTATAAAATGAACGATTCTGAGGACTTTTATAAACAAATGAAAAAGTTGGTGAGCAGAACCAGAACAATTTATACTGTAACAGTGCTGTAAAGATAAGCAACTCTGAATCTTGAGAACTGTGATAAATGCAATGACCATTCATTCATGATACCACCCACCTCCTTACAGAGGTGATGGAGTTATGGCATAGAACAAACATAGATATGTTTGTATATAGCTAATGAAAAAATTTGTTTTACTTGATTATGTACATTTGTTATAAGAAATTTGTTTTTCTTTTTTCTTTTTATTTCCAGTGGGGTAGGGGTAATGAGAGGGAAAGAAAACAGATTTCTTGTATTTTTTTTAATAGTGGTTTAACCAAAGGGTTAAGGACTTTCTTCTGGTTCTCTTGCCATTACTTGATTACCAATGCAGCATCAAGACTTTCCATTTGTTATGTCTTGCTTTTGCTACTCTTCTTCTTCAGCTTTTCCACTCATAAATCTTTTTGATCAGTTCTTTGATGCTGCTTTGAGGTAATTCATATTAAGTAATATTCTATAATCTGTTTATATGCACCATGTATTTCTCCATTGCATTTTTGGGCAACCTGTGATGTTGCTTTCTCAGAGACTGTGGTATTACATTCTTTCTAGACATATGAAATCATTGTAATAATATTGATGTTAAGAAGATATGATTTTTTAAAAATTTATTTTAGGAGGAAGCTTAGGGTCACTAATTCACCACGCAACACCACACAGTTTTCCAAAACAACCTAGCCAACTCATCTGCTTTTGAATTTTGATTCCAGTTCATTGTCCTTCTGCAGCGTCTGGCTTAGAGGCCGCTAGGTGGTGCAGTGGATACAGGGCTATGCATAGCTGGAGTCAGAAAGACCTGAGTTCAAATCCAGCTTCAGATGCTTATTAGCAAGTCATAAAACTCAATTTCTTGAATTGTAAATGGGGATAATAATAATAGTATCTATGTGTCAGGATTGTTGTGAAGACCAAATAAGGTAATATTTGTAAAGTTCTGTACACCGTGCCTGGCATATAGCAGGAGCTATATAAATGCTTCTTCCCTTCCCCCTTTAGATAGATATAGATTTTATATACACATATCTTACAATATAGTCATTTAGTATAAATATGTATGTATATATGTGTATATGTATATATGTATGTATACATGTATAATGTATGTATGTGTGTATGTATATATGCATGTGTATATGTGTGTATATATGTCTATATGTGTATATAGACATATATATGGAGAGAGAGAGAGATGTACTATTTATTATACGTATATGCTAAAGGACTAATTCTATGAGCCATACATTCAACTTCATATTGTAGCCTGGACAGTTGGTATTTTTCATCCACTTTACACAGATTTTTTCTGTGTAAAGAGTTAGACATACAGTCAATACTAAGGAATTTTGAAGGATTGGATCTTACCTTATCTAAAATAGAGAAAGATATTTTAGGGAAAACTTTTACTTCAATGGATTACCTTTGAAGTTACAATATCCTTGCATTTTTCTGTCTCATTGTTTGCTATGCATCTCTCGTTTACATATCTTGAAAATGGATCCTTTGATGCTCTCAAAACTGTGTAACCTTATTTTGAACTGGACCTGACTCAAATCAATTTCTGGGTAGCTTATGTTTGATATAAGAATAAAATGAGACACTCATAGGTTGTTCAACAGTTAATAGAAGACTTACTTAACCATGCATAGCAGGAATAAAATAATTAGCAAAAATAGACGTGGGGGACACCCTGAGTTGATTTGGTTGAATTGAAGCTCACTTGCCGGAATTATCCATCATGATGTGGCCACCTACACATCTGAGTGCACCTGGAGCTCCTTGGGGCTATTTTGTGTTCGTAGGCTCATAATGACTGAACTTATTGTACAATCTCTTATTATGCTTCTCTGTAAGAGTCTGCGGATGAGTTTGTATTCTAAACAAGTACTGTCCCTGACTATTATACCTCTTTGTTAAGGAAAAAAAAAGATCACATATTTGCTGATAAGCAGTTTCTGGGCTCATTTAGCCCCCTCATTGTGACCGTTGTTTCATATCAATTGAATTTCCTAGAATATGATGACAGTTTGTTCTTTCACTTAATTCCCATTTTATTGGGAACATTTTATTGTTTAAATAAGTCAGGTTGGAGCTGTTTTAATTGTGTACTTAATGTCTCTCTTTCTTTTTGTTTTTTTTTTTCTACTTTATCACTGATTTTGTTCTCTATCTAGCAAGCTGATTGTATACAGATTGCTGATTTTGAAACGCTTCATATATTGGTAGCTAGCCATTTTCTGCCTTTTAAATATAGTCTGTTTGATTTGTTGGTATTATCTAGTGCTTGTCATTTCTGGCAGTTCCTAAATATCTTTTTGTAGAAAGCATCCATGATATGTAAGTGTGAGTGCTTTGTATATCCATGAACCTTTTGTCTCTTTTGTGTCTTGATCATTAGCTTGCCTTTTTAACTTGCATTTTGTTTTCCTCCCTTTCACCTATTTTTGTTTCAGTCACTAAACATTAGTGAGATATCTGAGTGTCTCATGAAAGGTTGTCTGATGCTGCCTTTGGATGCATGATGAAGATATCTTCTTTAGCTCTTTTATTTACATATTCCAGAAGAACCTGGGAGCCAGCTTTCCACTTAGCTGTAGCTTTTTTATCTTCTGGCAGCATTTATAGTAATAATGCTGAGATGGATACGATTTTGTGCCTGTCAAGGTAGGTTGATTCAGATACTAGAGAAGGAACTAACACATATAACACTCACAACCAAGCTAAAATTGGTGTACTGTCTAAAAACTGGACAATTTTAAGATCTTCTGCTCCTCTTGTTTCCCTGCTACCATCACTGCTGAAGGGAAGGCTGTTTTAAATTTTTAGATCTGTTTTGTGTGTTATCATGGTAAAAGAATTAATCACCTAGTGACCATCCTATTGGTGATAAACCTTTCCATACATATTGACAGTAAGATCTAGCATTTATATAGTTGCTTTAAAATTTATAAAGCAAGTTACATATACCATTTCATCTCCACAACAATCCTACGAGGTAGGTACTATTAATATCTCTGTAATTTTGTTGCTGCTCAGTCATTTTTTCAGTTGTATCCAGTTTTTTGTAACCCCAGAGAGGGTTTTTTTTTTTGACAAAGATGCTGGAGTGGTTTACCATTTCCTTCTTCAGTTCATTTGACAGATGAGGAAACTGAGGCAAGCAGGGTTAAGTGACTTGTCCAGGGTCACACAGCTAGTAAGTGTCTGAAGCCAGAATTGAATTCAGAAAGATGAGTCTTCCTGACTTCAAGCTTGGGGTTCTTTCTATCTTATACAGATGAGAAAATTGAGGCTGCGAGAGACTTGCCCTGGGTTACATAACAAGTTAGTGTCTCAGGTAAGATTTGAACTCATATCTTCCTAACCCCAAGTTCAGCAGTCCATCTCCCCAACACTCTATCTCCTGTACCACCCAGTTAGACCTGTCTTTGGAAAGCAGATCCAGTTCATACTTGGTCTTTTCCGGCTTGGTAGAATCTATTTGTGCTCTGCTGACAGGCTTTCAGAACTCAGTGTCACAGTCATGCTACCATGAGGCACTCAAATAGGACTTTTGCCACCAATTAAAACTAAATGAACTATATTATGTAAAATTTATAAATATTCTGTTGACTTATTGCTCTTAAACATTGAAAATCATTGCACACAGATTACCATTGATTTTAATGTCCTTTCTTTTCCTGTGCTCGTATTTGTCTACAGGGCAATTTTTCTATTTTGAATACAATCAGTGAGAACCTTGCTCAGCAAGGAGCTCACCAAAGATCATTTGCAGTTTCAAGCCAGTGTGTGCAAGGTATTTTTATTCCTAATTTCCAGAAGACCTAAGTACAAATCTGGCTTTAGACACTTCTAGCTGTGTGACTCTGGGCAAGTCATTTAACCTCTGTCTGCCTCAGTTTCCTCAACAGTTTCCTCTAGGGTTGCTGCGAAGCTCAAATGAGATAACATTCATTTTTTTTTTTTTAAAGAAGTCATTCAGCACAGTGCCTGGAATATAGTAGGTGCTAAATAGATGCTTATTTCCTTCCCTTCCCTCTTCCAGAAGGTGGAATTTGAGCTGAATCTTAAAGGAAGCAGGGAAGCTAGAAGGCAGAGGTGAGGAAAGAGAGCATTTCAGGCATGGGGACGACCACTGAAAAAGCACAATTGGGAGATGGAGTATCATGAGAGAAATAGCAAGAAAGCCAGAATTATTGGATCAAAATGTACATGGGAGGGGAATGAAGAACTAAAGATGTAAGACTGGGAAGACAGGAAAAGACAGTGGGAATGCCCCAAAGAAGGATTAAGGAAAGAAGGAGCATATACGCAAGAAACAAACCAGAGGGTGCAGCAAGTAGAGCTCGCAGTAGAGAGTGGAAGAGTAGATTTGAGGTCGGAAATTCTGAGTCTGAATCCCAAACCTGCCACTTACCTTGGGCACCTTATTTAATTTTTCTGGGTCTTGGTTTCCATGTCTATAAAATGAAATTGGCACCCTACATGGTCTCAAAAGCAGTTATGTGGCTCAGGGGATAGAGTGCCAGGTTCGGGATCAGGAAGATTCATCTTTCTGAGTTCAAATTGGACCTCAGACACTTAACAAGTTGTGTGACCCTGGGCAAGTCACTTCACCCTATTTGCCTCAGTTTCCTCATTCACAGCTGGAGAAGGAAATGATAAACTATTCCAGTGTCTCTGTCAAGAAAACCCTAGATGGGATCATGAAAAGTTGGACACAACTGAAAAAATGACTGACTGAGATGACCTTGAAAGTGCTTTCTAGCCCTAAATTCTGGAGTTGAGGTGGTTTGCAGATCCTGCTCAAAGTTAGCTCTAGTTTTGAAAGTCCATTTTTGCTTCTAGATGCGTGCTGTGATTAGGGAGTTCCTCCATTTGAAGTGTGATCAACTGACCACACTATCTAGTGCTTATAATGCACAACCCTTCAAGCACCAGGTCAGAAAGTATCAAGCACACAAGCATTTAGCCCCATGGCAAACAACAGATTATTTACTCAGCAGTGAGCAAATCAAGAGTTAGGAATGTTCTTATAAGAATAAAGTCTATGTGAGCAAAGGAAATTTTTAACCTTGATCTAAGAAATGGTAGGGGTGGTCTGAAAAAATGGGGAGTGCTATTAGACTAAGGAGACTCAGGTTTGCATCCTAGCTCAGTTATTAACTTGCTGGAGGACCTTGGACAGAGGATGCTTCACCCCACTGGGTCACGGTTTCCAAATCCAAGGCTTCCCTCTTCCACCCCCTAAAGCCTTCAGATTCTTAACTATCATGTCTTGCTTGAGACTTTTCTTCCGTGGGCTAAAATGTCCCTAGTGCTTAAACACACTCCTACTTCTAAATGATGTGCAGCTGAACCAGAAGGATTTTAATGTTGGTTAATTCAAAACAGCCTGTCCAGTAGATGCTGGAAATCTCTGCAGGTTAATTAGGCCCATATTTCAATGAGAAGGATGAATTTACCAAAGCTACAAAAGACTCTCTTAAGAGCTGAAAATAACTTTTAAACAACAGCTATGAACACAAGATATGGGAGTAAGTACAACTTCCTTTGGAGAACCTTGAAGCTTTAAAAATACGTACATTAGGGAATTGTTGCCTGAGGATTTTTCTCTTCTGTCAGGAAAAAAAAGTGTATTTGTTGTGCCTAATATTAGCTGCACTTATTATAAATTATGAAAACAAAAGCTTTGTTTGTTGTTAGGAACTCTGATAGTAAAACCGCACTTACTACTGAGTGCTCATGGAGTATTTTTCCATCTTTCAAACTCTTTGGAAATATTGAATAATTACCCAAAACATTAACTCAAGTAATTGCATGACTCACAAAAGCTTAGAGACTATCCATTTTTAGGTAAGCAACAAACTGAGGCCCAGAGAGAGGTTAAGTGAGTTGCCCAAGGTAATTAGCAGAGCTGGGATTCAGAAGTCTTCTGACTTCAAGTCTTTCTAATCACTAAAAGATGCTGACTGGCCACCTCTCCCAACTGCTGTCACTGGTTCATCTCTTTTCTTCTCCAAATGTTGCTCTCTTTTAGAGCCAATGTTAGTTGGTTAATCCTGTTTGCCTCAGTTTCCTCACTTGCAAAATGATCTGAAGAAGGAAATGACAAAGCACTCCACTATCTTTGCCAACAATACCCCAAATGGGGTCATAAAGAGTTGAACATAACTGAAAAAATTCAAAATTATGTAGACTATCTTTATCATAACACAAGGCCTTTCAACCTCACCGAATTACCAGATGCCAAGTCAGTAATATTTAAGAAGAGGATTTGATAGAGCAACCAGAAAATAGGAACCAGGGAGCAAGATGCTTTCATTCTCTGTACTATAAACATTTTCATTTCTCTGGAGGGACTTCCAGCTTGTAAAATAGGTCAAGTCGCCAATCCAGGTCTAAGGTATAACAGTAGTTATACTTTATGACCTCAATGTCTATCCAATTCAAGCCCTTCATTTTATAGATGGAGAAAATGGAGTTCATAGAGGATAAATGATTTACCTAAGGTCACAGAGGTGGCAAGTGGTAAAACCAGGATTTGAACTTAATTCCTCTGACCCTAAATCTTAAGTGCTATTAAAACAAACAACTTTTACAAAGGGATCACAAGAACCAAAGTAGACAAACCTCTGAAACCAAGAGCCCATTCCCTTCCACCACCATTTTTGCTCCTAGGAGAGAAGGCTCAGATTTAAAGTAATTGCTAAAGAATATTCCTCCCAATAAGCTTACTTCCAGGTGTGGTTTAGCTAGGGGACAAGTTACTTCCTTGCCTGCAAAGCAAGTTGTCTCCACTGCAAGGGTGACTCACTAATAAGCTGGTCAATCAAGTTACTTGGTGGCTCAAATGTTGGGTTGGTTAACAGCTGGGCTGGCTTCAAAAGGTTGCTCCCCAAGTCTGTCTTCTTGCTGCGCTCTCCTGCAGCAATTACCTACTCTGGTTGCTGGGGAGACATCTGAAGATTTTGCTGAACTTTCAAAACTCATATGATTGGTATCTCCCATACTTATTCACCTAAGATCAAAAAAAGGAGCACAAAGACAACTCAGCAGTGCCATGCATTCATGGCCACATGGCAGCCTTGGTGGAGAGATAAGGTCACAGCAAGTAGTATCTCCAGATCGCTATCATGTGAAGGCTTATAGAATTTCTTTGCCCTCACTTGAAAATTGCCAGGGAGAATACCCCTGATGTTTTTTCACAGTACTATGCTAATCTAATAATGAAGGGATTCTCTTTTGTGAACTTAGATGTATACCAGGTATCAGGTTAAATGATTTTTGCGGGGGAGTAGGGGATGAAAGGCAGGATGTTCCCCTCTCTCTTCTACTGTCCTTAGGAATTACGAGGAACATTTGTGTGTGAGTTTGGGAGCATAAATTATTTACTACTTTGCTCGTCTACTAATTAGCATTTGAGCTCAGGAGAAGAAAGTGAGGTTGGTGACCTTGCACAGCCCTTCCTCACTCAAATCAGTCAACTGCAGTCATGTCATCATCTTGATGTCATGGTCCTCTGAAGGACAAACATACAACAATTAGCATTCCTAATTTGTCTCTCAAGTCAGTCACTGTGTTTATTAAGCTCCTACAGTGTGCCAGGCACTGTGCTAAGGGCTCAAGATGCAAACAAAGGAAAAGTTGATCAATCAAAAAGCATTGAATAAGAGCCTACTATGTGCTGAGCATTGTGCTAAGTGCTGGGGATATAAAGAAAGGAAAAAGACAGTCCTAGTGGCCCAGGAACTTACAATCTGATAGGAGAAGACAACACGTAAAAAGAATCTAAGGAGGGAAAAGGGGGTATCCTGTCCAGAAGTATAATGGAGCAGCAGCAGGTGGGTGAGAAATAATTAGATGGCCATACTGGTTACCCTCCTCAAATGGAAGATAAGGGAGAAAGTCTCCTCTGTTCATCCACCACCTTCTCCAATCAGAAGAAAGGAGAGACCCTCAGGGTAGGGGCTTCTGAGGAGGTGTGAGCTTCAGAGTTGACTTCTTGTGTGAGTTTCTGGAGACCATAAGGAAGATCAAGAATGCAACCAATCCAACCTCATTGTAGCTATCAAAATAATCTTCCAAAGGTACAGGTCTGACAGTCTTATTTTCTTGCCCCCCAAACCTTCAGCAGCTCTCCATTTCCTCTAGGATAATAACTCCTCAGAGTGACATTTAAATTCCTCCACAATTTGCCCCCCAACTATTTTTTTTAGCCTTATTTCATACTACTCCTCTTCAGGAACTTTGTGTTCCAGCCAGATTGGACCTCTACCTCCCTACTCTCTGCCCTTTTACCAGCTGCTTCCTGTGCCTGGAAGGCACTCTGTCTTCATTACCATCTTTCATAGTCTTTATCCTTGCAGGTAGATGATGCTTGCTTATATATCTCCCTCACACTCTAGATGTGCAATTCCAACTGCCTTGTTTGAATACTATCTGCATGTCTTGTTAGTAACTTACATTCAACGTGTCCCATACTGAGGTCCCCAGGTCTTTTCTCCAAAACGTTATGCTTCTAACTTCCTGTAAGTGGTACCACTGGTCTCCCATATTTGATATCTTGGTGTTATTTTTTATTTTCACTTCTCTTTCATTTCCCATATCCCAAATGGTGATTCTACTTCTAAAATCCCTTTATCCAGCCCCTCATCTCTATTCTCCGAGTCATCATTCTAGTAATACAAGCCCTCATTACCTCCCACTTGGACTACTATGGTACCTTTCTCATAGCCCTTTCCACTTCTGCTCCCTCTCTACTTTAATGCATCCTCATATAGACTGTTGCCTGGTGAAGCTTCCTTATCACATAGATTTGAACACTCTAGTTCCCTGCTCAAAACTCTGCAATAGCTCTCTATTGCTTACTAATAAAAAAGTAAAATTCTTTAATTTCTTTTTTTTTCTTTTTTTATTTATTTATTTATTTAGCTTTTTACATTCATTTTCACAAATTTTTGGGTTCCAAATTTTCTCCCCTTTTCTCCCCTCCCCCCACCCCAATACCCCAAGCAATCTAATTTTCCCTATCTCCAATCTGTCCTCTCTTCTGTCATCCCTCCCTTCCCTTGTCTCTATCTTCTCTTTTCTCCTGTAGGGCCAGATGACTTTCTATTCCTCATTAACTGTATGTCTTCTTTCCTAGTTGCAACAACAATACTAAACAATTGTTCCTAAAACTTTGAGTTCCAAATTCTCCCCATCCCTCCCTCCCCACCCATTCCCTTTGGTACGGCAGGCAATTCATTATAGGCCATATCTGTGTAGCTTTGCAAATGACCTTCCTGATAGTCGTGTTGTGTAAGACTAACTGAATTGCCATCCCTCCTAACCTGCCCCTCATTGTTTCTCTTCTGTCCTTTGATCCTGTCCCTCCCCAAGTGTTGACTTTCAATTACTCCCTCCTCCCTTTGCCCTCCCTTCCATCATCCCCCCCCCAATATCTCCTTCTCCCCCGCTTTCTTATACTGTAAGATAGGTTTTCATACCAAAATGAGTGTGCATTTCACTCCTTCGTTTAGTCAAATGTGATGAGGGTAAACTTTTGTTTGTTTGTTTGTTTGTTTGTTTTTTCCTCAGCTCTCCTCTTTTTCCCTCCACTAAAAACATCTCCTACTTGCCTCTTAAATGACATATAGTTACCCCCTTCCATTTCCCCCTCTTTCCTCTCACTACATTTCTCTCTCACCATTTACCTTAATTTCTTTTAAGGTATGGTCCCATCCTATTCAGTTCAATCTGTGCTCTCTGTCTCTGCATGTGAATGCATGTGTGTATGTGTGTGCATGCGTGTACATGTGTATGTGTGGTCCCACCAACCACCCAGATACTAAAAGTTTTAAGAGTTAGAAATATTGTCCTTCCCTGTATGAATGCAAACAGTTCATTTCTGGTAAGTCCCTTAATACTTCTCCTTGCTGTTTACTTTTGCATGCTTCCTCTCATTCTTGTGTTTGAAAGTCAAATTTTCTTTTCAGCTCTGGTCTTTTCATTAAGAATGATTGAAAGTCCTCTGTTTCATTGAAAGACCATATTTTCCCTTGAAGTATTATACTCAGTTTAGCTGGGTAGGTGATTCTTGGTTTCAGTCCTAGTTCCTTTGCCTTCTGGAATATCCTATTCCACGCCCTTCGATCCCTTAATGTAGAAGCTGCTAGATCTTGGGTTATCCTGATTGTATTTCCACAGTACTGGAATTGTTTCTTTCTAGCTGCTTGCAAGATTTTTTCCTTGAGCTGGGAGTTCTGGAATTTGGCCACAATGTTCCTAGGAGTTTCTCTTTTTGGATCTCTTTCAGGTGGTGATCGATGGATTCTTTCAATACTTATTTTGCCCTCTGGTCCTAGAATGTCAGGGCAGTTTTCCTTGATAATTTCATGCAAGACGAAGTCTAGGCTCTTTTTTTGATCATGGCTTTCAGGTAGTCCCATAATTTTTAAGTTGTCTCTCCTTGATCTATTTTCCAGGTCAGTTGTTTTTCCCATGAGATATTTCACATTCTCTTCCATTTTATTGTTCTTTTGGTTTTGTTTGGTGATTTCTTGGTTTCTCATAAAGTCATTAGACTCCATCTGTTCCATTCTAATTTTGAGAGAACTATTAAATTCAGTGAGCTTTTGAGCCTCTTTTTCCATTTGGCTCATTCTGCTTTTGAATGCATTCTTCTCCTCATTGGCTTTTTGAACCTCTTTTGCCAATTGAGTGAGCCTATTTTTCAAGGTGTTAATTTCCTCAGCATTTTTTTGGGTCTCCTTTACCAAGATATTGACCTTTTTTTCATACTCTTCTTGCATCTTTGTCATTTCTCTTCCCAGTCTTTCCTCCACCTGTCTAACTTGCTTTTCAAAATCCTTTTTAAGCTCTTCCAAGGCCTGAGCCCACCCAACACCCCCCTGGGGTGTCTGGGGTACTGAGGCCCCGCCCTCCACATCTTTCCCTGATGGGAAAAATACGTTCTCATCCTCCCCATCAGATCCGAAGGTCGGGATCATTTGCATTTGTTGGAAAAAACTCTCTAAAGTCTTATTTTTCTTCCCCTTTCTAGGCATTTTCCCAGCCAGTTACTTGACTTCTGAGATTCCTTTCCACCCCCGCCTGGATCCGCCCAGCTAGTGCTTGGCCTCTGAGATTCAAATGCGCTTTCCCGCGGCAAGCTTTAGTTCTGGCGCAGGGGTGGGGGCAGGGCCGCCTCCTAAGCTTGGGCCCTCAGGGGCTTTCTGCAGAGACTTTCAGGAACGGAGCGGGTGGGGGCGGGGTGGGGGGCCCCGCCTGCTGTGCTCAGCTCCCTTGGGGGTTTTATTCAGAGGCGTTCAGCAGTAGAGCAGGGTGGGGGCAGGGCCGTCTCCCCTGCTCGGTTCCCTCAGGTTGGAAAGACCTTCAGTATTGCAGATCCTACCTGCTGCTGGGGGATTCCTGAGTCCCGGGCCGCTGCCGCCTCAGCCGCCCGCCCACGCCTCTGCCTCCGCTGCTTCCTGCCCCCGTCTCTGCCGCCGCCGCTTCCTCCCGAGGGGGCCCGAGTCACGGAGACGCTCCGCTCCCCTCCCCTATCGCAGCCTTCTTTCTTACTGACCTGTAGCTTCTGTGGGCAGAGGGACTTTCCCGGCTGCTGGAGCTTCCCCCGGAGCTTTCCTCTCTGAAGTCTGCTCGGGTCAGCTTCCCTGGGGCCGCGGCCAGGGGTGGGGGTGGGGTCCGCTTTCCGGGGTGCAATGGACCCCGGGGACGGCTCTCCAGGGTTCAGTGGAACGGAAATCTCTTCCCCTATGGTTATGCACCCCCTGCAGAGATTCAGAATTTATGGGGATCTCCTTTTACCTCAATTCCATGGGTTGTGGGCTCGGAGCTCGTAAATGTGCGTCCTTCTACTCCGCCATCTTGGCTCCGCCCCCCCAATTCTTTAATTTCTATTCAAGACTCTCCAAATTTGATTCCCCCATCCCCTTATTTATGAGATAAATTCTTTCTTAATATATAATTGATTCTCCAGCCAGATGGGACATTGTCCATTGTACATGTCCCACTTCAATAGCTTTACATAAGTGAAATTTTTGCCCTGATGCTCAAATGCTACCTTTGCCAAGAAATCTTTCCTGATGTCCTTGCACTACCCTTTCTTTATTATCATTTGTTACTGTTCATTGTTCTCCTTCATTCTCAAAGAGAACCAATGACATCATGAGGGTGATTTCTTGATTTGTGCAAGAATTGCATTTGTGAGGCAGATACAAAGGATATCATTAAGAGATGTAGGATCTGAAGAGAATGTGGTCAATCATGTAGTGAGAGTTCAATGGCCAGCATAATCAGAGGTGGTACTTGAACTCAGGTCTTCCCGACTTCAAAGCCAACTCTCTATCCACTCCACCATGTTCTCTCTGTGCAAAATGGTGTTCAATAGCTGTTGAATGTGCAAGTGAGTAGATCAAAAGACAAAGTAAGTGATAGGAGAGTTTATTCCACAAGGCATAATTTATCACCCTTGTTTAACATCTCCGCAGCAGTTTCTTTGCTTAAGAAATCAAGGCAATATAAACATAGGTAAAGTGATTTGCTCTGACATTCTCAAATAAACGATACTATAAAAATACTAAGAGTAATATCATCATGCTTTCTACCAAGTTTGAAATATTATTAAACACAATTGTCTGCATAATTCCAGGTGAAGAAAATTCTTAGGCAAATGACTCTGAAGAGTGCAAAATAGCCATCGTTAAAAATTTGTATTTTTTTGTATTTGATCTCTCTTCAGTTCACAATGACAAATTATTCAGTCTTGTCCAACAAAGTACCTACTGTGTGCTCAGGTCTATGGAAAGAGTGTGAGCTTTCAACAATTTGTTAAAAATTTAAAGAATTTGTTAAAAACAAAGAGCTGTTCTACATAGTTTGGGATCATATAGACAATATAAAGAAGTAGGTGAAGAGTGTTGAATTTAGTCAAAAGACCTGGGTTTAAATCCCACCTATGACATTTACCAACTTTTAAATGGGTCATCTAACTTCTCTGCCATCTTCTATCAAACTCCACGCAGTCACCATCTTGGCCACGTACACCTCCTCACCATACATGTAGAATTTCTATCTCTGCTTTCCAGCCACACGCAACTGCCCTGGAATAATTCTATCCAAGGATGAACCCCTGTTGACAATGATAACCTGCCATAATTCAGTCCTCAATGATTAACATACTTCTGCCCCATCATACACTCCCCATCCCAGTCATTCTGAACACCAGGTTGCAATTATTCAAAACCTATTTTTCATCCCAAACTGACATTTTCCAACCTTCAAATATCCTAATCTTCTGATTCCTCAACTTGCTAATTTCTCATCACCTACTCCATCTCACCACAGCAAAAAAGAGAGGTTGCACCCTTGATCTTGTCAATACCCCCAAGTTCCATGTTCATAAACTCTGAAATTTCATCATCTGATCCTAATCTGTTGTCAATCCATCTCCCCCTCTGCCTTGCAACTCCAAACTCTGTTGTTGTCTTCACTGGGACATCCAATCCAACACCTTTCAGTTTTTTCTCAGACCATCACCCCTGAAGTGGCTACCCTCTCTTCCTGTCCCCAGTTTGACTACCTGGTGAACCAATTCAACTTGATAGTGTTTACCTCTTTCAACCCCTTTGTCCCTTTACCCGGCATACACAGGAGGGCCTGCTGTACAGGTTCTTAGATCTGCTTTTCTAAAAGGAAAGCAACTTTTGAGTGGTCAACAATCTACTTTAATCAAGTACGTATATCATTCATTTAGTTCAGGGGAAAAAGAGAAATAAAGACCAGCAGACAGGGCTTCCATTACATATATACATACATGCATACATAGTATCCAGGGAGAGAAGCACCAGTGTCTAGGTTTTCAAAGCTGGGTGGGGAGCTCCTTAGCCGCTGCTCAAAGTCTCATCTGGCCAAACAAACACTTCCAGTGAGTAAGCCCCAAAACAAAACCTCACCAACCTCACCTCAGAATATCCTAATCAAACTTCCTTCAGTGAGTGGGCAGGCCCATTAATGAGAGAAGATCTTTAACTCTCATTAACGTAATTAACATTACGCTGTCCTATACTCCAGCCTTGGATTACTCCCACCATCCGCCACATTAGCCCCTAAATATACACTGCTGAACAAAGCTGGAGAGAATTACAAACCATGGTGACTGAATCCATTAAAGGATTATATTACATAATCTCAAATCAGCCCTCCCTGTGGCAAGGCAATCATTTTATACTTCCCTGAATAACCACCATACTACTCACCACAGTAGCTTTTTCAAACCTTCCTCTCAAACCTCTTCTGACTCCACCCTTTCAGCTGAAAAACTTGAGGCTTTTTGGAGAAAACTCTTTCTTTCCCCCTCTTCCTCATCTCATGTTATTCAGATACCTTCTGCCACTATCTCCTCTGTCACCCCTATCTCACATGCACAAGTGATCCCATTCTGTCCCACCTTCTCCGGCAGACTGGCCCTTCTATCATCCTTAGTCCCTCACTTGTCTTCAGTCTCTCTCTGTCTACTAGCTGTTTCCCCGTTGCCTACAAGCATGCCCATGTCTCCTCCATCCTTACAAAAAACCCTCACTTTTCCCATCCATTTCCACTAAGTATTGCCCTACATCTCTCCTCCCTTTTGTGACTAAACTCAAAAGGCCATCTACAATAGGTGCCTCCATATCCTTTACTCTCATTCTCCTCTTAATTCTTGCAGTCTGACTTTAAACCTCATCATTCAAATGAAATTTCTGTCTCCAGAATTGCCAATAATTTCGTAATTATCAAATCTAATGCTCTTTTCTCAGACCTCACCTTTCTTTACCTTTCTGTATTCTTTTATATTGTCAGTCACCTCTTCTCTTTTTCTCTAGGTTTCTGTGATACTGCTTCTTCCTGGTTCTCCTCCTCTCTATCTGTCTCTACATCACACCCAATAACAATGGATATGTCCCACAGGGCTCTAGTCTGGGCACTCTTTTCTTCTCCCTTTAAGTTATGTAATTTGATGATCTTGTCAACTTACATGGTTTCAAAAATCATCTCTAGGCAAATGACTTTCAGAGCTGCTTGTCTTGCAAGCCTCAACCTCGCTCCCCACTTTCAGTTTCATATCTCCAATGGCCTAGTAGACATCTTGAGTGAATATCCTATACTTATCTTAAACTCAACATGTCCAAAACTGAACTTATTTTACCTCCAAATTCTTCTCTCTTACCAATTCCCTATTACTGTCAAGGGTACCACCACCAGTCACCCAGACTCACAACCTAGACATCCTCATTCTCTTTTAATCCCCCATATCCTATCAGTGTTAAAGTCCTGTAGCTTCTACCTTTATAACTTCTCTTGTATAAGCATCCTTCTCTCCTCCGACATTGCCACCACCCTCCTACAGACCCTTGTTGATTCTTGCCTTGACTATTGCAACATGGAGCACGGAGATTTGAGGCAGGGAAACCAAACCCCCTCCCATTCATTCTCCACTCATCTGTCAAATTGATCTTCATGAAATGTAGATTTGACCATATTCTGCCACTCTTTACCTTCATTCAATAAACTTCCTATTACTTCCATTCAATAAACTCCCTACTATCTCCAGCATCAAATATAAGATCTTAGGGATGGGGATGAGTAGAGGATTGGATGATCTCTAAGATCCCTTATAACTCTGAACCTCTGCTCTTTTGCTTCTGGAGTCATACAGTCAGGCCTTTTGAGGCCAGTGAAAGCTCGGGAATGTTCCTGTTGAAAAACAGCCCAGCATCTTGCAGTGAAAAGAGTACCAGAAGCCAAGCTCAACAACTTCAGAGGTTAACAGGTGCCCTTGTGATTTTAAGAGACGTTTTGATGATCCATTATAGTCAAGCACATACAGTCATGAAAAGCCTGACCACAGACCATCATCGAGTCTTTTTTTTTTTTTTCCAATTTGATGTGTTGTATGAGAAATGAAACTGTTGATTCAGGTCTTGTTGGCTTGGGGTTGAGAGAGGTTTGTAGGACAGGGAAAGAACTTTAAATAAAAAGCTAGGGGGAAAAAAACTTTGGAGCTACTCAAATATTTAGATCACTTCTCTGCCTTGGGGAGGTATTTTTTTTGACACATCTAAAAATTAAATTGAGACTCTTGGTGGGGAGGGGCTTATATAGCCATGAAGCACTACTGCCCAAACAGCAGTTTAGAATCTTAAGTATTGGAATGGATCTCTGAGGTCATCTTGTCTAAACTTTACCTGAAGAATGTATCTTTTCTGTAAAATGAAGGAAAGATTCCATTGTAAAACAAACAATGGTCAAGGAAAATTTTCAATATTCTATTCTATTCAAAATTCTATAATTTTAGTAGATTTATATTAAACTTGATATGTGGGTAAAGGTTACAAAGATAAATAAGTTCACCAAGCAAGGTCAATGGTTCATAGAATACATAATTACACTAACCTGGAAAGAAAAAGAAGAATTTCTAACAACATGAAGAGGTTATAATATTGTGGGATAGTTCCTAGAGTGCTGAACTTGGAGTCAGGAAGATCTGAGTTCAAATTCCTCATTAGCTGGGTAATGATGGGTATGTCACATAACCTCTCAGAGCCCAGATTTCTTCATCTGTAAAATGGGAATAATACTCCATGGAGTTGTTGTGAGCCTCAAGTGAGATACTGTATTTAAAAGTCTTTGAAAAACTTTAAAATATTATATGAATAGTGATTAGTATCATTGTTAATATATCCAACTGAACTCTTTATGAATAATAATAAAATAAGTAGCATCTAAATAGCTGAAGACATATCTGTTTGTAATGATTATAGAAATCCTGGGAAGTGTTGTTCAGTTGTTTCAGTCATGTCTGACTCTATCTGATTCCATTTGGGATTTTCTTGGCAAAAATACTGGAGTGGTTTGCCATTTCTCTCTCCAACTCATTTTACAGATGAGGAAACTGAGACAAACAGTTGAAGTGACTTGCACAGGGTCACACAGCTAGTAATTGTCTGAGGCTGAATTTGCAGATGAGCCTTCCTGATTCTAAGTCCAGTGCTCTATCCACTGCATGACCTCTAGCCACCTCTGAGGTTTGTAGAGCACTACACAACTATCTTATCTGATGCTCATAACCCCCCTGAAAGGGAGGTGTTACTCTTATAATGCTCATTTTCCAAAGGAGGAAGTTGAGACTCAGGAAGGTTAAATGACTTGTCCAGGGTCACACAACTAGTAATTATCTGAGGTTGGATTTGAGTGACTCCAGACCCCTTGCTCTATTCATTGTATATCCAGGACAATCCAACATCTGAGAATTTTACCTACGCTTGATTAAGGCATCTTGACCTCAGTTAACACATGGATATACCATTCCTTCTTTCATAACACATGAGAATCTTCTATAGAATTCTGGTGTCAAGGCTGTTCTGTGTTATGGTATTATCAGAGATGTAAGATGTCAGAGGGGCGAGAGTGAAAGAAAGAGAAAGAAACAGACAGAGAGAAACAGAGACACAGGTGCGGAGACAGAGAGAGAGGGAGACAGAGGCACCGAGAGAGAAAGAGAGGATCTTTGCGTTAGACCCCATCTGGAGTATTACAGTATTGTGTTTAGTCCTGCCTACAGCATTTTAGCAAGGACATAAACTATAATACCCAGAGGAGGCAGACCAACTCCAATTACTTTTCACATATCTCAAACAGAAGTTTCAATAAATATCTTAAACTTGACATGTCCAAAATGGAACTCATTATCTTTCCCCCAAAATCCTACCCCCCTTCCAAACTTCCCTATTACTATTGAGGACCCTACCAAGCTCCTAGGCTCCCAGCTTGCACCCTAGGTGTTATGCTTGGCTCCTCTTCCCCTCTATCCAATTTGTTTCCAAGGCCTATTAATTTCACCTTTGCAACATCTCTTGAAAATTCCTCATCTCTCCTCTGATACTGCCACCACCCTGGTGCTGGCCCTCATAACCTCGTGCTTCGACTGGTGTAATAGCCTACTTCTGGGTCTACTTGACTCAAGTCTCTCTTCGTTACAGTCCATCCTCTGAGTCAGCCACCAAAGTGATTTTCCAAAGGTACAGTTCTGATTATGTCACATTCCGCCCCACTCCTCCCTTCTCAATACACCCTAATAGCTCCCAGTTGCCTCCAGGATCACATACAAAATGCTCTGTTTAACATTCAAAGTCCCTTATAACCTATGCCCCCTCCTATCTTTCCAGTCTTCTTACATCTCACTCCCTGACATGTACTCTTTGATCCAGTAACACTGACTCTCAGCACTGGGCATTTTCTCTTGCTGTCTGGAAGCCTCAAATACTCTCCCTCCTCATCTGTACCTCTTGGCTTCCCTAGTTATCTTCAAGTTCCAGATAACATCTCACTTTCTACAGGAAGTCTTTCCAAATCTTTCAATTCTAATGTGAGAGAAATAACTATTTCTCTCTTATATGAATAACCAATTATTAAATTAGGACTAAGGTTTTTCCCCTTTTCTACTTTCTCATTCAGAAACAAGCCCCATAGGTTATTTGGGCAGCCTTTGAAGTTCAGGGATAAGAATGAAAGGGAAAATTAAGATCTGTTCAAAAGGTAAAGAAATTTTAGTTCAAGTGAATCAATTAATTCAGACTCATTGTCTTTTACTCAGACAAGGCTGGGAAAAAGTAGATTCTCCCTTTTGTCTAGATTACCCTATATATAAGGCTGTTTGATCAAGACTGAGTAATCAGAATCACATCTCCCAGACCCTCATTAGAATAAGCCCACCTCTCATTATAACATTTATTCTCCCATTACTTGTTAATCAATCAGAGTTGATTTCCAACCTCAGGAACATCCACTCTTCCAAAGGCACATAAGCACTGAGTGAGTTCCATGAGGGGTCTTTGGCATTTGAGAGTGCCACTGACACTTTTATTAATTATTGCTGGCTTAATTAATAATATGATTAATTACCCTGAAACTATCTCTCAAACTTTTGATGTATCACAACTGCCTACTCTTTGCTAATTATTTTCTATTTATCCTTTATGTGCCTTATTTGTATATATTTGTATGTTGTTTTCCCCATTAGATTGGGAGCTCCTTAAAGGCAGGGACAGTTTTTTGCCTGATCCTGGGCCATCACCAGTCATCTTGACCTTCATCTTGCCACTGGACTCCCATGACTCTGGAGGACAGAGTGAGGCTGATAACTTTGTGCAGCTCTGCCTCACTCAAATTCAACTCATGCCCAAGTCAAGACATGATGCCCGTGATGTCATGGGTCCTCTTGGAGAACAAAGGACAAGCAGAAATACCTAGGGCTCTGCTTGAGGTCTTCTGCTTTTTTGGTATCCCTAGCACTTGGCCCTTAGAGTCCAACATGTAGAAGGTATTTGATAAATACGTATTGACTGACTGACCAGGATGGTGAAGAACCTTGAGATCATCCTCAGTAAAGATTCATTGAAGAATATGGGGATGTCTAACCTGCACTAGAGAAGACAAGGGAAGCATGGGATCTGTCTCCAGGTATTCGAAGGGTGGTTTTGGAAGAGGAATTAGATGTGTTCTGCTTGGCCATAGAGGGCATAGTTAGGAACAATGGGTAGAAGTTATTTAAAGGTAGATCGAGGCATGATATAAGGAAGAAATTCTTGACATTTAGAGCTATCCACAAGTAGAGTGGGCTGCCATAAGAGATAGTGAGTTGCTCCTTCAGTGGCCCCCTTGCTCCATCTTAAAGCAAAGTCTAGATGGCTACTTGTTATATATATGATAGAAGGAATTTTTTTCCCAACTGATAAATGGTCAAAGGGTATGAACAGGCAGTTTTCAGTTGAAGAAATAAAAGCTATCTGTAGTCATGAAAAAATTCTCTAAATCATTACTAGAGAAATGCAAATTAAAACATCTCTGAGGTTCCACCTTACACCTATTAGATTGGCTAATATGAGAAAAACAGGAAAATGATAAATGTTGGTGAAGATGTGGGAAAATTGAAACACTAATGGTGGAGTTGTGAACTGATCCAACCATTCTGGAGTACAATTGGGAACTATTACTATAAAAGTATGCATACAGTAATACTCCTTCTAGGAAGGTATCTCAAAGAGATCATAGAAAAGGGAAAAGGACCCAAATATACAAAAATATTTATAGCAACTTTTTTTGTGGTGACAAAGAATTGGAAATTGAGGAGATGCCCATAAATTGGGGAATGGCTGAACAAATTGTGGTATATGAATGTAATGGAATAACACTGTGCTATAAGAAATGATGAACAGGTGAATTTCAGAAAAACCTAGAAAGTTATCTGAACTGATGCTGAGTGAAGTGAGCAGAACCAGGAGAACATCGTACACAGTTACAGCAACACTATGCAATGGCCAGCTTTGATAAACCTGACTCTTCTCAGAAATACAAAGATCTAAGGCAATTCCAAAAGACTCAACGTAGAAAATGCTATCCAAATCCAAAGAAAGAACTATAAGGTCTGATTGCAGATCAAAGTATATTGTTTTCTCTTTTTTGTTTTTGTGTTTTCTTTCTCATGGTTTTTCCTTTTTGTTCTGATTCTTCTTTCACAACAAGACTAACGTGGAGATATGTTAACATGATTGTACATGTATAGTCTATATCGGATTGCTTGCCATCTTGGAGAGGGAATAGGGGAGGGAGAAAGAATTTGAAACTCAAAATCTTATAAAGTGAATGTTGAAAACTATCTTTTCATTGTAATTGGAAAAAATAAAGTGCTATTAAATAGGGAAAAAAAGAAAGAATTCTTATTCAGGTATGGATTGGATAAGTTAGTCTGTGAGTTCCCTTCAAACTATACATTTTCACAGTTAATTAATTCTTCTCTCTCTCTCTCTCTCTCTCTCTCTCTCTCTCTCTTTTTCCTTCTTCTCCTTCTCTCCCTCTCTCTCTCCCTTCTCCTCCCTCTTCCACATACACACACATATATATGTGTTATATAATGCCTCATATACTATATTACCTTATTACCAAACAGAGTTTAACTTTATTATCTTATAAGTCCCTCATCTTTTTAGTAAGTCTCATTTTTTCTCTCCAAAAGCCTAGAAAGAGAAAGGCACAGAGATTGCTGAGGTCATGTTTTCCCAACAACATTTGCTGCTTAGGAAAGAGTCTACTCCCTCCTAAAACAGAGTAATACAAAGAGATGTTTCTTTTCCTGACAAAGGAAATGAAAAACTTGGTAGAACATATCCTTTTCACTATCATAGCCTCTGTTCCAGAAAGTTTTTTACACCTCAGGGCCAGGGAGAGAGAATTTAGGAAGAAACCTTTCTTTTCTGTCAATCATCTGAAGTGGACAAAAGCATTTGCAGCTGTGGGAATCAGCCCGGATCACCTTGCTGTCCCAAGTCAACTGACTCAAAGCAGATGTATTCCCTGAAGGCTGTTTTTGATTGGGCATTTCCATCAGGTATCTTCTTACCTTGACCTAAGGGGCAGGCAAATAGCAGGGTGGAATACCAATCAAAGGACACAAGCCTGACTCATGAAATATCCAATTCTTTCCTTAGACTTTGGAGGGGAAAACTAAAACCACAGACAGCAAGATAACCCAGCATGAAACATGCAAGTACACAGACACAGTACTATGAGAAGTGCATGAAAAAGGCCTGATGAAGTGGTTGGAACCATATTACTGCCTGTGTCTTAAAAACAATTAAATTACATGAAATACCACAAAGAATTTTCAGGCTCTGTTTTTATTTTGCAGAGGTTACAGGCGAATTGCAGCACACTTTATAGAAATGGGCTTTCTTTGTCTGTATTCAATTCAATTTGATTTAACAAACATTTGTTAAGTACTACGGGCAGGCCATTGTACTTCACTTTTAGGGAGACAATGGTAAAAATTTTTCAACCCTCAAAGAATTTGCCATGTAATAGATGGATTAAGTCTAGTCCTAGCAGAGAAACTAGGTGGTACTCTGGATAGAATCCAGCATCATCTTCCTGAGTTCAAATCTGGCCTCTGACACGGAGTAGCTGTATGACTCTGAGTAAGTCACTTAATTCTGTTTGCCTGAGTTTCTTATCTGTAAAATGAGCTGGAGAAGGAAAGAGCAAACCATTCCAGTATCTTTACCAAGAAAACCCCAAATGAGGAGACCATAACTGAGATGACTGAACCACAGTAACAGGAGGGTTTAAGACATATACAGAGAAATATAATACAAGTGAAAGGGATAAGTACATAAGGACAGATGCAAAAGAGTAATATGAAAGGTTTAAAGGGTTTTCTAGTTGGAATAATTGTGAAGTTAATATATTTTATATCTTATATAAAATATATATTTTATAATTATATATGACATATAAAATATACATTTTATAACTATGTAAAATACATTATATAATATATAAATTTATATATTTTATTTTATTTATTTAAGTGCCTACTATGTACTGGGCACTGTACTAAACATGGGGGATACAAACAAAGGCAAAAGAAAGTGCCTGCCCTTATGGAGCTAACAATCTGATGAAGCAGGCAGCATGCAAACAAATATATACAAAGTCAGCTATATTCAGGATAGATAGGAAATAATTAACAGAAGGAAGATATTAGAATTAAGAGGGATTGGGAAAGGCTTTCTGTAGAAGATGAGATTTTAGGTAGGACATACAGGAATCCAGGTAGATCAGTAGGCAGATTGGATGGAGAGTGTTCCAGTCCTGGAGGACAGTCAGAGAAAATGCCTACATAGATGGAGTGTCTTATTCCTAAAACAGAAAGGAAGCCAGTGTCACTGGATTGAGGAGTACATGGTGGTGAGTAAGGTGGAAGAAGTCTGAAAAGATAGCAGTGGACTGGGTAATACAGGACTTCGATAGGCATGTGTGGGATGGTGAGACCCCCTACTCAAATTGACTACTCTGAGGCATCTCAAGATAAAAACAAAAAGTCCTTTATTCCGTTCTTGTAAGAAATGGGCATCAACCTTCCCCTACACAGTCTAGAGGAGGGGAGGCCCCATGCAGAAGCAGAAACATGCTTATATAGCTAAAAACTACAACCCCCCCCTTACCCTTTCGGTCAAGAGCCTAAGCAAGCAACTTATTTTCAGAAATTTGCCCCAGATAAAGGAAACAAGGAAATGGAAGTCAAGGGCCTGAACAAGCAACTTATTTTCAGACAACATGATTAGGAAATGGATCAAGCAAATCTGGGGAGAGGGGCAACAGGTGGTTTTACAACTTCAAGTTTCCCCATATCATGATTTCTGAGAAATTGAAACCAAGGCCTAGAGTCTGATCTACTTCAGATTTAAGTTCTTGAGAAGCTTTCACTAGCCATCACACTCAGGCACAACCCAAAGCCCGTTGCATTTAGCAAGCAATATGAGGGCGGAGACCATTATATTTCTTTGAATACATTAGAGAGCCTAGCTCAGTGTTTGGATCAAAATAGATTTGCCAGTAATGAGTGATGGTGAATCACTCTCATCAACCCACTCTGGTTTGTGGGTTGATAAGATCATCCCCTATACTTAACCATGATTTTGGAGGAGATGCCAAGAGGCTCACAAACAACTCTGAGGCACCCCCTCACACCTATCAGATTGCTTAACAAAACACGAAAGGAAAATGACAAAATGCCAGAGGGCATGTGGACAAATAGGTACACTAAATGCATTGTTTTTGGAGTTGTGAACTGGTCCAACAATTTGGAACTATGTCCAAAGGGCTACAAAACTATGCATACCCTTTGACAATACCAAAGAGATCAAAGAAAAGGGAAATGTGTACAAAAATGTTCATAGCAGCCCTTTTTGTGTTGGCAAAGAATAAGAACTTGAAGGAATGCCTTCAATTGGGAAATAACTGTAGCAGTTGTGTTATATGACTGCAATAAAATACTATTGCACTATAAGAAATGACAAGTACGATGGTTTTCAGAAAACTCTGAGAAGACATATGAATTGATGTAAAGTGAAGTGAGCAGAACCAGGAGAACACTGTATACAGTAGTAGCAATATTGTAACGATGGTCAACTGTGAAAGCTTAGCTACTCTTATCAGAACAATGATCCAAGAGAATTTCAAAAGAGCCATGATGAAAATGCTATCCACTTACAGGGAGAAAATTGATGAACTCAGTGAGTATGGATTAAAGCATACTTTTAAAAAAACAACAAACTGTATTTTTCTCATTCTTTTTTTGTTTGTTTTTGCAGTATGGCTAATATGGAAATACATTTCATATGACTTCACAAGTTTAATTGATATCATATTGTTTGCCCTCTCAATGGGTGAGAGGGAGGCTGGAGAGAGAGAATTTGGAATTCAAGAAGTTTTAAAACAAATGTTAAGAATAATTTATTTAAAAAGAGATTTATTTTTATCCACATAGCAGGGACTACAGTCAAGAGAACTTGAGTTCAAATGTTGCCTTTGACATTCAATAGCTGTGTGACCTCTATGGCTCCATTTCCTCATCTGTAAAATAAGAATAATGATAATACTAATGTCTATAGTATCAATTTCATGGAATGGGGATGTTGTTTACCAACAATATCCAATGACTTATTGCATCTAAAATACTTAGTGAATTTTAGAGCATCCTCTAGCCATCATTGTCATCCTCGTGCTCATTCCATACTAGTGTTGGGACTTTGTTCCTTGTTGTTGAATCCAGGTGCAAGTTCCATTGGTCTGTTCTATAATCAATATGTTTATGTTCATAATTCTTACTGGTTGTCCTGATGACCATCTGTTGATTTGATCGAAATATCCCAAAAGCAAAGCAAATTCAAATATTTCCAGATTTTTCTGGGTGGGAGTGATGAGATTTAGGGATGCTGGGGACCCCAAAATACCAATATGCTGGATCCTGCTTGAATGAATTCGACACAAGCCTTCTTAAAGCCAAAGAAGAACAAAGTTTATCAAAGATTCGCTACCTTGGGTTGACCCTTAAGGAACCTCAGCACTTGTAATGTTTGTATTCGCAAGTGGGACAGATAGAATCTCAGCGACAGTCTGAGCTGGACCGAATCTGTGCTCCTTCATGGAGGCAAGATGGAACTTAAATACAGAAAAAGACTGAGGAAAGCATCCAGGTGTTTGCCAGGTAGTCTCGGGTCCCAGGGATGGTCTTGCTAGATCAAACCCTGCTGGAAGTGTCCAGTAGATCAGACAATCCACAATCCAGGCTGAGCAACTTGGACTTGAGATGTTGTTTACCAACAATATCCAAAGACTTACTGCATCTAAAATACTTAGTGAATGCTAAGAGAATGCTAAGTAGTCAGGAATATCAAAAGGATGCTAGGATCAAAGGGAGAGATGATGATCAGATAGGGAATATCCGGGCTGAGAGAGATGGAAGGGAAATCCAAGGAGTCCCTCCCCCGCAAGGCCAGACTTTCCAGGGCTCTTCAGACAAATGTGACAAAAGCCCTCCTGATCTAAGGGGAAAAGGTCTTGGCTTGGGCCTCTACGCCATCAGGAGCACAAGACATCATATTATGATTGATGTTGCAACAACCGAACCTAGTTTTTTGTTTTTTTTTTCCTCAATCAGCATATATATTACCTAAAAATATCAGAGGGGAGGCAAGAAACACCAAAATGTGGCCTGGTACATGCCATACACACATGCCAAAAATAGCCTGGGTCTCAGCTCTGATTTAGGGATGACTCTTTTCTCACCCATTCCTCTAGTTTCCTTCTGCTGAATAACATTAACTTTGGCACATAAGACTGGGAGAAAAGAACAAGTTCAATTCTTCAATTTCTACCTGCCTTTGGGGGATGTAGTTTTATCTGCCAACACCTCAGTTTCCTCTAGGGTGACTGCTAGAGAAAATAGTAGCTCCTCCTCTCCATGATATGTTACAAAAAGCACCAGGTGACATGTAAGTGGGGGTGGTGGCATCATTTTACTCTTTCCCGTACTAGAAACAAGTTCTCAATTCTTCCTTGTCCATTACCTGTCCTTGTGCCTTTAAGCAACAATGCAAGTGATAGACAATAATCATGGTAATCATGTCAAGTCAGCAATTTACTGGAAAATCTCGTGGTTGAAGATTACACACAAACCATGATTCTTACTGGGCTCTCTCTCCAACAGGAAATGATTCTTTCTTGCTACTCCAGTAGAGCATATTACCTCTGTACACCAGGATAGAGGAGATGGGTTCATTTACCAAATGATGCCTTTAGGAGAATGTGCCTATTTATATCATGAAGGTGAACAATTTCTCTGGGAAGGAGGGGAGGGGGAAGAAATGGAGGGTGATTATGACTCACCCTAATCCTTTCTGTTAGACCTTTGAAGCCCTTTATAGAAAGGATATTGTGTTTATCCTTTTCTCGTTTGTGAAATGGAAATCAAAATACCTGCATTACCTGTTTTACACTGTTGTGAGGATCTGATGAAATGATTGCTATAAACCTCAAAAAGGCTATAGAGATATTAGCTATAGTTTTTATTATTATCCTTACAAGGTATTTTAGGTGTTAGAGGAGAAAGAATTCATTGTGAATTCTACGTAAGAGGCTAGGACACTAAGGCACAGAGTGAGCAAGGAACTCTGGGAGCAAGCTTGGTCAAAGAATTTGTCTTCTTTGAAAGGCTGAGTGCCCAATCCACCGCACCTCCCTGCCTTCAGGCTACCTCTTGGGCAACTCTGGAATTTTCCCTTGGAGATTCCATGCCAGTTCCTACATGATGTTTGTTTTTAGAAGAAAATGTATAAGGGTGGGCAATTGAAGTATTATAATACAGGTTAGGGGAGTGCAGTTCTTGGTCATGAAAGACTGATTGATGAGACAAGAGAGAAAAGGTCAAAGACTCCTCAGAGAATGGGTCTTTGAAATCCTTAGATTAAAGGTGTCTGGGAAGTACAGAGTACCCCTTTAACTTTTAATGACATTTTCACAATGTTTAAATGTGTGGAAGAGATTCACAGGTAGAGGAAAATGGATCTGTTCTTGAAAAGCAAAGAGGAATAGGGGAATCCTCAACCAGGATGAATGCACATATTTTATTTCTAAATCCTATATCCTCCAGGCAGGGTTTCTTAACCTGGGATCCTAATTGTTTTGTAAATTATTTTGATAACTACATTTCAAAAAAAAAATGATTTCCTTAATAATCCTATGCATTTTATTTTATTTATTTCAAAACATCTTTCTAAGAAGTGGCCCATAGGATTTGCTGGCCTGCCAAAGGGGTCCATCACACACACACAGAAACACACACATAAATATTAAGAATACTTACTTTACCAAATTAACTATAAAGGACATATGAAGAAAGACTTTCCATAAACAGAGAATGAAGATACATAGAAGTATTTATAGAATAATTTTATGTGCGTGTGTGTGTATATGTATGTGTATATATATATGTATATATATATATATATATATATATATATTTACACACAACATCTAATGGTAGCCACCTACGTGTGTGTTTGTCCTTTGTTGCCGAAGAAGAACATGCCATCAGAGAAATAATGACATGACTTGCACTTGACTTTGTTCTGAGTGAGGGAGGGCTGCACAGGTCACCAGCCTCACTTCTCCTCCAGTCATCTGAATCCAGTGACCAAATATTCATCAGGATGACTGGAAATGACCCAGAATGAGGCAATTGGGGTTAAGTGACTTGCCCAAAGTCACACAGCTAGTGCATGTCAAGTGTCTGAGGTGAGATTTGAACTCAGGTCCTCCTGACTCCTGCACTGGTACTTTAGCCACTGCACCACCTAGCTGCCCCTGGTAACCATCTATGGGGGAGGGGGAGGAAAAAAGAAAAAAAAGAAATTTATGCTATAACTTTATTATATATTTAAAAGGAATAGTAAGTTGTACATAATAGATTTGCAGTTTCATTTGCAATCATTTTCCTTATTATACTATGTTATGGAAATACTTGTTTTATTCCATAAAAATAATTTTTTTTAAAAAGGAATATTTTCTCTCTTAGAGTCAGATCTATTCAGTCACATACTGAAAAATGAATACTAAGTCATCTTTAGCTAATTTTTCAAAATTAGTACCTGGTAGAAAGGAGAGTTGAGAGGACAACCAATAACCCTGATGACTGTCTCCAGAAATTAGGGTGAGAAAAGGAGAAGAGGAAGGTGGCAGGACAATTCATGAGTCACCAGGAAGATGAAGTGTTTTGTGACAGAGACAGATGCCAAAATATTTATGCATACATGAATTATGATCTAGTATCACAACTAGAAACTTGTTAAAATAGGTGACTCATTGACAGGAATGCTAAATGGCATGGAGAGAATTCATTACCAGCTGGTCAGAGAAGAAAGTAATAATAGCAGAGTTATATAAAAGGGAGAGATGGAGGAAGTGTTGCCTAATGGATAGAACATGATTTAAAGGAGCAAGATTCAAAGATAACCTTTTTCTGATTGAAGCTCCATCACTGCCCCAAAGTTAACTAAGCTATCTTCCTTCAGTCAAACAAGCTGAAGTCCCCTTCCTACTTCAAGCGTTCCTTGACAAATTGGGAGAATGAAGGCAAATTCCTTTTTGTCCCACCTCTTCTAAGCATTCAGCTTCAATAATTCCCTGGTATCTCTCCAACCTACAGTAAAGAATTACCGATTGTTATGTATGCTGTGGAACCAGCATTTGCATTGCTGAGTTGTTCTTGAGTTAAACTCAAGGAGAGACTTAGCTGGGAGAGATGCAGCTATTAAATATTACTGATAATTTTTATAATGTAGCTTATTTCTTTGACCTTAAACTTTTATCAGCTACCTGAAAAAAAAATAAATTTTGTAGGATTTGTTGATGGTGGTTTTGTCTGTCCAAAGCTTATTCAATTATCAAGGATGTTGTATATCTTGGAAAGGAAGCAAGAGTGTGATATAGAGAGAAATGTTCTATTTGGAGAATCTAGATCTTGCCTCTGCCACTTATTAATTATATTACCTTGGATGAGTTGCTTCCCTTCTCTGGGGCCTGGATGGGTGGGATAGTCTCTAAGATATCTTACAGCTTGAAATCAATGTTCCAATGACTGGGAGTCAGGAGATATGAGTTCCAACCACAGCTTTGCTACTCAAGCTAGATGATATCAGGAACATCATTTAACATTTCTGGAGCTCAGTTTCAGCATTTGTTAAATGATGTTAACAACCCCCATCCTGTGGCCCTCACAAAACTATTTTGTCTCAAATGCAAATGATAATGCAAATGTATAGATGGGCCTTGAAAGTTCAAGATCATTGTACAAATTTAAACTATCTTTCTAATACATTTATTTTATGCATGTATTTCCTCTGACACCAGGTCTCTATGTTCTTTATAGCTGCAATAGCAAAACCTGTTTCAGGTCCTGAACTATCAGAACTCAAGGGTTATATAACATCTCTTTTTGTATGGCAGGTAACTGAGAATCACCAGGAAAGGTACCTTATAAATATTTTTTGTTATTCAGACCAATCATGAAAACATCTCACTTAAGAGCTGCCCTGTCATATGAATGGCTCAGCATATTTGAGTAGTTCAACCATGATGTTTCTTCTTTACTTCTCTCCAATCCCCAGAAAGGATATGGGGAGGAAGAGAAGTGAATCTAAACAAAAATCTATTGTTTGTTCCTGGTTATTTGAACAAGAATACAAGTCTTGTTGCCCTTAAACAACCAACAATTAGATGAGAATGTTTCTCCAAATGTCAGAATGGCATTTAGGCTGACAGCCATCATGACTACAAGCAGAGCCACTCTAACTCAATCTGTCAAAGACTCCAGAAAGGCGGCTGTGTCAACCCTGGCAATCAGTGGGTGACAACTGTCCCAGTCAGTTTGACCTTCTTGTCCCCTTTCCCAGGCATGCTGCAGGAGTTTCCATATCCGAAACTTGGAATCAAGGGTGGGGGGAGGGAAGGAGTATGGCACCCAGAGGTGTACATAGCACATTTCATTAGGTCATATACCGTAGAAAGTTAATTTTCTTTAAACCAAACATTTATTGAATACTCAGTCATAAAGCACATTATTTGTACCCATCAAACTAAATCAATTGTATTACCTTATAAAAAAATTAACAATTAAACTTTACTTTTGAAGTGGGAGTCTGACACATGACCACCTGAAATGGGAAAGGTTGCCAGGAAAATCCAGTGAAAACTGGGCATTCATGAATATTATGTGTTGGTCTAATCATGGGATTGGAAGAAACCTTTTCCCACTAGCTGCATAACTGGGACTATGGGCATCTATAAAACAGCCTGATTCAGTACAGACTATTTGTCTTTGACAGCACTGAAGTCTGAGGGAGGAGGTGTAAGTTGGGAGAGTCTCAGTCTCCTCTTCCTCCCTCCACATCAATCCACTGGTCCCCAAGAAATTAGCCTGAGTCTTTGACTGTTTTGTTAGTTCTTTTTCAAGTGCAGATTGCGGACCCTGTGTTCTAGCTCTACCTTGAGTGTGAGCCACTGGAATCTGAGAGTCCAAGAGTTCAGTTCTGATATAGGCAGCACAGTCAACAGTGACATCTTGAGAAACAAGGGTCATGAGACACCAGACCAGTAAAAGTCTATATTGAGATAACAGCTTTGGATTTGATATCAGTGGGACCAAGATGGTGTAGGAAGAGAGCTAAATTGTGAACCTAATCCCTCCTTCCTTGCACCCCCTGTATCCCCTCCCCCCCAGGGCTTTAGATGGTGCAGTAAATGTTTGTATGCATGTTCTTGCTGTGTCTTTGAAATGAATATCCTTTTATGAAAGCTAATCTGATGATGAGTGGCTAAATCAAAATGATATTTATCAGGTCCCTAAAATGAAGAGATCACAGTGGAAGGTAGAGAAAAAAATCTCTATGGCCCTCAAAGACGGAGGCCACAAGACAACCATTTTATGCTTTAAAAATATAATTGTAGGTGGCTCCTTTTAATCAAAGCTTTCTTATTCCCAGTCTTAGCTTTAAAAAAGCTTTCTAATTGCTCCTTGTCCTCTAAGCCTGGCACGTTGCCATGCAAGCCCCCAGTGGAGTTTAAGAATGGGTAGCTAGGGATATGTCCTTTTAAAACATAAGATTTTCACTTTTTTCTCTTTCTTTCCTTGAATCAATTGGAGTTCTAGGGTCATATACTGAAAACTTGTCATGGAAAGTGAAGTGGCCAGAGGAGTCAAAGGGGAAAAATACCTAGTTGATTTTTCTTTAACCCTATTAGGGTTGGCTGGAGTCCCCAGACAAACGCTGGAGTTTCCTAGGGACAAGGAGGAGGCAGGCAGAGAGCCCAGAAACCTGAACTAGAACTCCAAGAACCAGAAGTATCCCCAGAGACTGTGAGGTGATCCCTTGGAGACACTCATCTTTCCTTTTTTGTTCCAACCCCCAGAATTTAGAGTAGTGCTTGGCACATAATAGGCGATTAACACATATGTTGTTTGCATTGTGTTGTGTTGTATTGCATTATGTTGTATCATATTGTATTATATCATGTTCTATTAAATGATGTCATATTGTATCACATCTTATCATATATGACATAGCATTGGATAATGTTATATTATGCAGTAGAGGGCCCCTAGGCTTGGTGACAGTCCAGTTACTAGACAACATAGCCTCAAATTTTGGAGAGGAAGTGGATACAAAATGGAGATAAAAAGTTGCATGATGGTGGTGACAGGTACAATAACACAGGGGCCTGAGATGCTGGGAAAGCTATCCCTGGGCCAAGCATTTTCTGGATCCTAGACAACCCCACCACAAACAAACATGGAACATCTGCTGGAACATCTGAGTGCTCCTGGTCACAGAAATACGTCTAGTGTTCACATCGATGAGGACACCTCAGTTTCTGATCTTAGAGCATGGTGTGTAGCTGGGTGACTGGGAGAGGCAAAACAGGGAATATACCTCTACTGTTTTGTGAAATCCAGAAAGTTCTATGAGGAGTTTCTCAGAAAATGATAATAACTTGATTTTATACAATTCTTTAGAACCCTGCTTTTATATACTTATATATTTTTTATGTCATAATTATTACCCAGTCTATAAAAACTGACATAGAAGCCGGAAGAGTTGGCTTCAAACTACATCTCTAATCCATGGTGCCTCTATGACCCTGGACAAATCACTTAAGTTCTCATATTCTAGTCACTCTCTAAGTCTATTGCAGAGAAAGCACCAAATTTCATTGGCAGAGGAAATTTCTCATTGGGAGATTTCTATACCAGTCAAGTCATAGGCCTATGGTTATCTGACCTACTACCTGACTGTATTAGTAAGCACCCCGACATACACAGGGGGTCCTGCTATCACAGATCTGATTCTCTAAAAGGAAAGGCAACTTCTGAGGGGTTAACAATCACTTTAATCAAGCACATGTATCATTCAGTTAGTTCAGGGGAAAAAGTCAACATCCTGAACTTCAGAGAAAATACAGAGAAATCAAAAATCAACAGACATGGCTTCCTCTGCCTGACCAGAATCAATACTTATATCACAAATCAACAGACAGATACAACTGTCTAACTATAATTACCAGAGCGAGAAATACCAACATTTGGGTTTTCAAAGTTGGGGGGTTGCTTAGTGTCTTCCCAGAGTCTTATCTGGCACACAAACCTTCTTCCAAAAGCTAAACCCCAAAGTAAAACCATATCTCAGAGTCTTTATACACTTTTTAGAGTCAGAGGGCATCACATTCCTTGAGAAAAATGTGTCAGCCTTCCTACAAATCTTCCCAGGCCCAACAATGGTTGGGGAAGATCCTCCTTAATCACATTATTCAGAGGCATTATATTTCTTGGTATAAACAAAAGCATCAAAAGATCCTACTTTGCTTGTCCTCACACTGATAAATAATAGGTGTTTAGTAAATATTTATTGATTGATATAAATTCACCCCTGACATTTACTGTGGCACCACTAGCTAGTCACAATCTCTGTGAGCCCCAAGCTATTTTTTAAGGCAGAATTTTCCAAACTGTGGGGGTACACCCTATGGAGAGGGCCTACAAAGACATAAAATGGAATGGTGTCAAGCAATGGTCAAAATTACTAGATAATTTCAAATGCAATTCTGCTCTTGCATGTTAATAGTGTTATAGTTATTTTACAGTTTTAAATATGAAAATCATAAAGGATTTAATCAAAAAACATATTATGTGATGTTATGTTATTGAATATTTAAGATTTGTTTTTGTGTTGTTATAAAAATTGTAATAAATTCGTAATTTGATCTGAATAAAATAAAAGCCCCAAGCCTGAAGATGTGTAAATGTTGTCCTCATTTTCAAAAAGTAGAAGAGAGTGGATTGCTCAAACTATAAGCTAATGAGCTTAAATTGCTTTCCTGGCAAAATTTTAGCATGTATTATTAAGGAGCTGGTTAGTGAACATCTCAAAAATGAATCAGAAACTAGCATGACCTATATAAAGAAGAAATGCTAGAGGCTTTTCTATTAAAATGAGAGGTAAAGCAAGTATGTCCATTGTCACACTATTGTTCGATATCTTGATTTAGGAAGAACAAATATGTATTAAGTAGTTACTATGTGCCATGTGGGCAATTAGGTGGTGCAATGGGTAGAGTCATGGACCTAGAGTCAGGAAGACCTGAGTTCAAGTCCAGGTTTAGACACTAACCCTGGGCAAGTCTCTTAATCCTATTTGCCTCACTTTTCTTATCTGTAAAATGAGCTGGAGAAGGAAGTGGCAAACCATTCCAGTATCTTTGCGAAGAAAATCTCAAATGAAGTCATAGTATTGAACGTGGCTGAAAATGACCAAACTACAGTGAAATAAATGTATCAGGCACTGTGATAAGTGCTGGAGAGACAAACATAAGGAAAAAAGAAAGATAATCCCTACCTTCAAGGCACCTACATTCTGAAAACAGAAGACTTAAAAGAAGGCAGGGAGAGAGTGGGGTGCAGAGATGAAAATGCCTGGTGTGGTCCATCCATAAACATTTATTATATGTTTACTCCATGCCAGGCACTGGGCTAAACTCCCTGTGTGGTGGCATGGTTATGAAATCTAGAAATAAAAAATAGGGTCAGGAAGGGCATGAAGCAGCCTGACTTGAGTCTAGGAGGCCCCAGGAGGAACTCCCTGATAGGAGAAGGGGATAGACCCTTCAGAGAGATAGATATCCCAGGCTAAGTAGGTCACAAGGAGTGGTTGAGTGTTTCAGGGAGAGGAGATGTTACAGTAGCGAAAGTATAATTGATGAAGTCTGGAAGTTAGGAATAGATCTGAAAGGAAAGGCAGTTCAATAATGCAACAATAATGATATATAATAATAGCAACAAAACAAGAAAAAGAGATTGAAGGAATTACTATAGAAAAAGAAGAAACAAAGTCATCTTTTTTCAGATAACATGATCACTTATAGAACCATAGAGTCAATTAAAATTAATTGAAACAATTTATATCTTCAGCAATGTAGCAAGATATAAAATAAATCAACAAAAGTCATTGGTCTTTTTGTATATTACAAACAAAACATAGCAGGAAACAAGGGGGAAAAGAAATTCCTTTAAAAATATCCACAAAATGTGTAAAATACCTGGTAGTTCAGTAAACAAAACATACATAGTAATTACATGAACAACCACAAAACATTCTTTATAGAAATAGACCTAAATAAATAGAGATATATTGGCTAGACATTGTTGAGGGACAAAAATATAATAAAAATGAAAATATTACCTTCATTAATTTAAAAGTTTAGTGTTATATCAATCAAAATACCAATGGATAACTTTATAGAAGTAGAAAAAAATAAAATTCAAATAAAAAGTCAAGAATCTCAAGGAATATAATGCAAAAAGTTAGAAAGAAGGGGGCCTAGAAGTACCATATCTGAAACTCTATTACAAAGCAGTAATCATAAAAACTATTAGGGACAAGTTAAAAATAGGAAAATCCATCAGTTCAATTAACTAGGTCCATAAGACCCAGAAGTAATTAAACATAGTGTCTGAACATTCAGTCAACCCAAGAATGCCAATTACTGGGCTAAGAACTCACTATATAATAAAAACTATTGAGAAAACTAGAAAGAAGACTGGCAAAAATAAGTGTAGAACAGCATCTCTTACATATATCACAATAAATTCCAAGTTTACACAATGCCTAGATATAAAATACTATATCATAAATGAATTTTAGGAGGGAAGGAAATACCTTTTACAACCATGAATGAGAGAATTTTTGACCAAATAAGAGTTAGAGATAATTAAAGAAAATAAAACAGATAATTTTAATTATATAAAATAAAAACACTTTCACAAACAAAATCAAAGTAATTAAAATTAGAAGGGAAACAGTTAAGGGGGGGAGAATCTTTAATCTGAATTTTTCTGATAAAAGTCTAATATCCAAGATATATAGGCAACTGAATGTATAGGAAATATTTAAGAACAAGAGCCATTCACTAACGATAAATAATCAAAGGGTATTTAATAGTCAGTCTTGAAAAAAGAAAGGCAGGTTATCAAAAACTATATGGGAAAAACAAGCCCTCCATATCACTTGTAATTACAGAAATTAAATTAAAACAAATCTGAAGTTCTAACAAACCTATCAGATTGACAAAGGTGACCAAAATAGAAAAATGACTATTGCTGGTACAGCTGCAGGGTAATAGGCGCACTCTTGTATTATTAACTGAGATGTGAAATGATCCAATCATCCTGAAAAGTAATTTGAAACTATCTTCCCAAACTCACTGACCTGCACATACCCTTTGACCCAGCGATATCATTACTAGATATATATATCACCAAAGAGATCAAAGATAGAAGTAAAGAACCCTTATGTTCAAAAAATATTTGTAGCATAAGTTTTTGCTGTAGAAAGAACTAAAAACTAAGAGAGTATCCATCAACTGGGAAATGACCGAGCACATTATGTAATGCGAACATAATAAAATCTTATTGAACCATTAGAAATACTGGTTTCAGTTTCAGAGAAACTTTACATGATTTGTATGAACTGATATAGAGTGCAGTGACTAATAAATCAGAACTAATAAAACCAGAACTAATGAAATGATTTAATAAATGACTATGTGACCAATTAGAACGCCAGATGACTGATGATGAATCCCTCTTTCCACCTTTTAGCATAGTGACAATGAAGTAGAAGTATAGAATGATACATACATTTTCACATACAATCAATGAACAAACTTATTTTGTATGACTATATTTATTTGTTACAAAGGAGAGTTTTTATTTTTCTTGGGGGAAGGATGTTATGGGAAAACATTGAGGGTAGTAATTAATACTTAATAAAAGGAAAAAAGAAAGAAAAGAGCATCAAATAATCATTTAAAAAAAATAAACAGAGGAAGTTCCAAAGAAATGGTTAAAAGTAAGGCAGGATTAGAACTACCATGATAAATGGGATTTATAGGAAAGCACACAGCAGAAAAAAATCACAGCTATAAATTACCAAAGCTCACAATTTCATATACAATCCCTGTTAGGGGTTTTATTTTTTACATTAAATATTTGTGTTCAAAATGCTCATACTATTTTTTTAAAGGATCAGAAAGTATCAGGTTGCTTTTATAAAGAACAAATTATTCCAGGCTAGTAATTTCATGATGATGATTAATGACAATTTTTAAGGAAGTCTCTAGTGTAATGCTGCAAGACCCCTGTCATTGGCCTGTTCTTAACAACATTTTTGTTGATGATTTGGATGAAAAAATAGAGAATATTTTATCAAGTTTGCAGACCATGAAACCGGGGGGAATTACTAAGACATTGAATGCCAGCCAGGATCTAAAAAGACCTTAGGTTAGAATGATGAGCTAAAACTCACAAAATCTTGAGGAGATTCAGGGCTCTCTCTTCCCAATTCATGATTTAAAATAAGTTTCATCTCTTGAAGGACATTACTGATAATGAGATTGAACTAACTCTCCTTGATCTTGGTCAGAACCTACTCAATTTTATAAGGAATTTAATCTAAGGTGAAGAAGTCCATTGGGTTTTCTTCAAGACTGAGTGGAGACAGATCCTTTTGTCTAAGTAGCTCAAAGCTGCAGGTGATCTGAATATATAAATATTTTTCAAAATATGTCACTCTCAGTCCTTCATCAAATACCTATTCTTCAAAGGGTATATATGAACTGTGAGCCTGCCCGCCATGATTGTCTTTGGTCTAAGAGAAATGATCAAATGACCATCCTTTTATTAATAACTTGCTGGCCTTTTTGATAAAATGATTAAATTACCCAGAAGCTTTGTCTCTTGAACCTTTTTAATTGTCACAGTAGAACACAGAGCCAGAAGGGGCCAGAGAAAACTTCTAGTCCAATTGCCTCCAAATGAGCAAGTTGAAGCCCATGGAGTGAAATTACTTACTTAAGTTAATGAATTAACAGCAGTCAGGGCCAATAATAATAGCTTACATTAAGGTAGTATTTGACAGTGATCTATATTCACTCATTGGATCTTTCCCAAACCCTTGAGAAGATGGCAGGATGTGTATTATTCACCTCTTGGTCTAGAAGAGAAGCTTTAGTTTAGTCGGGCAAGGGAGTTTACCAAGGCCTCATCAATGCTCATATTCGGTCTTGAAAAGAAGCAGTGTGGAAGAACAGGAAATTTGGAGTTCAAGGATCCAGTTTTTGCATACAGTGCTGGGCTTGGAGCAAGCAAGAGCTGACTTAAAATTTGGCCTGGATTTGAGTCACTTTACTCTGCACAAGTCACTTAACTGTTGTCTGCCTCAGTTTCCTCATAAAAGGAAGATGATATTAGGATCTGCCGTGAGGATAAAATAAAATAATATTTGTAAAGTGTTTTGCAAACCTTAAAGTGCTATATAAACACTATCATTACTGTTATTCTATTACTGTTATTATCTTCCTCAAAAGGGGAAAAACTGAAATACCAAAAAGCCAAAGGTTACCTGAAAAGAGGGGGTAGGGCAGGGAGGATATCAAAAAGGTGTTTTCTTCCTTCCTTCTTTCCTTCCTTCCTTCCTTCCTTCTTTCCTTCCTTCCTTCCTTCCTTCCTTCCTTCCTTCCTTCCTTCCTTCCTTCCTTCCTTCCTTCCTTCCTTCCTTCCTTCCCTTTGTCCCCTCCTTCCTTTCAGCTTACTTTTGTGAATGTAAGTTCCTTGAGAGCAGGGATTTTGTTTCTTCTTGCTTGTGTCTGTACCTCCAGTGCTTAGCATAGTGCCAGTATACTGGAAGTGCTTAATAAATACTCATTTCCTTTCTTCCTAATACTGTAAAACAAAAACTAGCACCCTCCATATGTTGTATATACTGCATGTGATTTAACCCCTGATATGTATATGAACCTGTATGAGACAGCACAGTATGGTGGTTAGAGAACTGTCAGTCAGGAAGACCTGAGTTCAAGTCTTACCTCTGACTTAGATTAACCATTGACCTTGGGCAATTATTTCACTTCAGAGTGTCCTAAGCACATTTCTGAGTCTGTGAGTTGTTAGAGAAGTGCTCATATGTGTATAGAGGCAGTTTCCTCATTGGAAGTTCCCTACATCCATGACAAGTTCAAAAAGTGTATAATCTGAACCCCTATTGTTACACACCAGTTTACAATGCATTCTGCTGAGTCTGAAAAAAATTAAAAGGTTGTTGGAATCTTCTTGTATGACTAGAGCATTCTGTTTTAGAGAGATAGAACTTTTTGGGGAGGTGGGTAGATGGTGGGGAGAAGAGGATGACAAGGGTATGGACAGAGGGGAAATAGCAAGGAAAAAGTCCCTTCTACAGGCATGGAGAGGAGAGCTGCCCTTTTATTTCATGAACTTTGGAAGGCCTGTGTATAGATGTTGCTAGGCAATTCCAGACCTAGCCTGCACACTGGCAAGATAATGGAGCTATTAGCTTTTAGTCAACTTCCAAGAAAGACTTTGGATAGAAATGAAGCTGTTTTAGTAGCAAAGCAGGTGGAGGGAGACAAAACGTATTTTACAAGGTATTTTATGTTTCCAATATTTGAGGAAAAGATTGAAGCTGGCTATTGATAGTGTTGAAGAAATCTTAGTGGTATTTGACAATATTGACTGTGGAGAGGCCATGTTTGGCTGACAGGATTTTTTCTTCCTTTTTTTCTTTCTATTTTGCTCTTTTTTGGCTCAGATTTGAGAACAGACAGAAAATGAATAAATTGAGTGACTGAAAAAAACCACACTTTGGCTTTAAAACCAATTATTTGCAGACTTTCCCTTCCAGATAGAGGGATATCATTATACTATTTAAAAGCATTAGAAAGTCAAAATATTGTACTTGGTTTTCAGAATTGAAGGTGCCAACATAAGTTTAAAAGAGTAAAGGAATTACCTATCTGTGTAACCTGCATTCAGGGATAGCCCTATTGACTGGAAACCTTATGGTCATCTTTCCCCATCAGTCTTTCCTTTTCTCTGGTTTTTCTAACTATTGAGGCAGATTTGGCCAGTGTTTTAACTCTGAGATGAAAGAAAAGCCCTTTGGCATGATGCTTTGTCTAGCAGGGCTACCTTTTAGAGGATCAGATGGGACAATGTCTGCAAAGCTGTCTAAATATCAGCTATTATTATTCCATCAATCAATAAGCTAGCACATATTAATTCTTTTTTTTAAAATTTATTTATTTATTTATTTTATTTTTTGCATTCATTTTCACAAATTTTTGGGTTCCAAATTTTCTCCCCTTTTATCCCCTCCCCCCACCCCAATACCCCAAGCAATCTAATTTTCCCTATCTCCAATCTGCCCTCTCTTCTGTCATCCCTCCCTTCTCTTGTCTCCATCTTCTCTTTTCTCCTGTAGGGCCAGATGACTTTCTATTCCTCATTAACTGTATGTCTTCTTTCCTAGTTGCAACAACAATACTAAACAGTTGTTCCTAAAACTTTGAGTTCCAAATTCTCCCCATCCCTCCCTCCCCACCCATTCCTTTTGGGAGGGCAGGCAATTCAATATAGGCCCTATCTGTGTAGTTTTGCAAATGACTTCCATAATAGTCGTGTTGTGTAAGACTAACTGGATTACCATCCCTCCTAACCTGCCCCTCCTTGTTTCTCTTCTGTCTTTTGATCCTGTCCCTCCCCAAGTGTTGACTTCAAATTGCTCCCTCCTCCCTTTGCCCTCCCTTCCATCATCCCCCCCCCTTGCAATATCTCCTTCTCCCCCCCTTTCTTATACTGTAAGATAGGTTTTCATACCAAAATGAGTGTGCATTTCACTCCTTCGTTTAGTCAAATGTGATGAGGGTAAACTTTTTTTTTTTTCTCAGCTCTCCTCTTTTTCCCTCCACTAAGAAAAACTCCTACCTGCCTCTTAAATGACATATAGTTACCCCTTTCCATTTCCCCCTCTTTCCTCCCACTACATTTCTCTCTCCCCATTTACCTTAGTTTCTTTTAAGGTATGGTCCCATCCTATTCAGTTCAATCTGTGCTCTCTATCTCTGTATGTGTGTGCATGTGTGTATGTGTGTGCATGCGTGTACATGTGTGTGTGTGGTCCCACCAACTACCCAGATACTGAAAAGTTTTAAGAGTTAGAAATATTGTCTTTCCCTGTAGGAATGTGAACAGTTCACTTCTGGTAAGTCCCTTAAGACTTCTCTTTGCTGTTTCCTTTTTCATGCTTCTTCTCATTCTTGTGTTTGAAAGTCAAATTTTCTTTTCAGCTCTGGTTTTTTCATTAAGAATGATTGAAAGTCCTCTGTTTCATTGAAAGACCATATTTTCCCTTGAAGTATTATACTCAGTTTAGCTGGGTAGGTGATTCTTGGTTTGAGTCCTAGTTCCTTTGCCTTCTGGAATATCCTATTCCACGCCCTTCGATCCCTTAATGTAGAAGCTGCTAGAGCTTGGGTTATCCTGATTGCATTTCCACAGTACTGGAATTGTTTCTTTCTAGCTGCTTGCAAGACTTTTTCCTTGAGCTGGGAGTTCTGGAATTTGGCCACAATGTTCCTAGGAGTTTCTCTTTTTGGATCTCTTTCAGGTGGTGATCGATGGATTCTTTCAATACTTATTTTGCCCTCTGGTTCTAGAATGCCCTCTGGTTCTAGAATGGCAGTTTTCCTTGATAATTTCATGGAAGATGATGTCTAGGCTCTTTTTTTGATCATGACTTTCAGGTAGTCCCATAATTTTTAAATTGTCTCTCCTGGATCTATTTTCCAGGTCAGTTGTTTTTCCCATGAGATATTTCACATTCTCTTCCATTTTTTCGTTCTTTTGGTTTTGTTTGGTGATTTCTTGGTTTCTCCTAAAGTCATTAGACTCCATCTGTTCCATTCTAATTTTGAGAGAACTATTAAATTCAGTGAGCTTTTGAGCCTCTTTTTCCATTTGGCTCATTCTGTTTTTGAAAGCATTCTTCTCCTCATTGACTTTTTGAACCTCCTTTGCGAATTGAGTGAGCCTATTTTTCAAGGTGTTAATTTCCTCAGCATTTTTTTGGGTCTTCTTTACCAAGGTATTGACCCGTTTTTCATATTTTTGTTGCATCTCTGACGTTTCTCTTCCCAGTTTTTCCTCCACCTGTCTAACTTGCTTTTCAAAATCCTTTTTGAGCTCTTCCAGGGCCTGAGCCCACCCGCCACCCCCCTGGGGTGTCTGGGGTACTGAGGTCCCGCCCTCCACGTCTTTCCCTGACGGCAAGGATACGTCCTCATCATCAGATCCGAAGGTCGGGATCATTTGCATTTGTTGGAAAAAACTCTTTAAAGTCTTATTTTTCTTCCCTTTTCTAGGCATTTTCCCAGCCAGTTACTTGACTTCTGAGATTCCTTTCCACCCCCGCCTGGATCCGCCCAGCTAGTACTTGGCCTCTGAGATTTAAATGGGCTTTCCTCCTGCCGGCTGTCAATCAGTGAGCTTTAGTTCAGGGTGGGGGCAGGGCCGCCTCCCAGGGTCCGATCCCTCAGGGGCTTTATGCAGAGACTTTCAGGAATGGAGTGGGTGGGGGCGGGGTGGGGGGCCCCGCCTCCCTAGCCCAGCTCCCTTGGGGGCTTTAAGCAGAAGCCTTCAGTAACAGAGCGGGGTGGGGGCAGGGCCATCTCCCAGGCTCAGCTCCCTCAGGTTTTATGCAGGAACCTTGCGTAATGAAGATCCTGCCTGCTGCTGGGGGATTCCTGAGTCCCGGGCCGTTGCTGCCTCAGCCGCCGCCCACACCTCTGCCTCCGCCCGCTTCCTGCCCCCGTCTCTGCCGCTGCCGCTTCCTCCCGAGGGGACCCGAGTCACGGAGACGCCCTGCTTCCCCTCTCCTCCAGCCGGGCCTTCTCTCTCACTGACCTGTAGCTTCTGTGGGCGGAGGGACTTTCCCGGCTGCCGGAGCTTCCGTCTCTGAAGCCTGCTCGGATCAGCTTCTCTGGGGTCGCGGCCAGGGCAGTCCACTTTCCGGGGTGCGCTGGACCCTGGGGACGGGTCTCCAGGGCTCCCTGGAACGGAAATCTCTTCCACTCTGTTTCTGCACACCTTGTATTGACCCAGAAGTTATGGGGGACTCTTTTTACATTAATTCTATGGGCTTTTGGTTTCAGAGGTCGTAAACGTGCGTCCTTCTACTCCGCCATCTTGGCTCCGCCCCCCACATATTAATTCTTTACTACATCCCAGGTATTGTGATAACAGCTGGAGATACAAGGAAAGGCAAAACCATTGGCTCAGCCTTCAAGGTGATCAGGTTTTCATCAAAGAGACAACTTGTGAATTACTATTTACTTTAAGGATATAAACAGTGCAGATGGAAGGTAATCTCAGAGGGAAGGCACTGTGGGGATGGGAAGTAGGAGACCTCCTAAAAAAGTGGGATTTGAACTGAGTCTTGAAGGGAGTCAGAAGGTGGAAGTGAGGAGGAAAGTCCTTCTAGTCATGGGGGCAATGAGTGCTAAGGTACAGGATGGGTGATAGAATTTTGTGTTTGGAAAGCAACATGTAGGGCAATGTAGATCAATTGTGAAATACATGAAGGGGAATAAGACATAAGACTAGAAGAGTAGAAAAGAGGCAGGTTGTGAAGGACCTTCAAAGCCAAAGAGAATGTTTTAGATTTGTTCCTGGAGGTAATAGGGAGCCATTTGTATTATTGAGAAGTGGTGATGACAAATTCAGACCTGTGTTTTAGGGAAGAAAGCAATCAGCCAATAGCATTTATCATACTTCTACTATGTTCCAGGCACTGTGCTAAGTAGAATGGTAAGGTAGGAAACTAAATTGTAGAGTTAAAAAGAGGATGAGAAAAGACTAAGTGGAGGCGCCTCTTGTAGATGAACTTCTCAAGGAGTTTAGACTATTGGAAGGAGATATAGAGGTGGGAATGAAAGGACCAGAGGAGAATTTTTTCAGAATGGGAGAAGACATGGACATGTTTGTAGACCATAGGAAAGCATCCAGTAGATAGGAGGAAATTGAAGATCAGTGAGAGTTTGCCTGAGCAAAAGCCAGTTGATGATGTAGAAGTAGAACTCTAGAGAGAGATTAGTGTTGGATATAGAAACCTGGGAATCATCTGCATAGAAATAATAATTAGTTCTATGGGAGATGATATCACCAAGCAAGATATTATAAGGGAAGAAAAATGGAGGGCCTTTACAAAGTCTTTGGTAACCTCCATGATTAATAAAAAGACATAGATAAAGGGTCAGCAAAGGATACTGGGAAGATATGGTGAGGAAGGAGCCTCAAGGCCATATGTGATCCTCAATTGCAGCCCATTGATTGAAACCAAACTTCACAGAACAAATCCTCTTAACAAAAGGATTTGTTCTTTAAAACATAGACTCCATCAAAAGGCCATACCCAAGGACCCAGAAGGCCACAGATGGCCTTGAGGCTGCAGGTTCCCCACTTCTGATATAATCACACAGGAGGGAAGAAAACAGCATGATGAAAAACCTACAAAGGAGAGACTATTCAGGTGTGGACAGTGACCAACAGTACCAAAGGTCACAGAAAGGCCAAGAGTCACGAGGATTGAGAAAAGGTCATTATATTTGGCAATTAAGGGATCATTTGTTAACTTTGGAGAGGAGAGTTTCAGTTAAACGATGAGATTAGAAGATTGTAGAGAGTTTAACCAGTGAGAGGAGAAAAAATGAAGGCACATAGTTTAGATAACTTTTTCAAGGATTTTAGCAGAGTAAAAAGAGGAACGATATTAATTGATAGCAGGTAGGGATAATCAGATCAAGCAAGAATTAGGTTACTTTTTTTGATGAAGAGATATGATCATATTTGTAGGGAGCACGGAAGGAGCCAATAGACAGATGCAGACCGAAACAAGGAGAATGGAGATGACAGAGGGGACAGTCAGCTGAGAAGACCAGAGGGAATGGGATCAAGACTTCATGGAAAGAATTTTGCTTTGGCAAGGAAAAGAGCTCACTCTTTATCAAAGACAAAAATGAAAGAGGAGACAGCAAAGGAAGATATCTGAATCAGGTCATGTGCGAAGGAGAGATGATGGAGCTCTTGGGCAATAGTCTCGCTTGTTTTTTGGTGAAGCATGAACCAAGGTCCTCAGTTTACATGGTGAGAGGAGGATTCAGTGGATGACTTGAGGAAGGATGAAAAGGTATAGAATAATTGCAGTCATGAATGAAGTAGCTGTCTTTGTAGTTGTTTAAAGAGGACCATTATGCCTTGTGGCAGCAAAGACCCAATCAGGATAATGTGACCCAGAACACGAATAGGAGTGAAGGAGACAGGTAGGTAGTTGTACTCTAGGGTTGGGATTTGGTGAGGAGTAATTGGCCATGGGATTAAAAAATGAAGCATGGTGTAAAGCTGACCCAGCTCATCAAGGGGTTAAAACAGAATAGGGAAGACGGTGTAATTAAGGCAGAGGTAAACTGAGGGGTGGAGGGAATAGAGAACAAAGAACAAGGTTAGGGATCATAAAACACTGGGAAAGGTGAAATGAGAAAGGATTGTGATGTGATAAAGCAATCTAAGGATCAAGGGGAGTGGAACACTTGTAAATGATGGCAAGATCTAGAGTATGACCATCTTTGTGTATAGTTGCAGTGGAATGAAGGAATTTCTGAATAGATTGGGGAACTGAGAAATCAGAGCAGTTGAGGGAGCATCACTATGTGTCAACAGTAGGAAAGAAATTCTCATGGGGAGGCAGATGATAAAACTGTTCAAGGTCCTGCCAGTCTTGATGCAAGTGGTGATGTTGTATCCTGTGACTCTGGGAGGCCTGACTCACAGAAAGCAAGAAGGCAGAGGTAAGGTCCCAAGGATTCGAGTCAGGGGGCAGGAGGTATTACTGCCAAGTGTGTCAACTGAAAAACTGGGGGCAGGAATGAAAGTTGGAAAGTGGACCTTCAGGCCTATTCCTAGGAAACTTGTTGCCTCATCAATTATTTCCTCAGTTATTTATATGGAAGAAATATGTCAAAGCTGAGGATCCTATTGTTTCCCTTCCACTCTATCTGGGCATGTCTATGCAAACACAAGGCAGCTCATGGACAGTTTGCCTTGTTCAGTAGTCAGAAATAGATCGTAGAGCTAGAATTCAAAGGGCTATTATAAATTACCTGGTCCAACACCCTCATTGTGTCAATGAAGAAACTGAGGCCAAAAAATTTTTTTAAAGAAAAAGAATTTTAAATAACTAAAAAAAAAAGAAAGAAAAAGAAACTGAGAACCTGAGAAATATAGAGATTTACCGAAGGCCACTTTGATCATAAATGACAGAGTCTAGATTTGCACCTACATAATCTAACTCCAAATTTAGGACACTTTCTACTGCATCCTGTTTTCCCCTTCCAATTCCTCTAAATTACTTCTGTGTTGGGTTTGACAGCACCAGAAGAGCAGGAAGTACCCAGAAAAGGAGGGGCAGGTGTCTGAAGTACATCATTAGCTTCATGGGGACATCCTCTCATTGATAAGTGCTTAAGAGTGACACAGTCAACATGGTTCAGTCAGGATTCACTGTGCCTCCCACTGAAAATGAGTCAGTTGCTTCTGTGTCAAGTTGAAAGTAGGAAGCAAGCTGTGACTTAGTGGAAGTGCCAACCATCTCTATATCTCCCTTAAGAGGAGAGCACAAATCAGCTCCTCCCAACCTTTTGCCCCTGTGAGACTATTAGAAGCAGCAGGGTTGTCTTGATGAAAGGATGAGGACTGTCTAGAGCAAGCAGAATCCTGCCACCACAATCAATGTTTCCTGAATAAATGTTTAACATTGTATTTACCCTACTGCATTTGTTCTGATAGTTCTGTTCAATTAAACAAACATTTATTAAGCTCTTACTATATGAAAGAAACTGGGTTATGAGCTGAGGAAATGAGGATGAAAAACAACAGTCCCTACCCTTAAGGAGCTTTGGGAAAATGGGAGCAGGGGCAGGAGTAGATGATGGGATATGGCAGGTAGACAAATAAGTATGATTTTTTTAAAGGGAATTTTCCTCACTATGCATAGCACAGGTCTGGACAGAAACAAATCCTAGAATGGAGTATTAACTAAATCTGGGAAAGTAGGTTGTCCTTCATTCTGAGAGGACCAAAATGACATCACCATCATCAAGTGAAGATTTCAGTGTGTCTGTGTCTGATCAGACCAATAAGAGCTTGGAATGCTCTACCACACGGGCTCAGATAGTCTGTGTGAATATTTGGGGTGGATACCCCAAATTTGCGCATCCTGCGTTTACTTTTTGCTGTCTTAATTCTGCTTTGCTCATAGAGCAAAGCACCCTTTCTGATGTGGGCATGCCATACTGAGTGGTCCTGTGCCAGTGTCTCCCATGTTGCAGTCAAATTCAAAGTTCTTGAGAGAGACCTTGAGAGTGTCCTTGTATTGCTTCTTCTGACCACCATGTGATCACCTGCTCCATGTGAGTTCTCCATAAAATAGTCTTTTTTGGCAAGTGTGCATTTCACATTCGAATTATGTGGCCAGCCCATCAGAGTTGCCCTCTCTGAAGCGTAGTTTGAATGATTGGTAGTTCAGCTTGAGCAAGGACTTCAGTGTCTGATAAATCCTGCCAGTTGAATCCTCAGAATCTTCCCAAGACAGTTCAAATGGAAGCGGTTCAGTTTCCTGGCATGGCGCTGGTAGACTGTCCATTTCACAGGCATACAACAATGAGGTCAGCACAACAGCTCTGTAGACCTTCAGTTTGGTAGTCAGCCTAACACCTCTTCTCTCCCACCCTTTTCTTCAGAGCCTCCCAAACACTGAGCTGGCTCTGGCAATGTGTGCATCAACCTCATTGTCAATGTGTACATTCAAAACTTCTTCATTTGTTGTAACTGATGGTTCCACGTATGGATGGTATGGTGGTGGCTGATGGAGCTTCTGTGTTTTCTTGGTGTTAATTATTAGGCCAAAATTATCACAGGCAGCAGAGCTTTGATCCATACTTTGTTGCATCTCAGCTTCAGAGGCTGCATTGAGTGCACAATCATCTGCAAACAGAAAATCAAGGACCAACACTCCCTCCACTTTGGTCTTGGCTTGCAGCCTTTTCAAATTGAAGAACTTACCATCAGTATGGTAGCTGACCTTTTTGTCTTGTTCATCCTCATTGAAAACATTTGACAACATGGCTGAGAACATCATGCTAAAAAGCATGGGAGCGAGCACACAGCCCTGTTTCACTCTGTTGGTGACTAGGAAGGCATGACAGCATTGTCCACTATCCAAAACCAATTCAGGTTGTAGATGACCTTGGATACTAGGCTACAGAGGTTTTATTTTTCCTAAAATACAAATAGGAAGCTATTGAAGATTCTTGAGCACAGTAAGGCAAGGCCTGTGCATTAGGAAAATAATTTTGACAGTACTATGAATGATGGACTAGAGAGAATCCAGATAGATAAAAGTCATTTTCCTTAAAGGAAGGGCACAAATAGGGGGCTGGATTGTATCTGAAAAACAAAATAGTGTCAATGGAGAGACTGGAAAGTTACCAAGAATGGAAACATTTTTCACATATCCACATTATGTTTAAAGCTGACAGTTTGGCTAATGTCTCTTTGCCCAGAGAGTCCTGTCTAATGTTCATCTCATAAAATGTTCTGTCTAAAATTCTTTAAAGTAAGTCTAAGTTCTTCTGGCCTGGACAAAAATAATGTTAGAATGTAATATGAACTGATAGTAGATTGGATCTAGGTTGCAGATGACCTTAGATGCTAAACTAAAAAAATATTATTTTATCCTAAAGTTAATAGGAAACATTTAATGTTCTTGAGTACAGGAATGACATTGAAAGACCTGTGCATTAGGAAGATAATTTTGGTAGCAGTGTGAATGATAGAAAAGAAAGGGGAGAAATAGGTTAGGACATTTTCACCAGTAAGGGAATGAAATGCATAGGGAGCCTGGTGGTGTCAGTAGACAGCCCAGGATTCTTTACATATCCACAATATAGTTAAAGTTGACAATTTGACACATCCAGAAAGGTCTAATTAATGTTAATTTTGTGGAATCATCCTGTCTAGAATCCTTAAGTATAGGCAAAAATCTTCAAAAGACTTGTCCCTGAAATTTCTTAAACAGGAGATTTCTGGAACATCAGGAATATTCTGTGTTCACACCCATCGTAGACTTTTTATATACTATATAACTGAGATAATATGAGGTAGCTAAAGAGAAATGCCACCTCTTCATGTGAGATGGGGGTGAAGGAAGAGACAGTGGCAGAAGGCATCTGGATGATGGGAGATGAAGAGGAGGGGAGAGGATAAACTCAGGCAGCATGGCCTCAATTTTTGAGGCAAAATTCTCAGCGGGGACGATAAGGGGAGGGGGAATCTTGGGAGACTTGAGGGAGAAGAGGGATGAAAAGTTTGGGGAGAGTGTTGGTTCCTTAATTAAGTGAGGTGTGAAAGGATTGCCTTGCTGTAGTGAGGGCCCAACTGGGATTATTGTTACATAAATTTGTAGTGGACTTAGTACTCAGTCAGCACATTTTAGTGATTTTCTCTGATTTTATTCAGTAATATATGAATAGGTACACACATTATCACCTTCTCTCCTTTGGATGAAAATGCCTCGTGGACATCTCAAACTTAACATAGTCAAAATAGAAGTAATTATCTTTCACCTCAAACCCTCCTCTCTTCTTTGCTATTATGGTATCTGAGGTTCATGGTTTCACTATCCATAGTCTCTCTTTTTTACTCACCCCATATAGCCAGTCTTTTCCTAAGTCTTATCATTTCTACCTTCAGAACATCTCAAAGATGTCTCTTTCTCTCAATTCACAGTCACAGTCTGATGCAGTCCCTTAGTACCTCTTGTCTGGACGACAGCAGTAGCTTTCTGGTTGGTCTCTTTGACTCAGATTTCTTCTCACTCCATTCCATCTTCCTCAAAGTGAGTTTCCTAAAGCATGTCACTTCCCTTACTTCATAAATCCAATGACTCCATGTTACCTCAGGGATCAAAGAGAAAATATTCAGGCTTTAACAATCTTCCTCCTTGCTTTCTTCCCCGTCTTCTAGATTTTAGTCACCTCCAAGTACTCTATAATTCAGAGACACTGGCTGCCTTGTTCTTTCTTACACTTAATACTCCATTTCCTGCTTCCCCTGTCACTTCACTGGCTCTCCTCCATTCCTGGAATGCTCTCCTTCCTCACCTGGGCTTTCTAGCTTCCTTGGCTTCTTTCAAGACTCAGCTCAAATCCTATCATCTGCCAGAGATCTTTCCTGGTATCTTCCTTTTCCTACCTCACCTCCCAACTACCAGTGCCTCCCTTCTGAGATCATTTCTCATTTACACTGCCTAATTCATACTAGACTCTTAATAAATATTGATAACTGACTGACTTCAGTTTTTCAGGGATCTATGTATAATTGGTGTCTGGACTTCCTCTATCCATGCAACTTACATAAATTCATGCCTCAGCATGTGATTTCACGAGTCCTGAATTTCTTTTAAGTTTCAGCTCAAGTACCATCTTCTAAGTGAAACTTTTCCTGATTCCTCCAGTTGCTAATGACTTCCCCTCCAAATTATTTGGTATCTATATTATATATACCTATATATGGACATGTTGTCTAAACTCCGTGAAGGCAGTTTCAGTTTTGTCTTTGACTTCCCAACATTTGACACAGTGCTTGGCACGTAATGGTTGTTTTTAAAATGCTGATAGATTAAAAAAGAATTGAGTGGATGGCTCACATAGCTATCTAACTGATTATCACTTGATGTCTCATCGGCAACTCAACATGTTCAAAACAGAATGTGTGTCCACTCTTTCAAAATCTAACCCATTTCTTAACTTCTCTTCTGTCATGAGTGCCATCATTCTTTCTTTCTTTTTCAATTTTAATTAATTAATTAATTTGTTTTCAGTTTTCAACAATCACTTCCATAAGTCTTAAATTTTCTCCCCCTCTACCATCATTCTTTCATTGAGACTGGTAACCTCAGAGTTATTCTGAATTTTTCCCTTTCTCTCATTCCCATATGTAAATGTAAGCCAAATCTTTTTTTCAAAAAAATTATTAATCCTCTTTAATATCTCTCAAATCTGTCCTTTTCTCTCTGCTCTATCTAAAGGCAGCTGAGTGGCATGGTATATAGAGTGCTGAATCTGTATTCAGAAAAGACTTGAGTTCAAATCCAGCCTCAAATACTTCACTATGTGATCCTAGGCAAGTCATTAAACTTCTGTTTGTCTTAATTTCCTCAATTGTAAATAAAATAAAATAAAACATCTCACTCATCTCCCAGGGTTGTTGTGAAAATCAGATGAGATATTTTTATAAAGCACTTAGCACAGTGTAAACGCTATATAAATGCTTCACTGGAGAAGGGAATGACAAACTACTTCAATATCTTTGCCAAGAAAATCCCATGGATGGTATTGATGTATAATGGTCCATGGGGTCACAAAGATTCATATCTGATGGAATGATTGAACAACATATAAATGTTTATTCCTCCCTCCATCCCCTCCTTTTTGGGGTTGAGGTTTAGAGGAAAATTTCTTATCCCAGAGCCAGATTATCCTTTTTATCAGGACAAACAATAAAATTAATGGTATAATGTTTATTATGCCTCATTTTTACACCTCAATTCTTTAGATTTTAAGCAAATTGAAAAACAAATTAGCTCCCACTAATATTACTATTCATGAGAACTAAAGTAGAGAATAATATTTATTAGAAAATGATACACCTTGCACAATAAAGTACAATTTTAATGAAGTAATTTTTAATTGCTATAGGTCTCATCCAAGGTGAGTGACATCTCATTTATTATTTTCATAATGAAGATGAAATGTATGTTACACACTTGATTTGCCTATATTAATAAATTAAAGCTTGACTATTCAAGATTTTGAATTAGTAGTGGAGATGACAGAATTTGGTTCTACTGGAGCATTTTTATTTTGACAGAAAGTTAACTCTTAATTTTTAAACTTTTTTTGTATCTCATGAGTTTTTTTTTATCTATTATTCATTCACTGAAATCTAATTTATTAAAGAACTAGTCCAGAAGTCTGTTGAATTATTTTAGTGGACTTCTTACAGGATTTGATTTCAAATGCAAAGTTGACTTTTCCCATAAATGAATGAACTAAAAAATGCTCTGTATTCCATAATGAACTCAACCCCAGAAAAGCCAGAGGCACCTTCAGACTCATGAAGCTGCAATGTCTCCAACTTGCAATTCTGTTTTTCCTCATCCTAATATAAGCCAGATGACAGGATAAGTACAAAGTATCACAAAACACAGGTTGCTAGAACTATAAAGTATCTAATTAGCATGTTATAAACCATCTGGTCATACCTCCATAACAGAAACATAAGGAAGAGTTAATACTCAACCAAGTATTTGTTTTGGTTACAAATGATTTCTTAATGTTTACACCCATATACAGTAATATGTAAACATATATATGCACACACAAAATAAATAAAAAATCTATAATAAATTAGAATGAGAGAGGGAGAGAGAGAGAGAGAGAGAGAGAGAGAGAGAGAGAGAGAGAGAGAGAGAGAGAGAGAGAGAGGGAGAGAGGGAGAGAGAGAGAGGGAGAGAGAGAGAGAGAGAGAGAGAGAGAGAGAGAGAGAGAGAGAGAGAGAGAGAGAGAGAGAGACTGTGTTTTATTTTTTTTTCACAACAACCATTTCCCCTGCTCTCACTAAGCCCTCTTCTTGAACAAATGTAATCCATTAATGAATGACCAAATACTACCCTCTCCCTAAGATTTTGGGCTCACACAGACTAGATTCAACCTCAGTGGCTGACCTAAAGGGTATTTTTTCCTTTGTCTTTTTGTCCCTGCTAGGAATTTACTTAAAGAAATTTCTAAATATGCTCCAATCTATATCTCCACAAATGGGGATAAAAAATATTCCCAGATCCTATACAATTACTCAAAATAACAAATGTATATGTAGAGAGGACAGCCTTTATTTCACACAATATAAAATGCAAAATATTTGAAGGTCTTATAGGAAACCACAAACAGACTCAGAAAATAAGTAAAGCAACACAGTAAATCCTGTTGGGTGGAACTAAAGTTGGGGTTGTCATTTGTGTAAAACACAATAAAAAATTCTAGTGGATCCTTAGCTCTCCCATAGTCTTAGTCAGACACTTCCAGTCTCATAGTACCATTTTGTTGTTGAGTTTTCTTGGAAGATAAATGTGCTTTGGGACTACTAAATAAGAATTTCTCTTCCCATTAGACCAGCATTATCTGAGTAACTATATATGGAATTTGGAAAGGTAGCAGTGTTAATCTCTTCCCACCCTCCCTCTAGCCACAAGTAACTAACCCTCCTGGCTACAGAGCTACATAGGTAGACCTCTTATTTCTTCAAGAGCAATATAATCCCCTTTTTCTCTCTATAAGGCTTCAAACCAAAATTCTTAGTTTTGAAACTATGCCCAAGGCTGGCATTGCTCCAAAAAAAAAAAAAAACCCAAGCAATATTGAGACATTTTCCTATAACCCCACAAGGTATCAAGGTATGAAAATGTATAAAGGCAATATGAAGGAGTTTTCCTATAACTGCTTTACAAAGTATGAACATTTTTCTGATTAAGTCAGAAGGGAACAACATTAGCGACTGAGTAAATGAATTAGCCATATTCCTGGGGGCTTTAAATATCTAATCCCTAAAGAATGGGAGAGAATACAGGCTTAGGAGCCTGTTATGAAGAAGATCCTTGCTGCTGGGGGAGGAGATTTCTCTCTCCTCACTGCGATAAGCCAGGGTTCCTAATAATAACATTGCCAGAAGGAGAAACCCCATCCAGTAGTTCAAGAGTTCTTCGGTTTGAGAGCATTTGAGGCACAATTGAAGAAGTAAAGACACACTTCAGACATAGATATAGAAAAGTTGTCACTTAAGAGAATAATTTCAAGAAAGGGACTCCTAACAGCAGAGAAGAAAGATATCTGTGGACTCGAGAACTAACGCTAGCAATGGAGATTCTAGCTATAAAGAGCAGACGCTGGGAACTCAGATGAACAATCTGTCTGGGAGAGGTACTACATCCAAGAGTAAATTCATGAGGACCTTATAAAGAAAGAAAGGATTTCCAAGTCCTGTAGTGCCAAGAGTCATGAATTGTCTTTACCACAGATATACATACATACATACATACATACATACATACATACATATATCCCCACTTTTCCCAGGGATGCTGTGTTTATTCGTGAGATTGTGCTACAGATTTATGGGAGGAATATTTCTGATTTCTGTTTTTTACTACATTACCTCAACAAATGTTTTTGCTTTTAGCTAATTGTGTGTACTGGCTAACTGTTAATGGGAAGCACATAACTGAGATGGGTAATGTCTTTTGACATCCCATAAAAAGGAGTTTATGAGCTGCACTGTGAGAAGTACAGATCCACAGTGTCATCCCTAGAAGTTGAAATGGCAGACACACTCTGGAACCCAATCAATGACAGCAAGTATGGGTTGGAAGAGTAGTTGAGATGGGATACTGCACTAGATTCCAAGATCATGCTGCCTTACAAAGAAAAAATTCCCTCTCTTCTACATAAGTTGAGCTTCAGAAACACTGCACATGAACTCACTTCTCAGACAATGTGGGGGAGCAGGGGGTAATGAATAAACATTTATGTAGCTATATGCCAGGCACTAAATACTTTCTACAAATATTACTTCATTTGAGACTCACACTAACCCTAGAAGGTAGATGCTATTGTTATTTCCATTTTATAATCGAGAAAACTGGAGCAAACAAAGGCTAAGCGATTTGTCCAGGATTACACAGTTAATAAGTGTCTGAGGTCAGATTTGAACTCAGGGTTTCCTGATTCCAGGCTCAGAGCTCTAACCACTGTGCCACTAACTACCTCAAGGGCAAGCACATGTTTAATTTTCTAACTGCTGTTGCAAAAATTCTGTTACTGCCCTGGCTGCTGCCATCTCTTGGACTAATAAAGTCCACTCTCAGGAACATTGTTCTCATGTTGCATGGAGTAGGACGTATCTGACACTTCCATATGCTTCTGCATTATTAATTGTTCTTAGATTGGGAGTGGGAGGAGAGAAAAATCTACACTCTGGAGGAAAGACAAAGGAAAAAGATGAAAAAGCAACCAGGAAGACCAAAAGATCTGTTAGCTCACTTTCATAGGCTAGCAAAGAGAGGTGGTTCCTCCAATAAGAGTTGTTCTACTTAGAGTCCCAGTCAACTGAAGACAGTGCAAAGCACTGGAAATTGATCAAGACATGTTTTCTGTTATCTCAAGAAGGTGCCAATGGCCATGCCCATTCATTTTCATCAGATGCTCCACAGGTTCATCATCCTATAAGCCTAATGAGTTGATGAGGTAGTTCATCAATTTGTTTAGGAAATCTCCCTGATCAATTCCTTCCCTACCTCTTACCATTCCTCTCCCCCCACTCCGACACACAGACCAAGAAAAACATACAAGCAAAACCACTTGACAGAGTGACTACATTTGATAGCATAATATGGATTCTACACCTGTAGTCTCTTCTTTCTTTCTCCCCTGAGAGGAAGAAAGTATTTTTCATGATCACTTCTCCAGAACTCATTAAAAGCTATCAACATTTAACTGCCTGTTTAGTGTTGCCATTGTTTATACTATCAAAGTTAAAGTTTATATTGTTCTCTTGATAATGTTTTCATCATTCTACATCATGCTATGTTTATCTGAACTTCTAATATTCATTATTTCTTGTTGTTGTCGTTGTTTTCATTGGTCATGATACTACATGGAGCTGTGGACTTTTGTCCATGGGGTTTTCTTGGCAAAGATACTGGAGTGGTTTGCCATCTCCTTCTCCAGTTTGTCCCCATTTTAAAAAGATGAAAAGTTGAGTAAAATAGGAGTTAAGTGACTTGTGCAGGGTCACACAGCTAGTAAGTGTCTGAGGCCAGATTTGAACTCAGGAAGATGAGTCTTGTTGGCTCTAAGTCTGGCACTCTATACCCTGAACCACCTATTTTATTGAGTTTTCTCACATAAGACCATTGTTTTCCAGAACAACTGAGACAGTTCCAGTTTCCAGTGGAGATAGCTCACAGTTCCCTTTTTTACAATTTTTGTTAATTTTGTGGATATGAAGTGAAACCTTAGAGTTTTCATTTTGGATCACTGATATTAAATTAAATAAAACAGTGATTTAATGCTGTTGGACATCTATATTCTTCTTCTGAAAACTGTTCATACATTTTGACCACTTTGTCTTTTGGGTAATAGCTCCTGGTATTACATCTTGATCAATTCTTCATATATTATGATATCAAACTTTTAAAAATCAGCTTTTAAAAATGTATAGTTTCTTTTCTTACCCTAATTTCACTGTTATTAATTTTTTAAATTTAAAGATAATCAAAATAGTTCATTTCATTTTTCATGATTTCTTCTATCTAACTTACTTGATTTCGATTATTCTTTAATGAGAGAACCAATCTCATATAAATGTATCAGCATACACACCCACACATAAATACATACATACACACATACATATATGTTAAATGATGTGACATTTTATATATTATCACTTTCATTTGCAACTTTTTGGGTATGAGATTCTTAGGATCTAAACCTAATTTCTGCCAAATCATTTTCCTATTTTCTTAGCAGTTGTCAAATAGAATCCTTCATCCAGTAGTTTGTATTCCTTGGTTTTTTTAAACACTGGGTTGTTATATTAAATTGTATCTTCAATATTTCTTATCTAGTCCACTTTTCTGATCTACTTTTCTATTTTTAATCAGTGCCAAAAGCTTTTGGTAACTACTATTTTGTAATACAGTTTGAAATCTATAAATAAATTCACTGTTTAGGCTTGCTTTTATTTTCAGGATTTCTAGAACTTTTATTCTTCCAATAACTTAATCCTTATTTTGGCTAGTTTTATCAACTAGCTCTTTAGCAGTTTTACTGATATTTCACTAAATCTATAATTTAATTTAGGCAAAATGTATTCATATATATTATCTTGGTTCAGCCTAATAGTGAACAATGAATATGGATATGACTATTTAGGTCTAATTTTATTTCCATATTTTCAGGTTATATTTATGGAATTCATAATTATTTTAGTCATTTTGTAGTTATTTTGAGTGAAATTTCTCTTTTTACTTTTCTTCTTGTTAGCACTGTATAGAAATGCATTTCTGATTTTATGACTTTATCTTATAGCTTGCTGCAACGCTGAAATAATTAATTATCTTGACTATTTTCATCACTGATTCTCTGGAGTTTTCTAAATAAATCATCCTGCCTTATGTAAATAGGAATAAGTTTATCTCATCTTTACAAATATTTACATCCTTAAGTTCTCTATTTCTTTGCTAGTACAGCTAGAGTTTCCTGAAATATTTCAAACAGCAGTTGTTTTACCTCTGTACTTACTGGGAAAGTTTCTGAAATTTGCCATTTCAGACAATATTTGATTTTAGGTATATATTTTTGATCATAAGAAAGAAGAGTTCTTCCATGATTACACTTTATAGTATTTTTTAACATAAATTAATGCTTTTTATGTATTTGTTGACAAAATTATGTTGGTTTTATAGTTTATGTTATTTTGTTATTTGTTATCTTAATGTCGAACACACCTATTTTCTCTCCCTCCTTCCTCATCAAAAAAGAGAAAAGAAAAACAAATTCATTTTGATAATTTCATAAATAGTCAAACAAAATAAATTACCTCACTTACTCTATACAAAAATATATACATATCATTCTGCATCCTAAAATAAATGGATATACTTTGATCTGCATTCAGACTCTAGTAGTTCTTTCTCTTAAAGAAGATAACATTTTCCCTCATAAGTTATTCAGAATTATCTTAGATCACTGTATTGCTCTGTTGATTATCTTACAACAATGCATTAGTTGATCATCTTACAATATTGCTGTTATTGTGTATTCTTTTCTCCTGGTACTGTTCACTTCAATTTGCATTAGTTCATATAAGTCTTTCCAAGTTTTTTTTGAAAGCATCCTGCTAACTCTTATGTTATCCTGACTATGCCTTCACAATATTGGAATTGTTTCTTTTTGGCTGCTTGCATTGTTTTCTTCTTGACTTGGGAGCTCTTGAATTTGGCTCTAATATTCCTGGGAATTTTCATTTTGGGATCTCTTTCAAATGGTGATCTTCTTTCAATTTCTATTTGGTACTCTGGTTCTAGAATATCAGAGTAGTTTTCCTTGAAAATTTCTTGAAAGATGATATTTAGGTTCTTTAAAAAAAACATGACCATCTGGTAACCCAACAATTCTTAAATTATCTCTCCTTATCTGTTTTCTGGGTCAATTGTTTTTCTGATGAGATATTTCATATTTTCTTCTAATTTTTCATTCTTTTGATTTTGTTTTTATTGTTTCTTAATGTCTCATGGATTAAGTAGCTTCCACTTGCCCAATTCTAATTTTTAAGGAATTATTTTCTTCAATGAATTTTTGTTCCTCTTTGTCCATTTGGCCAATTCTGCTTTTTTAAGAAGTTCTATTCTTCAGGGAATTTTTGTGCCTCTTTTAGTATTTGACCTATTCTGTCTTTTAAGGTGCTATTTTCTTCAGTGCTTTTTTTTTGTGCTTCCTTTACCTAGTTGCTGACTCTTTTTTCATGCTTTTCTTCTGTCGCTCTCATTTCTTTTTCCCAATTTTCTTCTTTCTTATTTGATTTTTTAAAATTCTTTTTGAGCTCTTCCAGGAATTCTTTTTTGAGTCTGGCATTTTTCTTTGGAATTTAACTTGGTTGTCTTCTTCTGAGTTTATATTTTGATCTTTCCTGTCACCAGGGTAGCTTTCTTTGGTCAGGTTCTTTTTTTTGTTGTTCTTTGCTTATACTCTCAGTCTAATTTTTTACTTTCAATTTTATGTTAAAGTTGGGCCCTCCTCCCAGGTCCCAAGCTTCAGGGTTTGTTTGTTGTGTGATTGTTTTTAGAGCTAGTTCTGAGAGTCTGTAAGTTTTCAATTCTACCAAGGTGGTATGATTTAAGGAGAGGTATGTTAGTTGCTCTCTTGGCTCGTGTTGTCATCTGTGAGAGACCATAAGCACTCTTTTTCACCCTGGAACTGTGATCAAGGTCCCTGCTTCCTTGTGGCCACATGCTATACAGTGCTAGTGCTCCTCCTTGCCCTGGGACTGGGACACTGAGCTGTGTATGGGCAATGCAACAGAGTCCTATACCCAGTCCTTGCAAAAAGTCCCTCATAATTTCCTTCTTATTAGTTGTCTGTTGTCTTACTGTCTATGATCTGAGAGCTCAATATTCTATAAATTTTAACCATCCTGCTTATTTTACTCACTTTGCATTTGTTTATAAAATGACTTCAAAGTTGTTTGCTTTTACATTATTGGTGTCCTAGTATAAATTGTTCATCCGGTTCTGTTTACTACACTCAGTACAATTCATATAAGTCTTCTTATATCTCTTTGAAATTATCTGTTTCCTCATTCTCAGCTTAAAAGTATTCTAACACGTTCATATGCCTAACTTGTTATCATATTTTATTATGTAACTATCCTTCTCCCTTGGTATAAATCTAATTGGTTATATTGGATGGTTAAAAACAGGTTAAGGAACTGGGTCCATTTAACTTAGAGAAAAGAAAACTGACAGGAGCTATGATAGCTCTCTTCTCGAAGGCTATCAGATAGAAGAGGGAATCGGCTTGTTTCTCTCGGTTTCAGAGGGCAGAATTGGAAACAATAAGTAGAAACTTATTTAGGCCTATTTAGGCTCCATGTAAAGAAAAACTTCCTAACAATTAGAGCTATTCCCAAGTGGAATGAGCTGACAATATTCTCCCTGTACTTAAGGTCTTCAAGAAAAGTCTGATTGGCCACTTGCATACATGATAGAAGGAATTCTTCTTCAGGCTTGGTTGGCCTAGATGCCCTCTGAAGCCTCTTCCATCTCCAATAGTTTCTTTAGTGCATTGGGCTCTTTATTATATAGGGACATATAGCTTTCTTGTTCAACAACTATTTCATGTGAACAAAATTTTTCCCCTCATCAGCGTCATCTCCTTAGGCACAAATTCTAAGTCCTATATTTTCTTGGTATTTCCCTTAGCACCTAGCTCAGTACACTAAAGAAATATTTCTTTTGGTCTTAAACAGTAAACTCATTTCCAGAATTGATAAATAATGAAGTCTTGAGCTACTGAGAGCTGTTCCCATTAATAAAATTAAGCCATTTGTTGTAACTGTATACTAGCTTGAGGAGGAGATGAAATGGTAGAGATGTCATTGAACTGAGTTCACTTGCCATAAGTCTTGGATGACCTCAGGGGGAAAACTCACCAAACTCGTGATAATGGGGGAAATAGTCTCAGGAAGTAGACTATTAGTTGATAATTGAGATGGTCTGTCTGGATATTCCCTTATTCTTTCATTCTAATCTCTTCCACTAAGATGTTCTGACACTAAAGACAATTACTTTTGAACTTGGCTGACTTCACTATGTGCCTTGAAGCTTTAACAGGAAAGCCCCAAGTCTATAAAAGAAATATCTCTGCTATTATACATTTGCCTTGGATTTTTTTTCCTTTATCACCAGTGGTCAGTCTGGTAATAATAACAATGCAGTAGGAGGAGAACTGCAATCA